>CP092868.1:25596736-25620608 GCA_030710605.1 Cordylochernes scorpioides
ATGATAAAAGTAAAAATATAAAAATAATTGGCAAGCTTTCTAGTGTGAACTATTCCTTCGGTATCTATAGGTCTGTGATCTAGAGCTCCAAGTTCATACTTGAAATCTTGTCAAATCTATATATATAAAAATGAATGTATGTCTGTTTGTTTGTCCTTTATGCCTGACCAAACCACTCATTGGATCGCCATGAAACTTTGGGAAGTTATTTAGTATAGTACTGGGAAGGTTTCTAGCAAATAAAATTTTTGAAATAACTTTTCGCCTAGAAATAATCAAGATAATTATTCTAATTTATCTGTTATAATTCAACAATCTGCTCTAAATATTATCATGATGATACGATGATTTTGTAATGTAGAAAATTAGGAAAGACAAAATTCAGGATGACACAGCAATTTATTTGAGACAAGAATAATGATACAATTCAAAGGCAAGATACTATTCCTTTAACTTCCAATTACCGAGGGAACCAATTAATATTGATTTTATTCTACTTATCGAGTATTTTTTCAAGGGACCGGGAAAAAATGTTCACTTTATCGAGAGATTCGTTAAACAAACCTTTACTCGGGTAAAACCCGGGCGAATAATGATACAATTCCAAGGCAAGATACTATTCCTTTAACTTCCAATTACCGAGGGAACCAATTAATATTGATTTTATTCAACTTATCGAGTATTTTTCAAGGGACCGGGAAAAAATGTTCACTTTATCGAGATATTCGTTAAACAAACCTTTACTCGGGTAAAACCCGGGCGAAGCCGGGTACATCCATACAAGAATAATGATACAATTCCAAGGCAAGATACTATTCCTTTAACTTCCAATTACCGAGGGAACCAATTAATATTGATTTTATTCAACTTATCGAGTATTTTTCAAGGGACCGGGAAAAAAATGTTCACTTTATCGAGAGATTCGTTAGACAAACTTTTACTCGGGTAAAACCCGGGCGAAGCCGGGCGGGTCCGCTAGTATTTAATAAAGATGAACAATATTAATTTAATCATTTTTATTCTATCATGTACAATAGAATCTCCCTGTAAAGTACAAAACCTATTTACAGAGACAAAATGTCCTTTAGAGAGAGGTATCCTCTCACCAGAGAGTTGCTAAATAGTAAAAATAAGGTAATAAGACCAAATCCAAATAAATAAATAGTGTGTGATGTTTCAGTAATAACGTTGTTCTTGAATTTGGATTTGGTCTTATTATTTGGTTTATAATCTATAATTCAAATTGTGTTTTATCAGTAAAAATGGTAATTTTTGACTAGGAAAAATGTCCTTTATAGAGATGTGTCTTCTAACGAGAGTGTCCACTCATGAAAGTTCCACTGTATTTACAAAAATCTTTAGATTAAATGTACCCATTATGATTGGGTGTACACAAATGTATAACTATCATGGTTTGTGCCCAACCTTACATGGGTTAAAATTGATATAAAGCATCAACAATGGGGCAACACTCCAAACATTACATTTAAAAAATAAGGAATAGATTTCATTAGAAATATTTAGAAACAAAATAACTGCTATTTTTTCTAAAAGTCAATCTTTATAGAAATCCTCTTCTTAAAGCAGCAGTCATATGTAATTTGCAGATAAGAAAGAGCTTGGCAAAGAACAAATCTTTTTAATCCAACTCCTTGATTCAAATACTCAACAACAACAAAAATCTTTATTAAGACCTTCTTCTTCTTTCTTATCTCCACACTGGATGAAGTAAAAATGCGTCTGCCTTTGTCATTAAGACTGGGAGCACTACTCAGTGGCAGGCCGACTTAGCTCCAAAAGAAATGGCCGCCTCTGACATGAGGAACAGATGCCATGTGCAGCCGCTCCTAACATGGAGTACAGACTCATCCTGTATCCCTGGATTAGGAGCCCTTACAGGGTACTATCAGCCAGGCCAGCTGAACCCAGGTTTGTTAGTGAACTTGTTACTGCTCCCCCTCCTCCTTTTTCATCCGGGCTTGGGACCGCTTGATACCCTAATATGATTGAGTGATAATGATAAGAGAAAGAAGAACCTCCTATCATACCATTAGGTTTATATTATTAATACAGTAGAACTACCTCTTTCTAAAGATTTCTAAAGAAGATTAGTATGGCCCCATCTCAAGGATGACACCTAAAATCATAAAGCGTTCTTTCTAAACAACAAAACCTAGTTTCAAAGCCAAAGTGTCCTTTGGGGAGAAGTGACTTGGGACCGGCAAAGTCTTTAGTCTTATACAGATTCTCTGAGCCCCAAACTTGATTCAAATACTCTTTATTTGGTTCAATCTATGAAGTACTTGTCTATATTTAGAAGCTGAACAAGTCTGATATTAAAGTTGGAGGAAGGATTTGATACAAGAAACAAACTATGAAGAACTACCCAATATCTTTTTAAAAACTTTAAAGAACACAAAGGTATTTTGCTTGATATTGTTTTACCAATTACTCACTAGTAACATAAATAATGTGTTATATTTCGATAACCGTGTTGTTACCATGATCAAACAAAATTAATGAATAACAAAAGAATTCACAAGTATCTTTGCTGATTGGATAAAAAAATAACAACAGGAAAAGTTATGTATAGATACAAAATGGATCTAGAAAAAAAAAGTTGCACTACAATAATTCAACAGATCTTGAAATTTATTTGTGTCTTAAGATATTTTGAATTAATTTCAATTGGGAACCATTTACTATTTTTCTGTTTAATTCACTTATGAAATGTGTTCCTATCTCTATTCTCATAAAATACCAAAATGGCTGAAAATTGAAATGAATCTTTCTCTTAGGAGAGGGGAGGGTGATTTTTTTCCTTTTAAATGATAAGGTACAATTTGGATTATATGATAAAGCACAATTTGGATTATAGATTATAATACAAGTAAATAAGACTTAATCCAAATAATTTATTAGTGTGTGACATTTCGGCAACAACAGAATTGTCACCATCATCAGACAAAAGAATTCTTCTGTCTAATTCATTCTTTTGTCTGATGATGGTGACAATGTTGTTGCCGAAACGTCACACACAAATAAATTATTTGGATTAGGTCTTATTTTCTTGTATTACAATTTGGATTATAGATTATAAACACATGATAATAAGACCAAATCCAATATTTATTTGGATTTGGTCTTATTACCTTGTGTTTCCCTTTAAAAATTATTTTAAATTATGATTCTACAGAGGAAATTGGTAGACACTGTCGTTTTTTCGACAACCAAGACCTATAATTGAATTCTGCATTGAGCACCTTTTTTTCCCTGCTTCAACAACCCTCTCTTTTTACACAAGTTCCAACACATCAGTGCTAGTAACCAAATGTAGTTTGGAATGTACCTTGGAAGTGATAACAGCCAAATTTCTTTCCCCATGTATAGACATGAGGTGCACTTAGAGTAAAAGGATAACTATCTACCATTTTTTTTTTTCCTTATCCTCTTATTAGTCTAAATTAGACAAGATCTTGGAGGTCGTGCTCATAAAGAAGTTCAAGAACTCTACTTGGTTCTCTGTACAGGGATCCTTTATCCTTTCCAATACAATTTAGTATATAATACACTACAGCTTGTGATTGTAAAACAACACTTCCCATCCCTGGACACTTTTATTTTTCCGTTCATCATTACTCTTCATAATTCACCCTTTCATACCTCATCCAAAAAGGTTAGAAATAGTCAATATTTTACCTTGAAATAAATTTTGATTTTTCATTGAAACTCAGGCGGTGTAACTTCAAGTGTTGTTTTACAATTTAGTATATGTTGGGGAGTGGCCTCTTCGGTTTTGCACCTAGTGTACATGGGGAAGCTTTTACTTCCTGTTTATAGACTAGAGGGCGCAGGTGACCAGATTTCCATCTGGCCAACTGTGTCGACTTCCTTCTGTTTAGTTGGAGGGTCTGTTTTTTGGGGTTTTCTATTTTGGTACCAAGAATGAACTATCTACCATGATTATCATATGATCTGTACTTCAAGGAAATAAGACCTAATCCATATAAACATACTAGCCGAATGACCCGGGCAACGCCCGGGGTTTACCCGATTAAATGCTTTTATTCAAATACTATTCGTTATAATTATAAATTGGCGCCGTGGATGTCATTCTTGTATAATATATAAATGAGTTTTAAAATTTGTAAAAAAAAAAAAAATGCATTGGCAGGGAATCGAACCCGGGGCGCCCGCGTGGCAGGCGAGCATTCTACCACTGAACCAAAAGCAAACAGTGACAGAATTAAGAAAGAATTGGGCATGACGCTGATAACTGTATATATTAATAATCCAAATTGTACCTTATCATTGGATTTGGTCTTATTACCTTTTTTTATAATCTCTTATATATAATCTCCTTTATACATAGACAGGAAAAGCACATATATTTTAATAATATAAATGAGTTTTAAAAATTGTAAAAAAAAAAAAATGCATCGGCCGGGAATCGAACCCGGGGCGCCCGCGTGGCAGGCGAGCATTCTAACACTGAACCAAAAGCAAACGGTGACAGAATTAAGAACGCATGACGATGATAACTGTATATAGAATAGTGTGTGTCATTTCGGTAACAGTGCTGTTACCATCATCAGACAAAAGAATAAATGAGAAAAAAATATCACAGCATGTTCTTAAATAGTTACTGTTATCAAGTATGTAAACAAGAACATGCTGTTTTTATATATTTTTTCTCATTTATTCTTTTATCTGATGATGGTAACAACGCTGTTACAGAAACATCAGAAACTATTGATTGATTTGGATTAGGTCTTATTTTCTTGTAGTTCTAATCTATAATCCAAATTGTGCTTTATCAGTATTGGAACTCTAAGAAACGGTCTGGTAGATTAAACTGTCGAAACTGCTGAGAAGGTTCACCACTGATGAGCCCAAGCTCTCTCATTATTTTTATCACAGTAAATACAGTAGAAAGTTTATTTGTTGAAGAAACATGCTTGCTTGGTACAGTTAAACCTGTCTATAGCGCCCTCTCTAAATAGCGCCTTCCTCTCCCATTTTAAACACAAAAATGTAAACATTTTACATTAAAAGTGACCTGTCTATAGCACCCTATTTTGGTTAGTCCCAAGAGGGGGCGCTATAGACAGGTTTAACTGTAGTACGATGTGATTTACATTAAAAGTGACCTGTCTATAGCACCCCCTCTCTATAACACCCTATTTTGGTGAGTCCCAAGAGGGGGCGGTATAGAAAGGTTTAACTGTAGTACGATGCGATTTACATTAAAAGTGACCTGTCTATAGCACCCCCTCTCTATAGCACCCTATTTTGGTGAGTCCCAAGAGGGGGGCGCTATAGACAGGTTTAACTGTAGTACGATGCGATTTACATTAAAAGTGACCTGTCTATAGCACCCCCTCTCTATAGCACCCTATTTTGGTGAGTCCCAAGAGGGGGGCGCTATAGACAGGTTTAACTGTAGTACGATGCGATTTACATTAAAAGTGACCTGTCTATAGCACCCCCTCTCTATAGCACCCTATTTTGGTGAGTCCCAAGAGGGGGCGTTATAGACAGGTTTAACTGTATTTTTATATCTTATTTTGTGCATTATTGCTGCATGAGGAACATTGGAACCATTAAACAACAGCATAGCTTTTGAATTCATGTGTAAGGCAGGTATTACTGTTTTAGATAGGTATTAACAATGACTATAAAAGTTGAATGTTCATAACAATCTAAAAAATACATTTGCTAAGTAAGATGTTTATCAAAATTCAAAACTATTTTAAAGGCGTAAGATTCTTTTTGATATTAAACAATTTCTACTGCCCTTACTGCAATGGAAAAATTAATGAGAGGGCCTGGCTCATCAGTGGTGAACCCTCTCAGCGGTTTCGCCAGTTTAATCTACCATACCGCTGTTATATTGCATTTTTGGAACATTCTTTTATAGTGATACTGTTGGTAGCCTCTTTGAATGGGTATTTTAGAAGAACTATGGACATAAGCTTTGAGGACAGTAGAATTACATACATGAGCCAGGCCCTCTCATTAATTTTTCCATTGCAGTAAGGGCAGTAGAAATTATTTAATATCAAAAAAGAATCTTATGCCTTTAAAATAGTTTTGAATTTTGATAACAGATGGCGCGCTAGTGCATCATATTATAAGATGTTTATATACAGTATAAATTAGTCGATTAAATATATAAATAATTAGATAAATAATTAGTTGAATAAATAGTCGAACTGTTTTTCACATGTGTAGATATGTGGTGCACTTACAGTAAAAGCAGTCGCCTACTTCTACCCACCATGATTATAATGACCTGTACCACGTGTACTAGAGATAATTTAAAAAATAATAATAATAAAAAATAAATAAATTCCATATATTGTCCCAGAAATAAATAAACAGCTGCCCTCCTGTAAGGTCTGGGGGGGACCACCTCTACTCCACCAACTCACCTTGTGTAAATAGCCAGGACAAGGTGACTCACAAGTGAAATAAATAAATAAATAGATAAATAAGGGAGGTGTGCAAATAAGAGATAGTTAATATACAGTAGAACCTCCATGAGAGGACACTCCCACTAGCAGACACCTCTCTACAAAGGACAGTTTTGATTGACAAAATTACCTTTTTTACTATTTAACAACTCTTCAGTAATAGGAGGACTACTTTGCATGTATATATTTGGTTTTGAAATTATGTAAATGAGTTAGTTATGAAAGGAAATTAAAAGTATTAATTTCTTACAGATGTTGGTGATTACTCTGCTCGATGGTAGAATAGGAAAGTATTAGCTCCCAACACAGTAGAACCTCCATGAGAGGACACTCCCACAAGCGGACACCTCTCTCCCTAAAGGACACTTTGGCTCTGAAATTAGATTTCTTTTACAGGAAGGTTCTACTCTACTCAAATACTTATAGGAAACAATTTTAAATATTGTATAGAACTTCCTTCTAAATTGACAATTTAAACAAATTTATTGATTCTTTTAATCAAATTTTACAAAGGTGAAAAAATAAAAGAGTAAAAGGGCATATAAAGTGTAGGGGAATATATATACAAATATCTTCAGCAAGGAAGGCTTCCCCACCTTGAGAGAGTCCTCCTCCAGACAAGGTCTTCTTGTACACTCCTCAGTTCACTTCTAAAGGAGACCTAATTGCAAAGAGCCAAAGTGTGTCCTTTAGAAAGAGGTTTCCTCTTACCAGAGAGTTACTAAATAGTAAAAATATTAATCTTTGTGATGAAAAATGTCCTTTGTACAGAGGGAGCGTCCTCTCATGGAGGTTCTACTGTATTGAAGGGCTATTTATATTAAAATTAAAACGATTATAAACCTCAAACCACATCATTGACTATATTGGCTCATCCATTGATGAGCTCTACTCATCCCCAGCAGACACCATCAACAAGCTCTACAAGTTTGATATCCTGATATGATTGAGTGCCTTGAGGGACTCTCTTTGGAGCTCCTGTTGAATGAGGTGGTGAGAAACAGAGCTGGAGCGTTTGCGTTGTTCAAATTTTGGAAGACGGCTGAAGAGAAGGGGAAGCTATATACATAATCTAATTGATGTAAATAATTATATGTAAATAATCTTTGTCAGGATTAGAATGACGAATCCTGTATGGGACTTTGATTCCAGTAAAAGGCTTGTTGCTGCTGTTGTATATAGTCATAGTGTAGAAAATACTATACTATACCTACTACATATATCTCTGTATTCTTAGTTCTCTTCTCTTCAATTACTCTGTAAACTGGCGAATCCTATATAGGACGAGAGGTCCTCAATAAAGGCTTTTGTTGTTGTTGATATGATTGAGTGGAGATAAGAAAGAAGAAGAAACTATTTTAAGCTTAAAGTTTTCCCTATTTGAAATTTTTACTTTCCTTATATTAGTCCTTATAATGCAATAAGATAAAATATGAGAAATCAGTGGTTAAATTATGAGGAAATGTCCACTAGAGGTTCGACTGTAATTACAAAGACTTCTGAAGAAAGTGTCTTGATTTTCTGAAGGTCAACAAAAACAGACATTGGAATCTATATATAATGCTTATATTGCAATAAGATAAAATATGTGAAATCAGTGGTTAAATTATAAGGAAACTAGAAGAATGACCCGGCTTCACCTGAGAAATCCCCCGAGTGAAGTATCCTTCATACTGAAAGTACATCAATAATAAATAGTAGAAGTGCCATAGAATAGCAATACAGAAGAAACACATAAACTACAGGAAAAAAAGTGTGTAATGGCAAAAATTGTATTATATTAGTGTTTAGGTATTTGATTTAATTATTTTTTGCAATCCATTTAGTTGTTTCAAAATTAATATAGTTTAAATAAATGAGTTTTAAAAATTGTAAAAAAAAAAAAATCCATCGGCCGGGAATCGAACCCGGGCCGCCCACGTGGCAGGAGAGCATTCTTGCCATTGAACTACCGATGCTTATAAGAAATGGCCATATTTGGGTATTTATTCCATTCACAAAAGCAAACGGTGACAGAATTGATTAAGAATTGATTGATGACTCTGATACTTGTATATTTTTATGTCCACTGGAGATTTTACTGTAATTACAAAGACTTCTGAAGAAAGTGTCTTGATTTCCTGAAGGCCAACAACAGCCATTGTTGGATGGTTTCTACCCAGCGGATGTTCCAAGTTGTATCTAACTCGCTGGCTAAGTATTGTAAAGCTACTTGACAATGTAAAAAAAAAAGTGATGAATGCAGATTTTGCAGGTTGCAGGAATACAGGTTGATGCAACATGCTGGTAGTTAAATCTATTTATTCGAATAAGGAAAACTAGTTTTTGGACAAAAAGTTTATTTATATTTGAGGTGTTGCAATGTTTCGAGCAAATTTTACTCTTCGACAGGTAAATCTAAAAATAAAAGAATCCACGCGCAGGTATAGATCATATTATATTCCAGCTAAATACAAAATATATTAGAAAATAGAATGAACAAAAAAAAATTATACATATTTACATAGCTATTGGACATGGTCATGGACCCAGAGCAGCAGCTTTACACACCCAAGATAGTGGATATTGCTGGGATAGAGATGCACGGAGATATCTGAGGATCTTCATTGGACATGACAACAACAAGAAGTCATTATAATTGACATGGACCCAGAACAGCAGCTTTACACACCCAAGATAGTGGACATTGCTGTGATAGAGATGCACGGAGATATCTGAGGCTCTTCATTGGACATGACAACAACAAGAAGTCATTATAATTGACATGGACCCAGAACAGCAGTTTTACACACCCAAGATAGAGAACATTGCTGTGATAGAGATGTACGGAGATATCTGAGGATCTTCATTGGACATGACAACAACAAGAAGTCATTATAATTGACATGGACCCAGAACAGCAGCTTTACACACCCAAGATAATGGACATTGCTGTGATAGAGATGTACGGAGACATCTGAGGCTCTTCATTGGACACGACAACAAGAAGTCATTATAATTGACCTGGACCCAGAACAGCAGCTTTACACACCCAAGATAGTGGACATTGCTGGGATAGAGATGCACGGAGATATCTGAGGCTCTTCATTGGACACGACAACAAGAAGTCATTATAATTGACCTGGACCCAGAACAGCAGCTTTACACACCCAAGATAGTGGACATTGCTGGGATAGAGATGCACGGAGATATCTGAGGCTCTTCATTGGACACGACAACAACAACAGAAAATTGACATAGACCCAGAGCAGCAGCTTTACACACCCAAGATAGTGGACATTGCTGTGATAGAGATGTACGGAGATATCTGAGGCTCTTCATTGGACACGACAACAACAATAAGTCATTATAATTGACATGGACTCAGAGCAGCAGCTTTACACACCAAAGATAGTGGACATTGCTGCTGCTGTGATAGAGATGTACGGAGACATCTGAGGCTCTTCATTGGACACGACAACAACAACAATACAGTATACACACTCAAGATAGTGGACATTGCGACTGCTGTGATAGAGATGTACGGAGACATCTGAGGCTCTTCATTGGACACGACAATAACAACAACATAGCTATTATATTCAAGACAGTTTATACTTCCAACTCCTTCACTCTAATTCTCTTTTGGAATCACAGATCTTATGCACTTAAAATATATGATTCCAACTACTAAGAAAAATTCTGCTATGACAACCTTCCCTATTGTTTGATTTTAGTAAAAAATATAAAAAGAGCACACTGTAATTTGATAACATTACACCAATACCTCGCTTTGCGTCGGGGTTACGTTCCAAAAAAACACGACGCAAATTGAAACGACGCAAAGTGAAAATATGTGAAGGCGCAATCAAAAACAAAGGTGTTGCTATATTTTAGGAAAAAAAATTCAAAAAAAAAAAAATTAAAGACTCGAATCCAAAACAATGCAACTTCAAAAATCTAACGACGCACAGTGAAAATCTGTAAAAATTAAGCACCGACGCAACTTCGAAAAAAACGCAAAACGAAATGACGCAAAGCGAGGTATTGGTGTATATAGTAAAAATCTCTATCTAAAGGACTTCACCTAGTTGTAGAGCCAATGTCCTTTAGAGAGAAGTGTCCTTACACCAGAGTACGTCACTAATTAGTAAAAAATGGTCATTTTGGTGATGAGAGCTATTCTTTGTAGAGAAGACTACTGTATTATAATACCATCCAACCCCACCAGCGAGTGCAAGTAACCAAACGGGGCTCTGGCACATTTGTAAGTGCAAAGTCGAACTGCTTTTCACATGTGTAGACATGTGGTGCGCTTACAGTAAAAGCAGTCGCTAACTTCCTACCATGATTATAATGGCCTGTACCATGTATACTAGGGATAAGCAAAAAAAAAAAAATAATAATAATACCATGGTAATACCAGTATGATATCAAGACCTTCCCAAAATGCATAATCTACAGGACCAAAGAGACCTCACCAAATCACTCCTTGGAATGTATAGGAACCTCAAGACAGGTCCTATATACCAACCTTACCAAAATTAAAAATTTGATCCATGAATTCAGTATCTATGACCTTGTATAACTGTCTTCTTCTTTCTTATCTCCATCAATCATATTAGGGTATCAAGTTTGTAAAGCTTCAAACCATCATGACTGGGTGAAGTATAATGCAACTGCCTTTGTCATTAAGACTGGGAGCACTACTTAGTGGCAGGCCGACTTGGCTCCAAAAGAAATGGCCACCTCTGACATGAGGAATAGACGCCATATGCAGCCGCTCCTAACATGGAGTACAAACACTGCTCATCCTGTATCCCTGGATTAGGAGCCCTTACAGGGTACTATCAGCCAGGCCAGCTGAGCCCAGGTTTTTTAGTGAGCTTGTTACTGCTCCCCCTCCTTCTTTTGACGTGACAACGTCTTAAATTAGGTTGCGGCTGGGAGTCACTTATGAAAAAGTGTAACGCCCGGTAACGTTACGATGAGTCATCGAACGAGAGTGCTGCGCGCGCAGCGCTAGAGAATTAGGCGCATTGAATCGGCGCATGCTTGTCTCTGTCTTTGTCTTTCTCGAACGTTCTTGGCGTTGGAAAAACAAGAAAGCGTCATAATACAAGTTCACACGTGTGGTTAAAGTATCGTCAGCTGTGTCTGTAGTGAAAATGTGGAGTGCTTAGATTCGTCATTTACAACAACTACAACAATAAAGGTAAATAATTGTACACTGATATTTCATTATCGTAAACTATGATTGATTGATTAATTGTTAGATTGACACAAAAGTTGAGAAACTGAGTTTATAGGTTATGTCATACTATTGATAAATGTTGATAGTGTTAAGTAAATTATTAGTTTAAAATTAATTAATTAATTAATTATTATTTTACAAATTTTAAATAGTTTCAAATTTATTTAGCAAAAATTTGAACCTTCGATCTGAATAAGTGTTTTGATTTTCAAATTGATTCTTTAAAATTAAAAATTCATCCATTCAATTTCAAATGTTCAACAGGAATCACCACTCTCAAAACAATGGAAACGGTGCCTTCAACTTCCAGTACTTCAATGGAGACGGAGGATATCGTGCCGTCAACGTCTGCAGTACCTTTCGTTGTTCCACACACCACCTTTACCGCCAGAACGAATGCTCAGCGACAACGTGAGTACAGACTACGAAAAGCATTGACCAGAACTCCTGAACAAGTAAGAGCCTTTGCAAAAGCGGCTGCGGAGAGGCAACGCAGGTTCAAGCTACGTAAATCTGCTAACATAGCCCTCACCAGCGGTACGTCAGAGTCACCTGCTTCAACGTCTTGTTCTGTGGTGGAGAGAACAAGCGTTCCTGTCGTGGCGGAGAGAACGAGCGTTCCCCTAACTAACGCTCAACGGCAACGTGCATTCCGACAACGTAGAGCAGCATCTTCTCGGACTGATGTACAACCGACTACTTCTTCAAGCCAAACAGCAATACAACTGGAACAATCCACCTGATATACCAAATGGTCATCGTCAATACGGAGATTTCAATCTACTTTCCTGGACAACGATTTTGGCCATGCTTGCTCGGTTTGTGACAGATTGTGGTTCAAGAATGACCTTAAAACCATCACTGCACTACAACTGAAGGTAATCTCGGATTGGTACGTTAAGGAAAATCGGCAGCTACGCAAGGAGGATTATACAAAGTCTTGCAACACCTGTAGACAATCACTGAATAAGCGTAAGCTTCCTACTCTCGCAAAGGTCAACGGCTTCTCATATCCTGACATACCTCCAGGTCTACCGCCTCTGGATCCTATCAGTGAACGTTTGGTCTCACCGCGCCTTCCATTTATGCAAGTCCTATCATCGTCCTATCCTCAACAAAATCACTCAAATAGGAATTAGTTAAGTTTAAGTTTACATGTACAATGTTTTAGTAAACAAAATATATTTCTATAGTTAAAATTTGTGCAATTCTTATTTTCATTCAATTCCTTGTTCCTATTGTGCAATTTAATTATATTCATATCAATAAATATTCTACCGTTGTCACGTAAAATCTTCGCCCGTAAAACCGACTTTACAGGCAACCATTTTTTTTTTCATCCGGGCTACATGTACAATGGGATAATAATAATGCTGTGAAACTCCTTCCATAAGACATCCTAAAACAAGGATACTCCTTGTAAGGGGGTCGGTGGAAGGATGATTTAAACCATTGGTTTTCGACCGCTACGACCTGGGTTCCATTCCCATATTGGTCACTTTTTCTGATTTAAAAAAAAAATGCTTCAGTAGACCCCAGCGAGTGCAAGTAACCAAACGGGGCTATGGCACATTTGTAAGTGCAAAGTCGAACTGCTTTTCACATGTGTAGACATGTGGTGCACTTACAGTAAAAGCAGTCGCCTACTTCTACCTAGCATGATTATCATGGCCTGTACCACGTGTACTAGGGATAAGTAAAAAAAAAAGGATACTCCTACCTGGCGATGCTTATCCACCATTGTTGGATTAGGACTGATGAGACCACTCATCAGATGGATTGTTTATGGGAAATTTTACCACAGCCCATAATGTTTGTTGTTGCTAGGGTTGTTAAACCCATAGGACATCCTAGGTGACTCACTATGGCTGGAATTGTGAAAGGAATGACCCATATCCTTGGTGGAACCTGATATGAAACTGCAACATTGCTTCTACATTGTTATCTCTTTATTTTTCTTTGTGTCTCCATAACAATGCTGTTACCGAAATGTTACACACTATTTATTTATTTGGATTTGGTATTATTACCTACCTTGTGTTTACAACTTCCATAAGTTTTGATAAGGCACAATTTGGATTATAGATTATAAACACAAGGTAATAAGACCAAATCCAAATAAATAGTGTGTGACGTTTCAGTAACAGCGTTGTTACCATCTTCAGACAAAAGTACTTAATCTTCCATAAGTTTTGTTCATGAGTGTATATATGGATTAGTGGGATTTATAATGAATGGCAAAATTTCTCAAAAAAAAATAATTTAAAGGAACAAATGATGTTATACAAAATTGTTTTGACTTTTTTTTTTTTTAACTTTTAATATATTGTGAAAAAATAGTACAAATGTGATATTGTACTGGGATAAGTTGCATATATTAAGAAAAAGGCATCTCCTTATCGTGCAACTGAAAGTTGCTGATGGCTTGCGCCATCTATCGGAATAATTAAAAATCAACGAGAATAGTTGATATTTATTCCGATAGATGGCGCAAGCCATCAGCAACTTTCAGTTGCACGATAAGGAGATGCCTTTTTTTTATATATTGCGCAATTGAATGAATAGAGGTACACAGAGCTATTTCAGCAGGTTTTATTATTAAATTAAGGCTCGAAAATTGAGTGATATCTTTCCTACACCTTATCAAAAGAAAAAAAAAATATATATATGTAGTTACAAAATTTACATAACATCGAACTATTAAATATATTTACATATATTTAATAACTAAACAATTACTTTGATTTCACTCTAAACAAATTTCACAACAATAGTAATTAATTTTGTTTGATTTTTGGAATCTATTTTGATGAAGATCCCTTCTCCTCACCAATTTAAAAATGCCTTTTTCGTCTGCTTTTTAAATGAAGCAAGTGCAAGACATCTTATTATTCACATTTATCTGAAAATAAGCTCTATGAATGATTCCCTTAGTTTAGAAAAATATTCTTAAATTCAATACATAATTATTTGTTTATATATGTATATTGTTTAATATTAAAGCTACCATATTAGAAAATGTATGCACAAAATTGATAGTACTAACTACAAAGAAAAACAATTTTTTGTTAAGTGTCAACAAACTTTAAATCCTCATCATATTTTTTTTTTATCATTATTTTAAATAAAATGAATAAATTTAAAAGTATAAAATGTTAATTCTGTAATATAGTAGTAACTTTTCATTTTATATAGGATGCATTTATTTGTTTAACAAAACAAACATTCGTTTGACAGTTTGCAAGAAAAATATTGTTCCAAACTATTTAATTAACAAGTGAATATGTAGCTTTCTGGTTTGTTTTCATTCATCTTCTAATAAATAATTACAATAGAAATAAGTGTCCTGCAAACTTCTCTCAATATTAACCGTAAAACTTATAAAAATTTAAAGTTTTTTTTTAATGCAATATAATTGTCATATATACTTGAGCTTTATTTATATTGAATATATTATTAGATCTAAATGTTATTTTAAAAACAGTATCGCTTTACTTAAAAAGTGTTCTTATTTTAATATAAAAATATATTTTTAAAATAGTGTATCGAAAACAAGAACTTACCTCTTGTATAAAGACTGGCTAATTCTCTTGCACCAGCGTGATTTGGTCCCCATCTTGGTGTTAAAAGATCCTCCTCTTTTATCACCTCTGAATTGCAATTAGGGTCATCTTCTGTCATTGAATTTTCATGAATTTGCTTTTCTGTTTTGACCGGGGAAAGGAGACCCGATGACATGATAGCTACACACAAAACCAAAGGGTGGAAATCGCAAGCTCACGCATGCGCCGATCTAAAACCAGGTTAGGATAGGCCATAAACAAACCAACTTTAAAATTAGCTCTTATCCTACAAGTGTTTTTGTGTGTTTCATTTATTAAAAATAAAACTCTCTTCTCTTTCGTTCTTTTATTTTATTATCAATATACTGTTAATTAAATAAGAATAAAAATCATACTGTACACACATATATTTAAAACAAAATAACATTTAAAAATATACAATATTCATTAATAAATTTAAAATATTTTTTTATAAAAGCTGAGAGAAAGAGGCATAAAAATAAATCTTAAAAAAAAAAGAATAAATGAATTACATCTCTTCATCTTAGATAATAAAACGAATTTTGTTTAATTAAAATTTATTCAAAGCTTGTTTGAAGGGTTTACTTAATAAATCGATCTCATCAATATGACTTTTGACATTTTTCAGAATTAGTATATTATATTGAACCGAATTTTTGGAAATAATATAACTTAAAGAGATCACTCAATAATTTGCAAATTACGCTTAAAGTGTGTTTCATTCACTGACTTTATTAAAGAATAAATGATTTTAAAAATATATATTTATTTTAAAAATGGACTGGTAGACCTAGCAACTAAAAGCCTCCATTGTCATGATAAATTCTTAAATTTATCAATTTTTGATTTATTTATTTAAAAAAATTAAATCTCTTTATCTCAAGGAATATGCTGTTTCTCAGAGAAAAAATAAAAAAATGGTAGAGGACAACTGAAAGAAGGGGAGAGGCTTAATATTTAAGAAATGAATGAAGAGACACCACACACATTGTGTGTAATTGTGTGTATTTGTTAGTTGACGTTAATCAGCAAGAAGTATCTGGAAGTTTAAAAAGAAAAGTCTTTATTTCTTTTAGGCTGACATTAGACATAAGTTTTCATGTGGATATATATTACAATAAGTCAAAAAGGCAGCTCCACAGAGTACCATCAGTGATAATGTGCTCACTGATAATTTACTATACAAGAATATCCTGTAGGCATGCCAGCTGCCGTTACATTGTGTATGTAGAAGAGGGCTAACTTACTGCTCTTTAGTTCATGGTGTTTTTAGTTGAAATATTTCTCATTTGTTCTTCTTTTTTCGGTTCACACTCATATCGTTGCACTTGTTTTTTACGAGCCAGTCCTAAAAAAAAAAAACTCGTTCGCGCCTGTCGCAGCACTCTCCTTCACTGCTCTCCTTTGTTCCTTAACCTTCATGTTAACATCTCTATTCCAACTGACATGTGCAAGCTATTATTCTGGAGCTTGTTTTTATTGGGCAACTTCAATACTGAGATAAGATTTTACCATTTTGTTTACCTGATCATTTGTGAACTCTAGCATGTGGATCTTCATGTGTATATCCTGATTAATCTGATAAGTGTTATTGCAATAATATTTAAATAATAAAATGAAATTTGGAACAAGTTTTATCAATAGATGGCATTTCAATTTATAAAAATAATTTCAAAATTCAAATATATCTCTGTGTAGGGGGTGTACAAGATAAAATAAAATGGCAACAAAGTAACATACTCAATGTAGAAGTTCACTATGAACAAACTAAAAATAGCAGCTGGTACATGCAATTGATAAGAGATGCTAACGGGAAAAATAATGGAATAGTTGGCAGACTGGTTTAAGATTCAGAAGCAAGCGATCAGAGAATAGGTGCTGTTTCTTTTACGACCAAATACAGTTAACATATATGTGTTATGAATGCTGTCGCCAATGCTTTCTGGTACAAGAAGGAACATTTTGTGGCCAATTGGCTGTGAATGTGTGGCTGGGTGATTCTGTGGCTGCATTCTATGACATCTAATCGTAGTTTGAAATTTGAGAATTTGAAAGATCGAGTTTTCCCCAAGAAGTGCCTGGCCACCCTCACCATGGACTATGGGGAACTTCTTGTGAACTAAGTTCCCTTATCCACACCACGATGTCTTTCTCCCTTACATTTAAAATTGAATCTATAAACAGAATAAATACTTTAGGAATCAGTGATGGATATGATGGATATTTCTCCTAAACATGGTGCAGACCCATATCGCTTCTCACAGTACAGATCGGCGTCAACGCATCATTCATTTGGGACAATGGAGGACATCCTCGAAGTTTCACCATACCAATATCATCACCTTCTTGGCAAAGCGATCTTTCCAGGCGTTTGTTACATTTGTAGTTGACAAGGTAGACCCATTTCTCGTTCATCATCACGATAAGTTTCCAAAAACGATCGTCTAGGAATAATAGAAATCGTTTAACACGCTATTATTATTACCATCATTATTTTATGAGAATCCTAATAATTAATTTCGTTTTTGAGTTATTTGTATATGTTTTGAAAAGCCTATATTACAATGTGCGTTCATTTATTTCCAGGACTGTTCTGTATTTAAAAAAAAGATAATTTAATACTTTCAAAATATGTCCCTTCTACCTCAATAAACCTGTGCGATTTTTTTCCAATTGTCGAAGAAGGAGATGAAATCATCTTTTGAGAGGTTCCTTAAGGTTGCCTTTGATTCAGCTTGTATCATATCAACATTGTAAAATTTCCTTCCTTTTAACATAATTTTCATTTTAGGATAGAGGTAAAAGTCATTGAGGACTAAGGGGAATACATTGGATGGATTGATGTTTGGTGTTCCTGGTTCATACTGATACATTACTCATCCCCAGTAATGATTGTTGTCTCCACTCTGAAACAATCTGAGTCATTTCGATCATTTTTTGGCAGACTTCCATTTTAACCTCTTTTTATTCCTCAGTTAGAATCTGGGAACAAATTTTGAAGACATATAGATCATGTCCAAATCTTTTGTTACTATTTGATGACACAGTCCTACAGATAATCTGTGAAGTCTTTAATTAAAGAAATGCTTCTGTTAGCTTCAATTAATTCCTTTATTCTGAGCTTGTTTTAATCGCAACGTAATGTTCTTGGACGCCCAGTATGTTGATCATCTGTTTACCTCTTCTCGACCTTTTTGGAAGCGAGAAAACCATTCAAAAGTTCATGAATGGGATAAAGCAGCATTGCCAAGAGATTCTTTAACCAATTCATGCGTCTCAGTAACACTTTTTTTCCAATTTAAAACAAAACTTAATCCAGATTCTCTGCTCTTCGAAAACGGCTATTTTAAGAATAGAAATACGAACCAAATAAGTTTTGTTCGTTTTTAGATTGGCGCGTGTGCTACGAGACTTGTGCTTTCAATCAGGTGTGGTCAAATGCCCAGTATTTAACTGTATACAATTTTTTCCATTCGATTTTTTAACCAGTCCTGGAATTTTTAATGAACACACCTTGTATCGTAGCTACTTGCATTTTCTTATTTTATCTATACATGTTCATATTAGCTTAAAAAACTCAAAATTTTGTTGGTAAAGACATCCCCTTTTCATAAAATTTCACAACTCTGCCTTTGCCTGTCCCAAGCCCAGATGAAAAAGGAGGAGGGGGAGCAGTAACAAGCTCACTAAAAAACCTGGGCTCAGCTGGCCAGGCTGATAGTACCCTGTATGGGCTTCTGATCCAGGGATACAGGATGAGTCTGTACTCCATGTTAGGAGCGGCTGCACATGGTGTCTGTTCTTCATGTCAGGGGCGGCCATTTCTTTTGGAGCTAAGTCGGCTTGCCACTGAGTAGTGCTCCCAGTCTTAATGACAAAGGCAGACGCATTCTACTTTACCCAGACATGATGGTTGTCAAACAGACACCATCAAGGGTCACAACTTGATACCCTAATATGATTGAGTGGAGATAAGAAAGAAGAAGACTTTAACGTTCAAAATCTAAATTTGTTATTTTGCTAATTTCCATATTCCGAAGTTGAAACTCTAATAGGGACAGACTCCTTCCTGACTTATTGTATTTCCAAGTTGATTATCATCCACATGAAACTAGGATGTCTCCAACCCAAATGAAATTGTGAAACAGCTTCTAATATACCTCCCCAAGTCTTGTTAACTGTCTCAGCCTGGATGACCCTGAGCATGACAGTCGAAGTATGTCTCTTAAGCAAGTGGAAAGTCTTCAATGTAGTTTGTTATATGTTTCTATTATAGGCTGAAGATTAATAGTGAGTTATTTTATAAGAAATTGCACTGTAATAATATATCACTAATATATAATCTTTAAACAAAACAGATCAGTTGTGATGTATATAGTTGTTTGTTTTGCATATTTTTCATTTATAAATTAATCTCATAATTTAGTATGTGAAAATAAAAATATTGGACCAGTGACAAAAACAAAAATAGTTGGCTTAATGTTATGTAGTTATGATATATAATTAACTGTGATGTTTATGTAATTTTGATCTTCATTGAATAAAATATATAAAGTTTAAATGTTTTAAACTTTAATAACAACGATTGGTATCTTGTGTGTCTTTAATAAAGGTTATTGTTTATCAAATATCTTTAAAAGTTATTGTCTGAATCCCCATTACTAATCCCGAGTACTTTTGTCTGAACAAAGTAACAATGCTATTACAAAACATCCCCATTCATTTTTTATATGTGGTCTTGTTACCTTATGTTTAAAATCTAAAATGCACTTTATCACTAAATGTCTAACAAATGTGATAAGGTATAATTTGGATTATAGATTAGAGAGCAGGACTAAATCTTCAATCCAAATTATATCTTATCATTTTTTAAAGACTTCAATGGACCTATGAACTTATTCTTTTTATAAGCTGAAGAAAACAGAATTCCAAAGTAAATGGTGCAAGGTTGATGATAAGACATCAACACATGAGGATTCTATTTTAAAGAGCTCAGGAAGTACTATTCTACTTATTTATTTCAATGTGGTTTTGTTATCTTATGTTTCTAAATCTAAAGTTCACCATATCACTAAATGTCTTAATAAAGGTGATAAGTTACAAATTGGATTATACATTAGAAACAACAAAATCAGGTTTCTAAATCTTTCATCCAAATTGGACCTTATCATTTTTGATAGACTTCAATGGACCTAAGAAGTTTATTCTTTTTATGAGCCGAAGAAAATGAATTCCAAAGTGAATAGCAATGTTGATGCTACTTGAAGATTCTACTTTGAAGAGTTCAGGATCTGAAGCTCTCCTATATTTCAAGAAGTTGAGAAAGTACAGCATTAAAAGGGTAAGTTATCAACATCTATTTACATAATTTTGGAATTGATCTTGCTACCTTATTGTCTTAAATTCTTTTGTGCGATGTTCTACAGTACTGTTACCATAGACAAGTTCTTCAATAAAACCTACAACAGCAGTCAACACACTAACACAGTACACTCATGGACAAAACTTATGAAAGTGGAAAGTCTTTGATGTCGCCTTTCATCCATTTTTTAAAGCCCCAATTTAGGAGACAATAGGGAGGAAATTTTGTTCACACTTGGTTATCTCGTGTGTTTTCAATAAAGGTCACTGTAATATATTTCAGAGTTATTGTCTGAATCCCGATATACATGCTAAAAGGTACAACTTTCTTAAGTTTTGTTCACACTTGGTTGTCTCATGTGTCTTCAATAAAGGTCACTGTAATATCTTTCAGAGTTATTGTCTGAATCCCGATATACATGCTAAAAGGTACAACTTCCTTAAGTTTTGTCCACACTTGGTTATCTCATGTGTCTTCAATAAAGGTCACTGTAATATCTTCCAGAGTTATTGTCTGAATCCCGATATACATGGTAAAAGGTACAACTTCCTTAAGTTTTGTTCATACTTGGTTATCTCGTGTGTCTTCAATAAAGGTCACTGTAATATCTTTCAGAATTATTGTCTGAATCTCGATAAACATGCTAAAAGGTACAACTTCCTTAAGTTTTGTCCACACTTGGTTATCTCATGTGTCTTCAATAAAGGTCACTGTAATATCTTTCAGAGTTATTGTCTGAATCCCGATATACATGCTGAAATGTACAACTTTCTTTTGTCCATGAGTATATGTAAATGAAGTTTCCCCATACTACACACACAAAAAAAGGAAACTAGAGAAGAATTTGAGGAGACGACTAGAAGTTTTATTTACAGACACTAGCTAGTTAGTCCTGTACAGACATCCCAGTATAGAGGTTTTGGTAGCAAAAAATGCCATACAAAATGTCCACACACACATACGTAGTAGATATAGTCACTTCATATATATATATACAGTTTTGGAACAGCTAGTCACGTTCCCAAGCTATATCTGCCACGAGTGAGAAAAAGGAGGAGGGTTGGTGGTGGTGGTGCATTCACAAAAAAAAATTTTTTTTTTTCAAAAACAAAACAAAAAAAAAAATTATATATATTCTAAGCTCGGCAACTAAAAAAAAAAAAAAACAACATTTGATACGGAGAGGCAAGATAATAAGATAGAGGGATTGAGGATAAAGGCAAGGGTAGAAGGAATACAATATATTAAAGGAGAAGCGGGGGGAAGTTATATATATATATATAACATTTGGGTGTTTTCTTTTTAAAAAGGACGTATTTGCATCTTGTTACACATATGTAATTAAGTGTGCAGTTAGGTGAGAGATTTAAAAAAAAAAAAAGTTTCTTTCCAGCCACAAAAATTACACACAAAAAAAAAATGCAAGAGAAATGGCGATATATATATATAAAATTAAAAAGAGAACCACATTTAGTAGAAAGGGGAGTTTTATGCGGAAGTAGGAGAGAGGATAGAAAAAAAAAATCATATATAAGAATATATCATATATATTATGACTAGTTATATATATATTTTTTTGTTTCACGCAAAAAGTCAACAATGACTTTTTTAATATATATATAATTTTTTAAAATTATTATTTTCTTCTTTAAAATTGAAAAAAAAAAAAAATTTTTTTTTTTCAATATGGTCAAATTTCCAAGAATTTTTTTTTTAAGAACAAAAATTTTTTTGTAGAGAGATGTACTAGAAATTTCTTGGTTAAATTGTGCAATAAATTATGTTTCTATATATATTATTAGATGCTTGGGATCAAAATTATTTATTAATATTAAAAAGTAATAAACAATCAAGAAAAAAAAAAAAAGGTAATGAAATCAAATTGAGGAGGAAAAAAAAAAAAGGCATCTCCGGGTTATATGCAAATGAAATTTGTAAATTTCATGCAGAATTTCAGTAACCGTATGGTCAGCCTTATCAGATTTAAGGGTAATTTAGTCTCAACCAGCTTCAACATACCCATCCAATGTCTTTTTATTTTTAATTAATTTCACACATTCATAGGAGCTTCATTCAGACTTAATAAACAAGAAGTCTGTATATCGAAGAGTCAAGGAGTTGACAATATTAGTTAACGGGGCTTCTGTCACATTTATAAGTGCAAAGTCAAACTGCTTTTAACATGTGTAGACATGTGGTGCACCTACAGTAAAAGCAGTCGCCAACTTCTACCCACCATGATTATCATGGCCTGTACCACATGTACTAGGGATAATAAAAATAAAAAATAATATTAGTACGGTAACGTTACCTAGAACATTTTTAGATTGTATTGTTACTCTATGAACCCACTGTAATGAATAAAAAATACCCCTAAATAGAAAAATTATATATTAATTTGAAAAAAACAAACAAACTAAAAGCCTTCATTTTTGAAAAAAAATTGCATATATATATATATGTGAAAAAATAGCACAAATGTAACATTGTACTGGGATAAGGTGCATAAATTAAGTAAAAGGCATCTCCTTATCGTGCAACTGAAAGTTGCTGATGGCTGGCGCCATCCATTCATGATTTTTCAGGATGCCTTAATGACCAATTTTTTGGTCGTTGAGGTACAGCTTGCACCACGCTGATGAGGGCCAACAGCCCGAAACGCGTCCGTGGTTAGCTTTTCTTGATTAATCAAGAATGGGTATTTGGCCAATTCTGGAATAATTAAAAATCAACGAGAATAGTTTATATTTATTCCGATAGATGGCGCCAGCCATCAGCAACTTTCAGTTGCATGATAAGGAGATGCCTTTTACTTAATATATATATATATAAACTAATCTATTCTTTAAAAAAAACACACACACAAAAAAAAAGACTACTCAAAAAATGACTTGGGGGGAAAAAAAAAACTTTTTTTACATTCTTTCCTCTTAAAATGCTTGTCCAGACACCTATAAAAAAATTAAGTCAATTTAAAAATTTCAATAATCAAAAAGAATAATAAATTGAAAAGTAGGCAGCTAGGATAAATTATTAGAAAATCTGTCTCAAGCTTTACAAGCTTGATACCTTAGTCTGATTTGAGTGTAGATAAGAAAGAAGAAGATTAGAAAATCTTATTTGAATTTTAACAGAATCTGAAAAAGAGAGAAATATAATGTATATATAAGAAATTGATAAAGAGGTAAGATTAATCTCTTCGGAATATTTGTAAAAA
>CP092868.1:25620708-25648263 GCA_030710605.1 Cordylochernes scorpioides
TAGAATATTCAGTGTAAAGGGTCTCCATGATGGTACTGTTGCCGTTGGCTGATTATCCTGGATGCTCCCGGCCTTAGACCTTCTAGGAGGTCAGATTTGGCTCCCCAAATGATGTTACAGCTGTTTCCCTTAACCTTTAAAGTTGTACCCTATGGTCTGTTCTTGAACCAATTGGAAGCAATCATAAGCCTGTATGAAAGCCCGGATGAAAAAGGAGGAAGGGGAGCAGTAACAAGCTCACTAAAAAACCTGGGCTCAGCTGGCCCAACTGATAGTACCATGTAAGGGCTCCTGATCCAGGGATACAGGATGAGCAGTGTTTGTACTCCATGTTAGGAGCGACTGTACAAAGCACCTGTTCCTCATGTCAGATGCGGCCATTTCATATTGGAGCTAAGTCGGCCTGCCACTCAGTAGTGCTCCCAGTCTTAATGACAAAGGCAGATGCATTCTACTTCATCCAATCATTATGGAGCTCTACAAGCTTGATACCTTAATATGATTGAGTGATAATGATAAGAGAAATAAGAACCTCCTATCATACCATTAGGTTTATATTATTAATACAGTAGAACTACGTCTTTCTAAAGATTTCTAAAGAAGATTAGCATGGCCCTATCTCAAGGATGACACCTAAAATCATAAAGCATTCTTTCTAAATGACAGCACCTAATTGCAAATCCAAAGTGTCCTTTGGGTAGAAGTGTCCTCTACCCAGAGAGCATCTAAATAGTAATATGATAATATCAACAATGAAAACTATCCTTTGTAGAGAGGTGTCTTCTAGTGGGAGTGACCTTTCATAGAGTATGTTCTAATAAAAGAAAATAAGACCTAATCCAAATAATTTATTAGTGTGTGACGTTTCGGCAACAACATTGTCACCATTATCAGACAAAAGAATAAATGAGAAAAAATATTACAGCAAGTTCTTATATAGTCCTGTTATCAAGTGTTTAAACAAGATAACAGATAAGGAAAATAGTTTTTTAAGTCAACTTGAAATATTCTTCTTAGAATTAAAAGTGGATTTTTTAAAAAAATATAATTAAAGGCATATCTGTAAATATCATTTATATTTCCCCTTTCTTCCATTCTATTAATTGAAGCACATGTCTTTTGGATGAAAAAGGCTTCTTTGAACTGTGTTTAAACACTTGATAACAGTACTATATAAGAACTTGCCGTAATATTTTTTCTCATTTATTCTTTTGTCTGATGATGGTGACAATGTTGTTGCCGAAAGGTCACACACTAATAAATTATTTGGATTAGGTCTTATTTTCTTTTATTTTAATCTATAATCCAAATTGTGCTTTATCAAAATGCTGCGATGGAAAAATAATAGTATCACAGTAAGGACAGTAGAAGTTTGATTTATTTGTGAAAGAAACGCTCACGTTTTATAATGTTTTCATTTATTATAGACAGCACATTATTGCTTTGTATTAATTGCATATATGTCTTAAATGACTCCCTTACATACTGTCTTTCCCTTTTTCCATATTACTCAATTCAGAAATCTTCGATGGGGGTCGGTGGAAGGATGGTCTAAACCGTGGGTTTTCGACCGATACAACCCTGATTCGATTCCCTCATTGGGCACTTTTTTTCTTGTTAAAAAAAAAAATGCTCCAATGGCTCCCGATTCTTGCAAAAGTTCAACCCCACCAGCGAGTGCAAGTAACCAAACGGGGGCTCTGGCATATTTTGTAAGTGCAAAGTCGAACTGCTTTTCACATGTGTAGACATGTGGTGCACTTACAGTATAAGCAGTCGCCTACTTCACCATGATTATCATGGCCTATACCACGTGTACTAGGGATAAGCAAAAAAGAAATCTTCGACGTAACAACAAAAAAAGAGAAGAAATCTTTTATCTAATCTTCCAGCTCCTAAAAAAAGAAAGGTATCACATAGATAGTGTTAACAGATCGTTGCAGAGACACGAGTAAGTGCCACACTATCGGAGTGTGGTGTCGCTAAGGGATCGAAACCTTCCATTTACAAATCAATCATTTCCCCACCAATCAATTCAAGGCTGCCGATATTGACAAATTTATGTCCCATTGGTGTCCCCCCCTCAAACTGTTTCCTTTCTTTCTTCTATCTAATTGACAGTTTATAGAAATATTAAACTAATTTAGAAACTAAGTGCTATTGATTTATTGGGGTATTTTTTTTTTTTTTTGATAAGGCACAATTTGGATTATAGATTATAAACACAGGGTAATAAGACCAAATCCAAATAAATAAATAGTGTGTGACGTTTCGGTAACAGCGTTGTTACCATCTTCAGACAAAAGTACTGAATGATCAAGTTTACCACAGCATGTTTTTAAATAGTTACTGTTATCAAGTGTGTAAACAAGATATCTTACAAAATTATCTTGTTTACACACTTGTTACCATCTTCAGACAAAAGTACTGAATGAGAAATTTTACCACAGCATTTTTTAAATAGTTACTGTTATAAAGTGTGTAAAAAAGATAATTTTGTAAGATATCTTGTTTACACACTTGATAACAGTAACTATTTAAAAACATGCTGTGATAAAATTTCTCATTCAGTACTTTTGTCTGAAGATGGTAACAACGCTGTTACCGAAACGTCACACACTATTTATTTATTTGGATTTGGTCTTATTACCTTGTGTTTATAATCTATAATCCAAATTGGGCCTTATCAATGTTTCTTTTTTTTGTATTTAATAACATATTGATGAGACAAAGGCGGGGATATGATACTCAGATGGTTTATTTGGTGCAGTGCTGGACTTGTGGTCCGGTTCAGGAAGGTCATGATGTTCGGGGTCTCGCCGGGCCGGTTGTAGGAGGGGATGGAGCTGTAGCTAAGGCAGGACATGTTAAACAATTCCGTCACGATGTATTCCGATCGAGAGACTAAAGATAACGGCACGTTGTATTTAAAGCATTGCCGCAAAACGGTGGTCAATGGTCAAATACAATTTATACCAGTCATCTCTGTGGTGCCGTTTCTCTGATTAATAAAAATAAACAAAAATGATAATAATTTGTACTGACCCTGTGGTCGGCTACTTGTTGACACACAACAATATATAGATTTATATTGGATCAAAATATTATTTATTTTACCAATATTTCAGTTGGCTGAATGCCAACCTTTATCAAGGTGTTATAACATTTTAAAGTGTGTCAACAACAAACTCAGCGCCACATAATGTCAACAGCATTAAGTTTTTAAAAATATTTTTAAAACTTAATGCTGTTGACGTTATGTGGCGCTGAGTTTGTTGTTGACACACTTTAAAATGTTATAACACCTTGGCGTTCAGCCAACTGAAATATTGGTAAAATAAATGTTTTTTTGATCCAATATATGCCTTTTTATTTAAAGATTTATCTATGGATTGCTCTATTTTCAATATAGATTTATAATTATGAAAGTATAATTAAAAGAAAATTTGATGAAGGAAGAGTTTCATTTTTTTAATCATGATAAAAAGTTTTCAGGTGTAACAACCTTTTGACAGGTATTTATAGTATCATAGTGTTATACCTGTTGAAGGGTTGTTACCCCTGGAAGTTTGTATTGTTGTGATTAAAAAATAAACTTGTTTCCCTCAGTGTGTTCATGTTCAACAATTTAAATAATTCTAAGAGAACTATAAGAATATAAAAGAAAATAAGACCTAATCCAAATAATTTATTAGTGTGTTATAGACAAATGTGTTTTTGACAAATTGTGTTACACACAAACACACTAATTAACTATAAGGATATGAAAAAAAAAAATAGCACAAATGTGATATTATACTGGGATAAGGTGCATAAATTATGAAAAAGCTATCTCCTTATCGTGAAACTGAAAGCTGCTGATGGCTTGTACTATTTATCGGAATAAATATCAACTATTCTCGTTTATTTTTAATTATTCCAGAATTGGCCAAATACCCATTCTTGATTAATCAAGAAAAGCTAACCACATACGCGTTTCGGGCTGTTAGCCCTATTTTTTAAGATGTCTGAATGTCCAGTTTTTTTGGTCGTTGAGGTACAGCTTGCACCACGCTGATGAGGGCTAACAGCCTGAAACGCGTACGTGGTTAGCTTTTCTTGATTAATCAAGAATGGGTATTTGGCCAATTCTGGAATAATTAAAAATCAACGAGAATAGTTGATATTTATTCCGATAGATGGTGCAAGCCATCAGCAACTTTCAGTTGCATGATAAGGAGATGCCTTTTTTTATTAGAACTAGAAGAGTCGTGATAAGGTGTACAATTTGGATTATAGATTATACACAAGGTAATAAGACCAAATAAATAAATAGTTTGTACTTCATTCACTACTTTCGTCTGAAGATGGTTACACCGAAACGTCACACTATTTATTTGGATTTGGTCTTCTTCTTTCTATCTCCACTCAATCACACTAAGGTATCAAGCTTGTAAAGCTTGTTGATGGTGTCTGCCGGGGAAGAGTAGAGCTCATCAATGAATGAGTCAATACAGTCAATAATGTGTTTTGGGGTTGCAGGTTGAGAATTACACTTAGTACATAGTGGGAAAACCTTGCAACCATTGGATTTGGTCTTATTACCTTGTGTTTATAATCCAAATTGTGTCTTACAGTTCTAATTAAAGAGAACTAAAAGAGTCAAAAACCTTCTCTAATTTAACAACCCAAAGAAATGGGGTTTCCTATTAAATTAAGGTGCATTTTTTAAATTGTAATCTGATAAAGCACAATTTGGATTATAGATTATAATAAAGGATATAAGACCTAATCCAAATAATTTATTAGCGTGTGACGTTTCGGCAACAACATTGTCACCATCATCAGACAAAAGAATAAATGAGAAAAAATATTACAGCAAGTTCTTATATAGTCCTGTTATCAAGTGTTTATACAAGATAACAGATAAGGAAAATAGTTTTTTAAGTCAACTTGGACTATATAAGAACTTGCTGTAATATTTTTCTCATTTATTCTTTTGTCTGATGATGGTGACAATGTTGTTGGCGAAATGTCACACACTAAAAAATTATTTGGATTAGGTCTTATTTTCTTTTATTATAATTGTAATCTGTTAAAGAAGGTAACAATAGGGTCAGTGGAAGGGTGGTCTAAACCGTTGGTTTTCGATCGTTAAAACCCGGGATCAAATCCTGTATTGGACACTTTTTTTCAAATTAAAAAAATGCTTCAATGGGGCCCCTTCACCAGTGATGCAAGTAACCAAACGGGGCTATGGCACATTTGTAAGTTAAAAAATCGAACTGCCTTTCACATGTGTAGACATGTGGTGCACTTACAGTAAAAGCAGTCGCTAACTACCCACCATGATTAACATAGACTTTACTACATGTACTAGGGATAATAATAAAAAAAAAAGTAGGTAACTTGTTTGATTCAGTTGGATAATAGAAAGTATTGAGGTATAGCTGGTTAATTTTTATTTCATTTTATTTCGACTTGAAGTGCTATGACAATTGACAATTAAAAACGGTTTATTGAAATCTAGTCAATGGTCAAGAGAGAGTTTACAGAGTTTAAATAGTAGATAAAATATATACACCAGAAGAAGCCTTCTCCGAAGGTACGTATCAGGAGCTTAGAACCATCTTGAGTTCAGACAGGCCCTCGCGAGTTATGCAATCCTTGTCCCGAGCATGCTTAGAGCACTATGTCCCACTAGGGACACTTGCACTTTAAAGGTAAACTAAACATAGAAAGTGATAAAGCACAATTTGGATTATAGATTATAAACACAAGGTAATAAGACCAAATCTAAATAAATAAATAGTGTGTGATGTTTCAGCGTTGTTACCATCTTCAGATTCAGTACTTTTGTCTGAAGATGGTAACAATGCTGTTACCGAAATATCATACATTATTTATTTATTTGGATTTGGTCTTAATACCCAGTGTTTATAAACATAGAAAGTAAAAGAAAGAAATATATTTGAAATATGTACAAGAATTGGTATGCAAGTTAGTTAGATGAAAAGAGAAAAAACATCAACACAATTGAAATATGTACAAAGGGTCGGTATGCAAATTTAATTAAATGAAATCAATTGTAGTGTATTGTGTGTATTCGAGGAAAATAATTTACAGATTGAAAAAAGCTTTAAAAAGTGTCGGTGGAAGGATGGTCTAAACCATTGGTTTTCGACTGCTACGATCCGGGTTCGATTCCCGTATTGGGCACTTTTTTCTGATTATAAAAAAAAATGCTCCAATGGCCCCCGATTCTTGCAAAAGTCCAACCCCACCAGCGAGTGCAAGTAACCAAATGGGGCTCTGGTACATTTGTAAGTGCAAAGTCGAACTGCTTTTCACATGTGTAGACATGTGGTGCACTTACAGTAAAAAGCAGTCGCTAACTACTCAGAGATAAGAAGAAGAAGAATTGTAAAGTAGGATATTCAAGTAAAATAATTTACAGATTGAAGAAAGTTTTAAGGATTTAATCAGGTCTCTCTGATTTCTCACCATGTATTGATGTAAAGAAATCTGCCCAGGTAACAATGGCCTTCAAGTGTTTTCCATTGTCATGGGTGGGTCTTACTCAGCCAGCATTATTGCCTGCCACAACCAGTTTTTTAAAGGAGTGGGCGAAAGCTTTCTACCTGTTTAAATATTCCATATCTCCGCCTTTGCCGGTCCCAAGCCCGAATGAAAAAGGAGCAGTAACAAGCTCACTAAAATACCTGGGCTCAGCTGGCTTGGCTTATAGTACCCTGTAAGGGCTCCTAATCCAGGGATACAGGATGAGCAGTGTTTGTACTCCATGTTAGGAGCGGCTGCACATGGCGTCTGTTCCTCATGTCAGAGGCGGCCATTTCTTCTGGAGCTAAGTCAGCCTGCCACTGAGTAGTGCTCCCAGTCTTAATGACAAAGGCAGACACATTCTACTCACCCAGTTATGATATCAAACTTTACAAGCTTGATACCCTAATGTGGTTGAGTGGAGATAAGAAAGAAGAAGACATATTCCATACCATATTGCCGCCATTCAGCAGCGCAGTAACCTGTTTATTACAGTATCTGTTTAAGATACCTGTTGTATATGGTTGCTTAATACAAGAAAATAAGAACTAATCTAAATAATTTATTAGTATGTGACATATTTCGGCAACAGCATTGTCACCATCATCAGACAGAAGAATAAAAAAATGATCATTGAATCACACACACACACACATTTATTAAGACGTTAGTCTTATACAGATTCTCCGTACAAGGTGCAATATCAGGAAAAGAGCAGCACAGGAAACCAGTAGTTCCGCAACTATATAGAATTATTAGTAATAAGGAAAAGTAAGATTTAATATGAAAGGTTGACGCCATCGCCCCAAGTCTTCAATTCCATAAGCGCGGAGCAGAAATAGGGACTAAGTTATTTAGTTTCATTGAATCAATGAAGCAATTAATGAAATGTTTTCTGTCAAGAGGATGTGTGATATTAATAGATAGAGTTCAGGTGTCATGGAAGTCTTCCAATTTACTCTTACTGGGTCGGTGGATAAGCTGTTGGTTTTTGACAGCTACTACCCAGGATTGAATCCCGCATTGGACACTTTCTTCTTTAAAAAAAAAAAAAAAAAATGCTCAATGGCCCCCGATTCTTGAAAAAGTCCAACTCCACCAGAGAGTGTAAGTAATCCAACGGGGCTCTGGCACATTTGTAAGTGAAAAAGTCGAACTGCTTTTCATATGTGTAGACATGTGGTGCACTTACAGTAAAAGCAGACACTATAACTACCTACCATGATTATCGTGGCCTGTACCAAGTGTACTAGGGATAATAATAAAAATATATAATAATAATAACTCTAAACTTCAAAATTTTTAAGGATTCTCCCTACAGCTAAGTTTATTATCTTTCAATTGATAATATATTTTATTTTATGGCACAAAAAGATGCATTGACCATTTACAAAATACTAATGAAGCAATTAATGAAATAGTTTCCGTCAAGAGAGAGGATGTGTGATATTTATAGAGGGAGTTCAGGTGTCATGGAAGTCTTCCAATTTACCCTTACTGGGTTGATGGACAAGCTGTTGGTTTTTGACAGCTACGACACGGGATTGAATCCTGAATTGGGGGCACTTTTTCCTAATAAAAAATAAAATTGTACCAATGTGGTTCCTGATTCTTGGAAAAGTTCAACCCCACCAGAGAGTGCAAGTAACCAAACCAGTCTCTTTGGCCCACTTGTAAGTACAAAAGTCAAATTTGCTTTTCACATATGTAGATATGTGGTACACTTGCAGTAAAAGCAGAAGCCAACTACTGACCACCATGATTATCATGGTCTCACATGTACTAGGGATAGTAATGATAATACAGTTAAACCTGTCTATAGCACCCCTCTTGGGACTCACCAAAATAGGGTGCTATAGAGAGGGGGTGCTATAAACAGGTCACTTTTAATGTAAATCACATCGTACTATGTATATAAAATCGGGCACTATACAGAGGAAGGCGCTATTTAGAGGGGGTGCTATAGACAGGTCACTTTTAATGTAAATCGCATCATACTACGTATTTAAAATCAGGCGCTATAGAGAGGAAGGCGATATTTAGAGGGGGCGCTATAGACATGTCACTTTTAATGTAAATCGCATCATACTACGTATTTAAAATCGGCCGCTATAGAGAGGAAGGCGATATTTAGAGGGGGCGCTATAGACAGGTCACTTTCAATGTAAATCACATCGTACTACGTATTTAAAATCGGGCGCTATAGAGAGGGAGGTGCTATTTAGAGGGGGCGCTATAGACAGGTCACTTTTAATGTAAATCGCATCATACTACGTATTTAAAATCGGGCGCTATAGAGAGGAAGGCGATATTTAGATGGGGCGCTATAGACAGGTCACTTTTAATGTAAATCGCATCCTACTACGTATTTAAAATCGGGCGCTATAGAGAGGAAGGCGATATTTAGATAAGGCGCTATAGACAGGTCACTTTTAATGTAAATCACATCGTACTATGTATTTAAAATCGGGCGCTATAGAGAGGGAGACGCTATTTAGATGGGGCGCTATAGACAGGTCACTTTTAATGTAAATCGCATCATACTACGTATTTAAAATCGGGCGCTATAGAGAGGAAGGCGATATTTAGAGGGGGCGCTATAGATAGGTCACTTTTAATGTAAATCGCATCATACTACGTATTTAAAATCGGGCGCTATAGAAAGGAAGGCGATATTTAGATGGGGCGCTATAGACAGGTCACTTTTAATGTAAATCGCATCATACTACGTATTTAAAATCGGGCGCTATTTAGATGGGGCGCTATAGACAGGTTTAACTGTAATTAAAAACTGAAAAAGTTGCTGTCAGTAAGTTGATAACACTGTAACAGATTGAACAAGGAGAAGCGTTTTTTATCACTCTTGTGAAAGATAAAAGATAGCAGGACAAATAGAACAATGGTTTCGTTTTAATGGGTTTAACCACACAATGATATAATACTATAGAAGATATCTACCACGCCTACGTAAGTCTTACCTCAGTAGACGAAATAAACTTAGTATCTACCTTATACAATAGAAGGACTTACACCAGATATCAATGGTAAGAAGAGGAAAAAAATCTAACAGCGACAATATTCTTCATTAGAAATATGGACAATAATACACACACAAGCCTTTTTATTGGGGCATCCAGCCCTATACATGATTCCCCTCTACAGGATTTAGCGAGGGAAGATGTTTCAAAAGTAAAAACTAGAATACAAGAGGTAATAAGGAAAAAGAAAAGAGAGAAGAAAGAAAAAAAAAACCAAACAAAAAGAAATATAACCATATATACAAAAAATAAGAAATATGGACAATAATGTCCTTCAACAAGCTGTAATACGAATACAAGAAACTAGAGGAAAACGAAACAATATATATATATATGTAGTAATTTGGATAAGTGGAAATATAACAACAGGAGGAATCTCCGCATGCCATTGCTAAGAAGAGAAAAAAATCTAACAGCGACGAGGTTCTTTATTGAAGAGGTATGTGCTTGGCAAATTTTTGGACAATAATGTCCTTCAACAGTCTGTAATATGAATACAAGAAACTAGAGGAAAACGAAGCAATATATATATGTGGCAATATAATAAGGTGGGGAAAGAGAAATAATCACACCACAAGTTGGTAGAGGAACCCAGGCAACCAGAGAGAGTGAGAGAGAGCCGGGCGTCCGTTCGTGTCGCACACAATCCCCAACTGTCTTCAAAGTCCCGAGGTTCCAAGTAACGGGCCCCAGTAGTCGCCCCTTGGAATATCGCTGAGGTCTAAAATGACCGGTCCTTACCCGCCCGTCTCTCTCTGGGTTTACCCTAGGTTGGCTTTATTATTCCTGGAAGAGCATATATTATGACATATATGTAGTAATTTGCATAAGTGGAAATATTACAACAGGAGGAATCTCCGGATACCATTGCTAAGAAAAGACAGAAGCTAACGGACGAGATTCTTTATTGAAAAGATATGTTTGGCGAAGTTTTCAGACAATTATGTCCTTCAACAGTCTGTAATACGTCTGTAATATTTCCACATATGCAAACATATACTCTACACTGTAGAGTAATTCGTTATTAAGGACACACAAGTAGAAATATAAACACGTGTATTGAACAATGCTCTTCTCTAAATAATTCACAGAAGGCCAGCCAGTTATACATATATTAAACACAAGGCATTAGCGGCGCCATGTATAGTTGCGAGCAGTCGAAGTGGAAGGTGACAAAGACGTACATAAGGAATCAAGAACTCGTCAAGAGTCAACCAGAGAGAAAAGAGAAATTCCGAGGTCCACCAAGAGTCCGACTGACGTAGAGATGGCGTCAGAGATCTGTCCCAACATGGAGACGGCGTCAGAGATCTGCCCCAATGTGGATCTGTCCCAACATGGAGACGGCGTCAGAGATCTGCCCCAATGTGGATCTGTCCCAACGTGGAGACGGCGTCAGAGATCTGTCCCAACGTGGAGATGGCGTCAGAGATCTGTCCCAACATGGAGACGGCGTCAGAGATCTGTCCCAACGTGGAGTCGGCGTCAGAGATCTGTCCCCGTGGCGGCGGCGTCAAAGATCTGTCCCAACGTGGAGACGGCGTCAGAGATCTGTCCCAACGTGGAGATGGCGTCAGAGATCTGTCCCAACATGGAGACGGCGTCAGAGATCTGTCCCAACGTGGAGACGGCGTCAGAGATCTGTCCCAACGTGGAGACGGCGTCAGAGATCTGTCCCAACGTGGAGACGGCGTCAGAGATCTGTCCCAACGTAGAGACGGCGTCAGAGATCTGTCCCAACGTGGAGACGGCGTCAGAGATCTGTCCCAACGTGGAGACGGCGTCAGAGATCTGTCCCAACGTAGAGACGGCGTCAGAGATCTGTCCCAACGTGGAGACGGCGTCAGAGATCTGTCCCAACGTGGAGACGGCGTCAGAGATCTGTCCCAACGTAGAGACGGCGTCAGAGATCTGTCCCAACGTGGAGACGGCGTCAGAGATCTGTCCCAACGTGGAGACGGCGTCAGAGATCTGTCCCAACGTGGAGACGGCGTCAGAGATCTGTCCCAACGTAGAGACGGCGTCAGAGATCTGTCCCAACGTGGAGACGGCGTCAGAGATCTGTCCCAACGTGGAGACGGCGTCAGAGATCTGTCCCAACGTAGAGACGGCGTCAGAGATCTGTCCCAACGTGGAGACGGCGTCAGAGATCTGTCCCAACGTGGAGACGGCGTCAGAGATCTGTCCCAACGTGGAGACGGCGTCAGAGATCTGTCCCAACGTTGAGACGGCGTCAGAGATCTGTCCCAACGTGGAAACGGCGTCAGAGATCTGTCCCAACGTTGAGACGGCGTCAGAGATCTGTCCCAACGTTGAGACGGCGTCAGAAATCTGTCCCAACGTGGAGACGGCGTCAGAGATCTGTCCCAACGTGGAGACGGCGTCAGAGATCTGTCCCAACGTTGAGACGGCGTCAGAGATCTGTCCCAACGTGGAGACGGCGTCAGAGATCTGTCCCAACGTGGAGACGGCGTCAGAGATCTGTCCCAACGTTGAGACGGCGTCAGAGATCTGTCCCAACGTGGAGACGGCGTCAGAGATCTGTCCCAACGTGGAGACGGCGTCAGAGATCTGTCCCAACGTTGAGACGGCGTCAGAGATCTGTCCCAACGTGGAAACGGCGTCAGAGATCTGTCCCAACGTGGAGACGGCGTCAGAGATCTGTCCCAACGTGGAGTCGGCGTCAGAGATCTGTCCCAACGTGGAAACGGCGTCAGAGATCTGTCCCAACGTGGAGTCGGCGTCAGAGATCTGTCCCCGTGGCGGCGGCGTCAAAGATCTGTCCCAACGTGGAGACGGCGTCAGAGATCTGTCCCAACGTGGAGACGGCGTCAGAGATCTGTCCCAACGTGGAGACGGCGTCAGAGATCTGTCCCAACGTGGAGACGGCGTCAGAGATCTGTCCCCGTGGCGGCGGCGTCAGAGATCTGTCCCAACGTGGAGATGGCGTCAGAGATCTGTCCCCGTGGCGGCGGCGTCAAAGATCTGTCCCAACGTGGAGACGGCGTCAGAGATCTGTCCCAACGTGGAGACGGCGTCAGAGATCTGTCCCAACGTGGAGACGGCGTCAGAGATCTGTCCCAACGTAGAGACGGCGTCAGAGATCTGCTCTAACGTGGAGACTGCGTCAGAGATCTGTCCCAACGTGGAGCTTGCGTCAGAGATCTGCCCCAATTATAGTCGAATCCAGGGGATGATACTCTTCGTCCCGAGCGGGCAGTGACTCCTGAATTCCTATAATTTAACAACCATTATGTAAGAAGATAAGACAACGTGGTTGAAAAAGCCTAATCTTACTGACTAACTTTTTTCTCTTTTTACCACCTCACAGATTCTTTTTTTATTTAAAATATCTTTTAATAGGATACATTTTTTATATGTGGCTCTTCATTATATGACAATATAGCAAAGGTCGCATCTTAATTTCTATCTATATTTTGCCCATAGATTTGGCCTTCCCACTCAACCAGCTAAACACCTCTTTGGTGGATTGTGAAGATGCGATTTAATCTCGTTGTGGATCTCGTGGAATAAAGCCCACCCTGGACTGATAAGAGCCATAGCCCGAAGCCATGGTCTCTAGGTGGACGCTTCTCAATTTGCCAAAGCTGGTGTTGTGGCTTTGTCAATCGACCCGAGGCCGGTAGTTTGTGGCGATGGTCAATAGATGTTGTCTAGTTTTGACGGAAGGGGTGACCTTTATATTTTATAGATCAACTAGCTGAATGACCCGGGCAACGCCCGTGTTTTACCCGCTTGAATGTTTTGATTCAAATACTATTTGTTACAATTATAAATTGGCGCCTTATATAAATGCATATGTTAGTTCATAACTATAGCCTATGTGCTTTATCTGTCTATGTACTGTTGGCTTCCGTAGGCGTCTCTTACTGGGAAAAAGAAAGAGAGGATTCCATTTTGTTATTAACTAATATATGCATTTATTTAAGGAGCGACCCGCTCCAACACAATGGTTACAAAAACGTAAAAGCGAGTGGGGGGGGGCAAAGGTGGCGTGATCGTAGCCGATCAATAGGAGGGCGCCATTCCAAAAAAAAAAAAAAAAAAAGCAAACGGTGACAGAGATGAAGAATGACACTCGTAACTGTATATAGAATTATCTCCTGCGCGCCGCGCAGCAAAATTTCCACATATATATTAAAAACAAACTCCAGGAGCCTGGGTTTTACCTTTATGTTACTACTAGTATTAAAAACAAAATAGGCATTTCCTGATCTCTCACATGAGCTTTCTAGATGGTAGAGCGCCATCTAGTGAAACAAAAATCAACTCAACGTTGATTTAGCTTGTTCCAAAGATATTTGGCTAACCCAATTTCTTGACAAATCAAGAAAATCCAACCACATACGCTTTTCGGGCTGTTGACACTCGTCTATATATATACCCTGACTTGTGTTTATATTCTATTAACAATACTTAATTTGTATAGTTATGTTGAATACTTTGATTTCTTTTTCATTTTCCCTTTAGCCAGCCCAGAGAGAGACGGGATGTAAAGTCCGTTCACTTGAGACAGCAGTGACATTCCAAGGGGCGGCAAATGGGACCCGTCCGTTAACACCTTGGGACTTTTAAGACAGTTGGGGATTGTGTGCGACACGAACGGGCGCCCGGCTCTCTCCCTCTCTCTCTCTGGTTGCCTGGATTCCTTCTCCAACTTGTAGTGTCTTTATTTCTCTTCCCACCTTATATTGTCACATGTATATATATATACCCTGCCTTGTGTTTATATTCTATTAACAATACCAACAGGAAGAGTAGATAAAATGTTACAGAGAGCTGGGGAATGTCTATTTCCTTTTCATTTTCCCTTCTCTCCTTTGGTCATGTTTTTTTCCCCTTTTCTCCATGAAAATGATGTATTGCGAGTCCTTACAGGATGGAAATGTCCTAATAAAGCTGTTGTTGTTGCTATTAACAATACCAACAGAAGGAGTAGATCAAATGTCACAGATAGCCGGGAAATGTCCCCATCGCTATGCCCGACAAGCTGTTGAGTCCACAGCCCACACGGACGGACTCTGTAGTCCATAATGACTTCCCATAACGACGTTGGTAGAACCGCCAACGGCTTTCCAATTTACCCCCCGCTGGTAGAAAAAAACAAAGTGTGTAAATTAGCTAAATGACTTTTTGATTGACTTTTTGTTTTCTTGTTGTTGTCGTGTCTCCAATATTGATTGGTTGATGGTGGTACTACATCATCTTTTTTCTATCCTCTTTCGGATATCTTCAGTTTAGCTCTTTGTTCATATAGATGGTACTCTCCTTAGAGACATCTAGATAACTCAGGTGACACTGGAACGCCAACTACCCAATGACAGAGACTGTAATGATTTCTTAGTTACATGGTTTAGGAAATATGCTTTTGTCATCGTCATTCATTACTCAGATATTTTTTATATATTAGTAAATTAAATTTAATTGCCATCTATCGTTAATAATTTACACATATAAATTTACTGGCAATGCCGAAAAAGAAGCGCATCTTTATGCGCCCTCTCATTCAATAACTCATATCATTGCAGTAAGGTCTGTAGAGATAATATTTGATCAGATATTTTTACTTTACACTCCTCTCATGGACAAAACTTGAGGAAGTTTCATATTTCGGTGTCGCTTATCCTCCTTTTTTTTTTTGAAGGAGACAGAGGCAATTTTGTTCATACTTGGTTATCTCGTATGTCTTCAATAAAGATCACTGTGTATCAAATATCTTTCAGAGTTATTGTTTGAATCCCGATATATATACACCCATACCTCGTTTTGCGTCGGGGTTACGTTCCAAAAAAACACGACGCAAATTGAAACGATGCAAAGTGAAAATAAAATTTTGATGGCATGGCGCAATCAAAAACAAAGGTGTTGCCATATTTTAGGGAAAAAAAAAATTAAAGACTCGAATCCAAAACAACGCAACTTTGAAAATCTAACGACGCACAGTGAAAATCAGTAAAAATTAAGTAGCGACGCAACTTCGAAAAAAACGCAAAACGAAACGACGCAAAGAGAGGTATTGGTGTATATTTATATTTATTATTATCCCTATTACACGTGGTACAGTCCATGATAATCATGGTGGGTAGAAGTTGGCGATTGCTTTTTACTGTAAATGCACCGAATCCCGACATACATTCTAAAAGGTACAACTTCCTTAAGTTTTGTCCACGAGTGTGTTAGGATGCCAACTTGGGGAGTCAACGGTTGTTCTGGTGTATTCTGTTTTGTGCCATTCGCTATTTACAATGTTTCTCTTGCTTGGTTAGATAGAGAGAACTAGAGTTTGTTCACTGTGCTTATATACTTATATACACCTATCCCCCGATTTACACGGTAGATACGTTCCTGAGAAAAACGTGTAAATCGATAAATTAAAAATTTTCGCGAAATTTTTATGCGAAGAAATACAGACACAGTGTGCGTGTGCAGCAAGTCAGCACATAAGCTCGGGATTCCTCGTGAGATGTGTACACAGCGCATGTGTTCAATCACAGTAGCATTTAGTATAGCGCGATAAAAAAAAAACCTTTTTTAGAAAACAGTGTAAAAGCGAAAACGTGTAAAACAAGTACCGTGTAAATCGGGGGATAGGTGTACTATTAAATCTTCTCCAAGCTTCTTTATTTGCCATATCTATTCATTTGATTCTAAGGAATCTTCTTGCATACCAGAAATCTCGACAGAGTTCATTTATTCTCTCCACTCATTTAGTAAATTGGCAATCATAGAAGAATTCATCTTTATAATAAGAAGTATCGACTTTCCTGTCAAAATGGACGTAAAGACGTATGCCAAGTGACGATCGCCTATCTATCTCTACACTAATTCCAATCGGTGTCAAGTCCACCTCGCAGTTTGACACATTCGTGTGACTCTGGAGTTAATTGGACATCTTCCAGATGTTTGGAGACGTCGAGGGAGGTGAAACAAGTTGATTTAATTACTTCTTGTCACAGAAGCTACTCCCATCTGACAAACTTCTTCTCTCTCTCTGTGTTGCTCTTCCATATTATGGATTTCTGTTTTGTGCTGTTCGCTATTTACACAGTTTCTTTTGCTTGGTTATCTAGAGTTTGTGAATAGGTGTGTACTTATATACTTTGAAGTCATCAACTTGTCGTCACAGATGCATCCATATACTTCCATATAATGGCTTTCTGTGTTAGGATGATAATTCGGGAAGTCAACGGTTGTCCTGGTGCATTCTGTTTTGTGCTGTTCGCTATTTACACTCTTTCTTTTGCTTGGTTATCTAGAGTTTGTGAATAGGTGTGTACTTATATACTTTGAAGTCATCAACTTGTCGTCACAGATGCATCCATATACTTCCATATAATGGCTTTCTGTGTTAGGATGATAATTCGGGAAGTCAACGGTTGTCCTGGTGCATTCTGTTTTGTGCTGTTCGCTATTTACACTCTTTCTTTTGCTTGGTTATCTAGAGTTTGTGAATATGTGTGTACTTATACTTTGAAGTCATCAACTTGTCGTCACAGATGCTTCCATATATTCCATATAATGGCTTTCTGTGTTAGGATGATAATTCGGGAAGTCAACGGTTGTTCTGGTGCATTCTGTTTTGTGCCCCGGTGCAATTAACAATGTCTCTCTTTTTTCGGTTAGCTAGAGTTTGTTACTGTGTGTGCTTATACTTTGAACTCACCACCTTTCTATATACGTATAAATACGTTTTGCTTCTGTACTTTGAAAGATGCTAAAGCTCTGTTTAGTTATTTGTGCTCTACTGATGGGTTGAAGTTGTGCAAGATGAAGAAATTTATCGTTGTTTTTTTTTTGCTCTTATGTGAGACAAGTTGGTTTAATTACTACATATTTCTATCTGTTCCTCTTCCATATAATGGCTTTCTGTGTTAGGATGCCAACTTGGGGAGTCAACGGTTGTTCTGGTGTATTCTGTTTTGTGCCATTCGCTATTTACAATGTTTCTCTTCCTTGGCTATCTAGAGTTTGTTACTGTGTGTGTGCTTATATACTTTGAAGTCACCACCTTTCTATATACGTAGAAATACGTTTTGCTTCTATACTTTGAAAGATACTAAAGCTCCTTTTAGTGACTTGTGCTCTATTGGTAGGGTTGAAGTTGTGCAAGACGAAGAAATTTATCGTTTTTAAGCTCTTATTTCTTTTACATTTTTTTTTTCAGGATACGGAAATTGATTCCATTTTTCCTGCTTGTCGAAAACTATTGCGACCAATACATACACACTCCTCAACGGACTGTCCAAACTCAAGGCGACTTTAAGCTCCTGATAGGATCCAGACGTACCTTCGGTGATGGCCTCGTCTGGTGTATATATATTTTCCTATGCTGTTCTAAAACTCTGCAAACTCCCTTTTGACCGTTGACTAGATGTCACTGAACTGTTTTTAATTGTCAAACACACGCACTTTCAGTTCATAGTATAGTTTACAGTATTTTTTTTTTTACAGATCCTGTGTTTTCTTTTTGTGGAAACATATTCTTCATCTTTTTTTTTTTTTGGCCCTAATCTTCAATAGTGCCATACTTCTCTAGCATGAGCACTTCTCTTTAATTCTTCATAACTTCAGTTCACCAGTCGGCAGCAAAGGATTCCTTGTTAGGCATAGTCTCAAACTACAGGCAAAGTCAGACTTTCACCAAAGTGTGCCTGGATCATGATGCCATGATCAATGAAAGCTGCACCCCTACACCCCATTCCATGAGATCATGGACTCGTGAACTCATGAAATCCGTGTAATATTTACACAAGGGGATAAGAAACAACAACAACAGTACGATTCTTCTTCCCCTATCGTCCTCTTTCTCTTCATTTTCCCCACTCTGAGAATATTCTCCAACAATCGCATTTCCTTGGAATAAGCTCCACAATCTGATAACAATAATATTTGAGGATATACACCCCGTGATAAATAAATACACACACACACACACACACACACACAAGCCTTTATTATTGGGGCATCCAGCCCTATACATGATTCCCCTCTACAGGATTTAGCAAAGGAAGATATTTCAAAAATAAAAACTAGAATACAAGAAGTAATAAGGAAAGAGAGAGAAGAAATAAAAAACAAACAAAAAATATTATAACCATATATACAAAAATAAACATACAGAGCAAAAGGAACCATACATGATTAAATATTTAAATTAAAGTACCAATGTTTAGAATATGTCAAGGTTAGGATATCATTGAGAGGGTTAGTGTGGAATCAGCCGCATTCAATCTTCGTTTTCTTCCTCCAAGCAAACCACGACATTCGGCGAATCCATTATTCTCCATCGGACATTGACTGCGGCCTTGTAGAATTTATATAAACCGAGGGAGAGACCCTGATCAACCATCAGTGTGTTCATCCAGCTGCAAATTTGTTGGCAGTCAGGTTGAGACCAGGGTAAGTCACCCAAAATTTCTTTCCTCTGTTTCTCTAAGCAAGAGCATTCAAATATTACATGCATAATTTCGTCTTGGATTCTGTTTTTACACAGATCGCAAGTTAGAGTCAAATCAATCTTCCAGCGCTTTGAACGATTTTCTGGGAAGATCGTCCAAAGGAGTCTCAGTTGTGCAAAAAATCTTTTAATTACTAGAGGAATAGTTGTGAATAAATATCGTTCTGCTGTTATTGAATTTTTTAGGTATTTGAAGTGACTGTAATGTGAAGTATTTAGAATTTTCGCCATGTCGTTTTGGATGCTTTGTTCGGTTGCTATTCGAATTATAGCAGGGATTTCAGTCAGTATTGCAGTGTAATCCGGACAACCCTTCAGGAACGAAAAACCGTTTGAATCTAAAATGGTTGACAGGTTTTCGACAAAGGTTAAACCAGCCCTTTGATTACTGTGTAATGTCCAGAGGTGTGACAAACATGCCCGGGGCAACCTAATCTCTTCCATTTTCATAATCCTCACCCAAAATCTCAGGACCTGTTTAGTTATAATAACTTCCTGTGATACTCGTCCACACTCCATTCTTAGCATAAACCCCAGAGTATACTTTGGTAAATTTAGGTAGCGTCTTAGGAAAATATTCTGAACCTGGTCAACTACCTTTACTTGGTTGAGTGCCCAGCAAGGTGCGGCGTATAGCATGTGAGGCAAGACCGTCGAATCAAGTAATCTCATTGCCGCATTTAGAGAGTTCATCTTGATAAATAAATACTGGATTCCATCATCATGCTATCAATACCTCACTGACATTATATAGTGTAGAACACCTCTCTCTAAAGGACACTGCAGTATAACCTCTATAAGAGGACACCTCTCTACGAAGGACAGTTTTCATCAACAAAATTACCATTTTTGATATTTAGCAACTCTCCGGTAAGAAGACACCTCTCCCTAAAGGACATTTTTTTTCTCTGCATCTAGGCGGTGTCCTTTAAAGAGAGGCAGTTCTACTGTATACAGTATAGTTACCTCCATGAGAAGACACTCACGCTATAGGACACCTTTCTGTAAAGGACAGTTTTCATTTGCAGAGAGATTCTACTGTACCTAGTTGCAGAGAGAGAGAGTCACAAATTGTCCTTTATAGAAAGAGGTATCCTCTTACTAGAGAACAACTAATTTTTATTAATGCTATAATTTTTTGACAATAAAAAACGTTCTTTGTAGAGAGGTAGCAGAAATGTCATGAAATTTCTCTATTGTATTGTTAATTTACACTTCCATAAAAAATACAGAAAAGTCGTAATATGTTCTTTACTAAACCATGTTACATATATGAAAGAAGTGGTAATCTTGCAGCGATGCCACCAACCATCACCTAGTGGAGTGTAGAAAGTAGGGGGAGATTTAAGCAGGATATCATCAATTAATTGAAACTACTTTCTTTAATCTAACGTTTCTTCTTTCCCCAGAGTTGTCTTCTAGTACCTTTGATGGGGTTACCAAAGCTTGGTGATATAATCTATCTTAGATATCTGAAGTTTATTTAGACCTGTGTCCTGTGTGTCTATCTTGAAGAAAAGGGAGTTCGTGAAAAGACATCAGTTGTATCACACTTTCACAATCTATCTTAGATATCTGAAGTTTCTTTAGACCTGTGTCCTATGTGTCTATCTTGCAGAAAAAAGGAGTTCATGGAAAGACATAAGATCAGTTGTATCACACTTTCACAATATATCTTAGATATCTGAAGTTTCTTTCGACCTGTGTCCTGTGTGTCTATCTTGCAGAAAAAAGGGAGTTCGTGGAAAGACATAAGATTAGTTGTATCACGCTTTCACAATCTATCTTAGATATCTGAAGTTTATTTAGACCTGTGTCCTGTGTGTCTATCTTGCAGAAAAAAAGGAGTTCATGGAAAGACATAAGATCAGTTGTATCACGCTTTCGCAATCTATCTTAGATATCTGAAGTTTCTTTAGACCTGTGTCCTGTGTGTGTATCTTGAAGAAAAAGGGAGTTCGTAGAAAGACATAAGATCAGTTGTATCACGCTTTCACAATCTATCTTAGACACACAGGTTGTCTAAAGAAACTTCAGACGTCTATATTGCAGACAACGAAAATCACAGATGATTTGGGAGTAAACAAAGTTGACAGTAAACACAGCTGGATGGTGACAATCTCTGGATTGTTTTATCCCTCTATACTTGGGCGAGACTTACCAGAACGGCCCTCGACCACGGCTAGATATCTATAGACGTTGATCATATTTATACACAGCTAGATATTAAAATGAAAGGATTTAAAAGCACGAATTTTTCTTTTATACATAATACAAACTTCTACTGCCCTTACTGCGATGAAAAAAAAATATATTGGGAGGGCTTGACTCATCAGTGGTGAACCCTCCCAACGATTTCGCCAATTTAATCCACCAGACCGCTTCTCAGAGCTCTAATACTGTATTGGACGATTCTGCTTATATACGCAGCACTGAAAGATGGAATCTTAGAAATGGTTTTCAAGAAAACTATGGACATAAGCTTATAGGACAGTAGAATTACATTCTAATATTTGCATCGAGCAATGCTCTTCCGCAAACAATAAAGATAAGGCCAGTTAGGCATAAATTAACACAAAGCAATAACACGCCATCTATACATATAAAATGAAAGGATTTAAAAGCACGAATTTTTCTTTTATACATAATACAAACTACTACTGCCCTTGTAGTTATATCCGGACTGTCTTCTTCTGTTGTTTACCTGCTCAACCTAGCAGTTACTCAGAACCAAGATTCGGAGGGAGGCAAGAGAAATAACCGAATTAACGAATTATCCCTAGTGTGTTTACGATTAACGCGGAGGTGGCAAGTATCTACGGACTGATGGAATAGCGAGGTAGTTAAACACAGCGAGGCTGTCTTACCGGGGGATCAACAGACCCGTTTTACCAGAGTGGATAATGGGATCAATGGATCGTAAATAGACCCAGATGTGGGGTTTCTTTCACTATTCGTCTCTGTATCGATGCTATTTGTCTCTTTCTGTCCTACCTGAGTGCCGGCTTGTGGACAGAAAGACTGGGTGGCCATATGATTATAGAATGTCCTAGCAGAATGGTACCTCATATCTGCCGTCAATAGACATAGCATATGAGTAGTGGAGGTACGATCTTGTGGACAGAAAGACTGGGTAACCATATGATTATAGAATGTCCTAGCAGAATGGATAACCTAATCTCTGCTGTCAATAGACATAGTATATGGGTAGTGGAGGCACAATCTTGTGGACAGATAGGCCATATGATCCTAGGATGTCCTACCAGAATGGATACCCTCATATCTTCCGTAAATAGACATAGTATGTGGGTAGTGGAGGCACGATATTGTGAACAGAAAGGCCATATGATTCTAGGATGTCCTACCAGAATGGTACCTCATATCTGCCGTCAATAGACATAGTATGTGGGTAGTGGAGGCACGATCTTGTGGACAGAAAGGCCATATGATCCTACCAGAATGGATAACCCAATCTCTGCTGTCAATAGACATAGTTTGTGGGTAGTGGAGGCACGATCTTGTGGACAGAAAGGCCATATGATCCTACCAGAATGGATAACCCAATCTCTGCTGTCAATAGACATAGTTTGTGGGTAGTGGAGGCACGATCTTGTGGACAGAAAGGCCATATGATCCTACCAGAATGGATAACCCAATCTCTGCTGTCAATAGACATAGTTTGTGGGTAGTGGAGGCACGATCTTGTGGACAGAAAGGCCATATGATCCTACCAGAATGGATAACCCAATCTCTGCTGTCAATAGACATAGTTTGTGGGTAGTGGAGGCACGATCTTGTGGACAGAAAGGCCATATGATCCTACCAGAATGGATAACCCAATCTCTGCTGTCAATAGACATAGTTTGTGGGTAGTGGAGGCACGATCTTGTGGACAGAAAGGCCATATGATCCTACCAGAATGGATAACCCAATCTCTGCTGTCAATAGACATAGTTTGTGGGTAGTGGAGGCACGATCTTGTGACAGAAAGACTGGGTGACCATATGATTATAGGATGTCCTAGCAGAATGGTACCTCATATCTGCCGTCAATAGACATAGCATATGAGTAGTGGAGGCACGATCTTGTGGACAGAAAGACTGGGTAACCATATGATTATAGGATGTCCTAGAAGAATGGATAACCTAATCTCTGCTGTCAATAGACATACGTGGAGTCACGATCTGGATTGGACTATCGCTCTGCAATGATGGAATAGGCATATATCTATTTATTACCAAGTGGGATAATGACACTTCTATGCCTATCCTACCATCATTTGCGATCGTGAGTAAACACATCGTTGGGGAGAAATATTTTAAATTATCTTTAAAAAATGTGTCCACCTTTAAAATATATAATTAAGGTGAAAACATCTTCAGGGATAAAAAAGAAACTTATCTCTCTGGAAGCCTGAGGTTTTCACCTTAATATTGAAACAGGGGATTTTTTATTGAAAATAAATAGTGTTAAACAATTACTGCGCCATGCTTAGAAATTTAATCTGAATTCTGACTCCTCTCCTCTAAGATTATCCTCGATGCCCCTAACTATCGATACCCTAAGATACCCCTAGATAGCTCAGTTGGCAGAGCGGAGGACTGTAGATGTTTCAACGGTGATCCTTAGGTCGCTGGTTCAAATCCGGCTCAAGGGACTTTTTTTCCGGCCGGACCTACAGTCCTGGATGCTGGCAGAGGCGCCATATTCATTGTACATAGTGTATATAATGCATTTTATCTTTTTTTTATCTAAGATTATGATGGTCGAGTCTGGATTGTACGGACTGAAGTCTGTTAACCACCAAACTCCAACCACCGCTCAGTCTATAAACATAGTAAGATGGTGACGATAGCTCGTCTTTATCTCATGTTTATTTATAGCTGGGACGACGCTAGTCATTCAAGGTGATCTGTCTGGAGGTTGTCTGAGTTATAGACTTGTTAGAATCAAGTTAGGTTCTTTGATTATTAGATCTTCTTTTTTCATTTATTTCGCATTTGTGATTCAGATTGGAACCCATACGGAACTTTCAGGTTGTAAGTCAGGGTCTGGTCATCTACGGACAATGACTTTCCAGAATGGTGTCAAGGTTTTCCCACTATGTACTAAGTGTCAACCTGCAATCCCAAAACACATTATTGACTGTATTGACTCATCCATTGATGTGCTCTACTCATCCCCGATAGACACCATCAACAAGCTCTACAAGCTTGACACCCTAATATGATTGAGTGGAGATAAGAAAGAAGAAGAAGAGGTTGGATTTCGATTAATTCAAGTTGAAGACTTTCATCAAAACCTTTTTATAAATCAAAATTGTCTTTTTCACGTTTCGGCGATCCACTGTCGTCCTGTATAAAAAAGGTAGAAAGCTTATTATGACAAAAGTTGATACTTTTGCGGGTTATCACACAAAAAAAAAATAAACTAGGGTCTACAGTAAGAGTAACTTAAACACAGAAAAAGGTACACTCAAGAGTACAACACTAACAACAAAAAGGAGATAAAAACAACTCACGATTTGTTAAATAAAATAAAACAGTACTTAGCTTTATTGTAGTGTTGGCAGGGCGCGGACCGGGGTTTCACAGGTATGCGAGGAGAAACACCAGACAAACACACAGAGAACGCTTTAAGCCTCTCAACTCGAACACCACTCCACGACTCCTCGCATTCCGTTTCAACCCTCTTTTATGTACAAACATGGCCACATTCGTCCAATGAGAAGGCGTGGGAGATCAGTTCACTTAACAAATAAACAACATTCTTTTCGCATAACTGAGATTAAAACTGCTATGTTTGTCAAATAATTTGACAATTACACAATACTTATGCACTATATGCACAATACTTCAAGCTTTCCATCTTTTTAAAAAAGGGCGACAATAGTGGGTCGCTGAAATATCTTTATTTACGGGGATGCTAACCAGAATGGTTGATTTTTGAGCCCCAATGGACGCATAAAGAGGAATATATACAAAGCCCTATATACATTACACTGTTAGAGGGGCCTGGGGATGGGTGGCCAGGGGATCATCGCCAGGAAAGCCGGGATGTAGAGGAGGATCAGGGGGGCAGGATGGTGATCCGCGGAGATCAGGGGGAGGCAGAGATGACAAAGAACAATAAACGTTTATAAAAAAGATTGATGAAGTCTTCAACTTGAATCAAACTTTAATATTTGTGATAGAAATTGAAAAAAATCTTGATAACGTGGTGGTTGCGATTGGCGATTAAATTCTACTTAGAGATTTAAACTTATCCACCTCTAGAGAGAGAGGATTACACTCATGGACAAAGGAAGTTTCATATTTTGATGTCACCGGTTGTCTATTTTTAATTTGGAGGAAACAGGCAATTTTGTCCACACTTGGTTATCTCGTGTGTCTTCAATAAAGATCACTGTAATATCTTTCAGAGTTATTGTCTGAATCCCGATATACATGCTAAAAGGTACAACTTCCTTAAGTTTTGTCCACACTTGGATATCTCGTGTGTCTTCAATAAAGGTCACTGTAATATCTTTCAGAGTTATTGTCTGAATCCCGATATACATGCTAAAAGGTACAATTTCCTTAAGTTTTGTCCACACTTGGTTATCTCGTGTGTCTTCAATAAAGATCACTGTAATATATTTCAGAGTTATTGTCTGAATCCCGATATACATGCTAAAAGGTACAACTTCCTTAAGTTTTGTTCACACTTGGTTATCTCGTATGTCTTCAATAAAGGTCACTGTAATATCTTTCAGAGTTATTGTCTGAATCCAGATATACATGCTAAAAGGTACAACTTCCTTAAGTTTTGTTCATACTTGGATATCTCGTGTGTCTTCAATAAAGGTCACTGTAATATCTTTCAGAGTTATTGTCTGAATCCAGATTTACTTGGTAAAAGCTACAACTTCCTTAAGTTTTGTTCACACTTGGTTATCTCGTGTGTCTTCAATAAAGATCACTGTAATATCTTTCAGAGTTATTGTCTGAATCCCGATATACATGCTAAAAGGTAAAACTTCCTTAAGTTTTATCCATGAGTGTATCTTTCAGAGTTATTGTCTCAATCCCGATATACATGCTAAAAGGTACAACTTCCTTAAGTTTTGTCTATGGGTGTAATTACTCTTGGTACCCCTAGAATGAGGTCTCTATTTCTAAGATGTGTCTAGCTCCGCTCTTGTGAAGAAAAATCTCAACCACGACTTGGCAGATTTGAACTGTACATTGTCAATAACCTCCATTATTGTCTTAATCTAGCTGAACTAACTGTTTAACCATTCGCTTCCAAAATTCTTTCTTTATAAATATCTTCTTACGTACGTATCGGTTTCAGACCTGCAGTTGAAGAATATTACTGCTTTAGATTTTTCGATTTTAAACCATTTTATCGACCTTCCGCCAAGGGTAAAGCATACACACTAAGTTAAAAGCTAGATAGTATGAAAGAAACACTACAAATAAGACACATTCGAGGAAGCTATTCCAACGTCGAAGAGTCCTCCTCAAGATAATCATCGTTATCTCTCTTCACCCCAAGGCTCAAGAAGAACTTGTTTATGGATGTCTTTGTTGATGTGAGAATATGGCGTTGTCATTGTCCGAAAAGCCAACCAGTTTAGCAGGTTGGGTGGACGATGTTGAAGGCCTCCTGGAATATGAGGTCAGTGGAATGTCCAGTACTGCTGGACAGATCACTGGACAATTGACAATTTAAACATTTTATTAACTCTTCTAATCATTATACCATAATGGTAGATGAAAATTTTGCCGGAAGGATATTGATCTAAAGAGACAAAGGTCGCCTCTCCCTAGATGGCGTCTAGTTTTGACGTCTATTTTGATGGGAGAAGCGACCTTTGTCTCTTTAGATCTTCTAATCATTGTAACAGAAAGTAATATGATAAAATAAATATAGGTTATGTAATAGCCTGGAACAAAAATAATAAAAATCACGAAATCGTGAGGCACGCGAAATATTTCTTTTAAGTTTTTATTATTTTGCCGAGCGCTTTCGAACATTTCTCCTATGGAAGAGCAGAAATGCTTGAATGCTCGGCAAAGTAATAAAACCTTAAAAGAAACCTTTCGCCTCACGCTTTCGTGATTTTTATAAAATGAATGGTTATATATAATAAAAAGAGGTAAATAAAAGTTAGGGAAAATATATACAGTTGTGTTATCAAAATAGGAATCTATTATAGACGCTTATGATTCTTTTTAAAAATAAACAATTTCTACTGCCCTTACTGCAATGGAAAATTTAATGGGAGGGCCTTTTCCATTGCAGTAAGGGCAGTAGAAGTTGTTTATTCTTAAAAAGAATCATAAGCGTCTATAATAGTTTCCAATTTTGATAACAGATGGCGCGCTAATGCATCATAATACAGTTGTATATGTACAAATTTCTTCAGCAAGGGAGGCTTCCCTACCTTGAGAGAGTCCTCCTCCAGACAAGGTCTTCTAGTATCCTCCTCAGTTCCATGCCGAGGATGTACTA
>CP092868.1:25648363-25772999 GCA_030710605.1 Cordylochernes scorpioides
CCGCCAAGACAGGCGACTTTGAAACCGGCTGAATAAATTGTTAGTTAGTTTCCATACATTGTTATCCATTGTTAATTTGTTCAATGTATTTTTTGTTTAATAAAATTTGACTAAAAATGTTTAACTCGGTTATTTCTGGACACCCTGTATAGAATGCAGTTTTAAAAAGAAATACATTTAGTTAGAAGAATAAAGACTTAGTGTGATTAGTGTTTTTGCAATGTTCATACTTAGAGATTTTTACCATTGCAAAATTAACTTCCCAATACATATAAAAGGAATTTGAGATTTATAATGAAATATTAATAGTTTCTCGAAATGTAAGAGTTTTGTTGCATATTGACAATCTCCAGAAAAACTATTTGAACAGACTTTGTATGAAATTTGCTTACATTTCATATAAATTTATCTCTTTTATTTTGATTTATGGTCGTGTTGGTTAACGTTAACTTTACTTTTCTGTTTTTCCAAATTGTATTTTCAATGTTCTAAGAGTTTTCTATTTTAATTATTGGTTCTGTTTTAAAATAAGAATATAAACAATATTCTTTCCCCGTTTCCTTTTTCTATTTAAAATCTCTCTCAGCCTTTTTTTTTCCTCTCTATTTTCTGAGCGAGGATTCAATTTCTTCCCCTGCTTCTCATTTCTTTTTAGATTCATTTCTAACAGGAGAATCGTCTGTAAAGGACAGAATATTTTAATATAGGCTTGTGTGTGTGTGTGAATATAAAAGTAGCAGAATGCGTTTTTTTATTCATGCAAAATGCAAGCTTTCGTATCTTCCACAGTTCTGTTTTGTTAAATTTTGGATTTACTTTGTTGCTTCTATTTTTCATTGTTTTTCTATATTGTTCGTTGTTATATTTTTGCCGTTATGTTTTTGATATGCTGTTCCTTCATACACACACTTTTGTTTTCACTAACTACTCGGACGATTTGTTTTTAGTATTTTTTTTTTCTATTTTGTTTCTACATCAAATATTGTATGATGCATTAGCGCGCCATCTGTTATCAAAATTCGAAACTATTTTAAACGCGTATGATTTTTTTTTTGAAATTAAACAATTTCTACTACCCTTACTGCAATGGAAAAATGATGAGCCAGGCCCTCCCATTAATTTTTCTATTGCAGTAAGGGCAGTAGAAATTGTTTAATTTCAAAAAGAATCTTACGCCTTTAAAATAGTTTCGAATTTTGATATCAAATATTGTATTGATCGAGATGTGTTTTTTTTCTATATATTCTCTATCTTCCCTGGCCTGGATAATCTAACCTTTTTTTGAACAACCTTGGTGGCGTACAGCACCTTGATATAGTGTATTGCGGCTTGTCTGATTGCTACATTCATTTTTGGGCTCGAATATCATATACTTTAGTTAGTAACCCGTCAAACTATATTCTCTATTCTCTATCTTTGTTCGTTATATGCAATAATTTTTTATTTTATTTTGTAGTTTATCTTGAAAAATCGAGGTTGCCTGGTTGGCATTCATATTTCTTTAAATTAAGAAACACTTCGGATAATAAATCTTTTAATTTTCTCGACGTTTCAACAAAATAAAAACGTTTACTAGCTGAAGTATTTCTTAAATTCAAGAACTATTTTGTAGTTAGTTATTTTATTTTCTCTTATTAATTTGATTTTATCTCATATACTAGCCGAATGACCCGGGCAAAGCCCGGGTTTTACCCGATTAAATGTTTTTATTCAAATACTATTCGTTACAATTATAAATTGGCGCCGTGGATGTCACTCTTGTGAAACGTCCCGCTCCAAACCTTGATAGAGGGCGCTGTTCGTGAGCTAAGTAGAATAATTTGAATATATAGTTTTAATAATTGATTTATATATATATTTTAAAATAGCCTATCGTCTTCCCCGTATTTTTTTACCTATGTATGGAAATTTTGGGTTGAATTAGTGAACTACTGCGAATTTGTATACCGGACATACAAACAAACAAACATACAAACATTCATTTATATATATATAGAGATATATATTTTTTAATTTTAAGGAATTCTCTGTTCCTCTTCTTTTTTAAAATGATATTTTCATTTGCACTCTTATTCGCTTCATTTGCGCTTTTATCTTTTTATTCTTTGTTTTTTTTTATTTTATATTATTTGATCATACGGGTGATTTGCTTTTAGGCCTTCAATAAAAAAAAAAATCTTCTAAATATTATAAACTTAAAAATTATACACACAGGCCTCAATCTATATTAATAAAATGCAAATTTCATAAGTGTTGTTCACTAAAAACTTTCGTTACAATGCATCAATTTCGACCAAATTTTCAACATTTATGTAAAACGAGATGGAACAGGTTTTGCTTAACATCAAAATATTTTTCCTAACTTTAACATGCGTAACTTCGCTGTTATCGATTAAATACAAAAAAAAAATCAACAGAGTTAATTTTATTTATATATAAATACAAAAAAAAATTCAGCAATTCATTCAACTCAATCTAAAAAAATATTCAAAACAAGCAATTTTAAGATAACACCATATGTAAAACAGTCGGCCAAGAAAACAACAACGATATTACATCTTTCTCACATATTCACACACAATCTTGATTAATAATTAAAACTAATACTTTATATAAAAACTTTGTCTATAAAGAGTTCTGGGCAATTCTATACAATGCCAAGGCATTATTCGTAGTCCGTAACGGAGTCCATAGGTCGTGCTTAGAACCTGGGGAAGAAGAAAAGGAAGCGTGATAAGTGTCTCCAAGGAGGGCGGAATGATAATGATGATGAGACGTGGGCATTCATCATCAGCGGGCCAACACCTTTTCTAATGAAGGCAGACGTCAAGGACGTTTTGTCGTCGTCTGTTTGTCTAACCTTTTTCTCTCTCTCACCCGCGTGTCCTTCGTAAATCTTTCCTCTATCTCTACAAGTCTCTTTTATTCCTCAATCTCTCTGTTTCCTTTTAGTACTTCTATAGTGAAACGCTTCTTTAACGATCATGCCATGTTAACGACCATTAAAAAAATAATTCTTGGTAGCATCCATCCATTTTATCAATGATCCAACATGTGAATGCCACTTAGATGTTGAATCACCAGAGCATCTTCTTTTGACTTGCCCTCTGACTAATCAAATTGTATGCAAATACTTTGAAACATTACCAAATTGTCTTTGTGTATATACTCATTCTCATGAGAACTTTGTTAAGTTTAGAACTATTTGTACAATAATTTTACAAAACACTACTAATCCATCGTGTAAATAATTAATCATATATATGTAAATAATACTAGCACAGTACAATAGTCCTTTGGACTTCGTGCTTTTTGTGACAAAAAAAGAATCCATCCATTTATCTCGGGATTTTTTTTTTTTTTACCTTTCAATTTGTCTCAAATAGCGAATAACTGTAGAGTGTTCGACGTTGGGTTTAATAGACAATCTCAAGTGTAGTTTTTGTTATGTTTCGCTTATATCACCTTCAATCTTGCCCAAATCAGAGGGCCGGGCGTTCACGAGAGATACAGTTGGGATCGCGGAATTTTGCGATTTTGCGAACTTCTTCTCTGTAGGGCATTCCTCGTCTTGTGTCTTTAATTACGACCAACCTTCAAATACGACAAGCGACCATTTAAAAAAAAAAAAAAGGGAATGTGTGTTCCCAAAAGGGGAAATTTATATTAAGTGTGTGTGAACAAAACTAATGACCAATTTGCGATATTAGCGGTATTATTGCGTTAATATTTGCATATATGGCATAGTATTTAATCATGTTATATACATATCACATGCGCTTAAAAAAATGCCTATGCACTATATACCTCGCTTTGCGTCGGGGTTAGGTTCCAAAAAAACACGACGCAAATTGAAACGACGCAAAGTGAAAATATGTGAAGGCGCAATCAAAAACAAAGGTCTTGCCATATTTTAGGGGAAAAAAATTAAAGACTCGAATCCAAAACAACGCAACTTCGAAAATATAACGACGCACAGTGAAAATCAGTAAAAATTAAGCAGCGACGCAACTTCGAAAAAAACGCAAAACGAAACGACGCAAAGCGAGGTATTGATGTACTTATTTTGTTCCATCCATCCAAAATCACTTTATTAGGTACCGCTCAACAAGAGAGCAACCTAGTTTATGATAATTGCAACAATAAATAATAAGTGAAGGTTATTCACATATTAAACAAAATGTTAACGTGGGATTCAATGACTGTCGGGAATCGAGGGTGTTACCCACTCGTCCACCGATTTCTTTTTTTCTTATTTGGTTATTACCACATTTAATGCTATATATGAATTTATAAGAAATTGAAACCATTTTTGATGCGTATGTTTCTTTTATAAGATAAAATAATTTTCTACTGTCCTTACTTGCAATGATAATGTTACATTATTGTATTATTGCAGTAAGGGCAGTAGAAAATGGTTTTATTTTAAAAGAAACATAACAGATAGAGCCTGCTAATCCATCATAATAATACTCTATGAATTTTTTCTGTTTTTTTTTTTTACTTATTATACATCTACTTATATAATTGCCTTATTCTGTCTGTGTGAAGTTCACTGTCTGAAGTTCACGGATAGATTTTGGTCAGAATGGATAAAATAAAAAAGTGTCAAGGGATGGGAATCGAACCCACGACCTTCCACTTACCGGGCAGATGCCATGACCACTAGGCCACAAGTACAATACTTAAATGAAAATATGTTTCTTATACAATCTAAAATTATAAAATAGACTTTTAAATCGGTAACCTTTATATATTATATATTTATATATTTTTATATATTTTATATAAATTATATTATATATAAGTACTAGCGGAAGTGTACCCGGCTTCGCCCGGGTTTTATCCGAGTGAAAGTTTGCCTAACGAATATTATATATTATGAAGTATAATAAACAATGTTAAAGATTAGTTTTAATTATTAATCAAGATTGTGTGTGAATATGTGAGAAAGATGTAATATCGTTGTTGTTTTCTTGGCCGACTGTTTTACATATGGTGTTATCTTAAAATTGCTTGTTTTGAATATTTTTTTAGATTGAGTTGAATGAATTGCTGATTTTTTTTTTGTATTTATATATAAATAAAATTAACTCTGTTGATTTTTTTGTATTTAATCGATAACAGCGAAGTTACGCATGTTAATGTTAGGGAAAAATATTTTGATGTTAAGCAAAACCTGCTCCATCTCGTTTTACATAAATGTTGAAAATTTGGTCGAAATTGATGCATTGTAACGAAAGTTTTTAGTGATGTCCACTTATGAAATTTGCATTTTATTAATATATAAGTACCTTTATAAGAATAAAATATGATATTCATTAAATAGGTATTTAATTTTTAGTATCTCTTTTATATTTATTCGAATTTTATATTTGAACGATAGGCTCATTATTTCTTTTGATGTTTATATATCGTATATACCGTTTTGCACAATTATTTAATCTTTTTTATATAAAAAATCGACATGATGAAATCTTTATGAAAATTCACATTTTTATTTTTATATTTTCAAGACACACACAGTTTGGGGCGGGACGTTTCACAAGAGAGACATCCACGGCGCCAATTTATAATTGTAACGAATAGTATTTTAATTAAAACATTTTAAAAACACACAGTTTGGAACGGGACGTTTCACAAGAGTGACATCCATGGCGCCAATTTATAATTGTAACGAATAGTATTTGAATTAAAACGTTTTTAAAATATATACGCACTCGGGTAAAACCCGGGCGTTGCCCGGACCATTCGTCTAGTGGTACTAATAAATGACTTCCCAAACACAAAACATCTTCACAATTTAGTTTTCTGAGTTAACAAAACTCGGGCATAAGACCGCGGAAGCGACGCGAAATGTTATCAGAATCGGGAAGCCACTTCGGAACACTCTACATAGAAGAAGTTTTTTTCCTGATTTATCAAGAAATTGGGTTGGCCAAATATCAGGGAACAGGCTAAATCAATGTTTAGTTGATTTCTGTTCCACCAGATGGCGCTCTGCCTTCTAAAAAGCACATGTGCTCCTGGTCAGGATGCCCTTTTTTATTTTGAATAGAAGAAGTTGTGTCGCAAAATTCCACGATGCCAACAGTGTCTCTCGTGTACAGCCGGCCCTCTGAGTTGGACAAGATTAAAGACGATATAAGCGAAACATAACAAAAACTACACTAGAGGTTGTTAATAAACCCAACCTCGATCACTCTACAGTTATTCGCTATCTAAGATAAATTGAAAGGTAAAAAGAAAAAAAACTTCCGAGATAAATGGATGCTCTATCAAGAATTACTTCTACGCGACAAGAAGAATCGGTTTCTAGAACATATTGTTACGACAATGCCTGAAAGAAAGCTTCAGCATCGCCGTGGTAGTAAGCAGGGTCAATTCGATCACGTGTGTTTACCGCCAACAATAGCTGAGGAGACGCGCGGGAGTGACGGCAGTCTGTAATATGTCCCCGTCGAGACCAATGACTGTCCGCTGTTTACGTTGTGGCCCTGTAAGGATAAACCGAGTTGATAGCTCAATAATATCGATCCTTATCGAACCTGTGTGCTGATTTGATCTCATCCTGATACAACAACGACACAACAGTATTGCAACTTGCGACTAAAAATAGATTCTGTATGGCAATTTGCATCGTTAAGCTGAACCACAACGTAACTCCAAAACACTTCCCGAAGCGCGCACACACAAAAACCTTTAACGACAGTAATAATCTTCTCGGTATTGTTTATGCGATAAAACAGAATAAGAGAAGAATAAAGAAACTTTTCTTCTCTTATTCTGTTTTATCGCATAAACAAAAACCTTTATTACGACAGTTTTTATACATGGATTCACCATGAAATCTGCAATGTAAAAAAAGAAAGAAAAAGTAAACGCTATATAAATTTAATGATAATAATTCAAATACTATGTACAGTAGAACCTCCCTGTAAAGGACACCTAATTGCAGAGCCAAAGTCTCCTTTAGGGAGAGGTGTCCTCTTAACAGAGAGTTGGTAAATAGTAATAATTGTAATTTTGCAAGTGAAAACTTTCCTTTATAGAGAGGTGTCCTCTAGCGCGAGTGTCCTCTCATGGAGGTTCTATTGTATAGCCAAAAATCTAATAAAGACATTCAAGTTGAAGACTTCATCAACCTTTTTATAAACGTTTATTGTAGTTTTGACGTTTCGGCGACATACTGCCAAAGTACAATAAACATTTATAAAAAGATTAATGAAGTCTTCATCCTGAATTAATCAGAATCCAACACCTCTACAATTATGGTATTCTCTAATTAAGAAAAGTAGTCTCATTATCGGATTTTTGAATCGAAAATCACAAAGATAATAAACAAAATAATAAAGACACGATTATTCACACATCACTTCCCGAAAGCCAAAATTGCATCAGAAGGAGGCAACGGTGATTGTTTGGTGTTCTGAGATTGGTCTCATCTATTACAGCTTCCAGGCGAAATTATCGCAGCAGCGAGATAGTGACAGAAAATCGGGGAATGCAACAAGAACTTCAGTGAATATGTGAAGGAATTCGGGGTGCGTTACAAGATTTATCTTGTAAAGTGAGCGGTAGCCCGAAAAAAAAAAGTTTAGTTAACCTCTGTTTTTGTTGTTGTTGTTGTCGTGTCCAATGAAGAGCCTCAGATGTCTCCATGCATCTCTCTATCACAGCAGTCGCAATATCCACTATCTTGGGTGTGTATACTGTATTGTTGTTGTTGTCGTGTCCAATGAAGAGCCTCAGATGTCTCCATGCATCTCTATCACAGCAGTCGCAATGTCCACTATCTTGGGTGTGTATACTGTATTGTTGTTGTTGTATGTTCCATATGTAAATACCTGTTTTCTTTCCTCTCTTCGCTCTCCACTTCTCCCATCCATATTTCCAATTTTTTTTCTTATTTTCCATAGGATTATTCAAATAATAATCTCTATATATTCACCATATGTATATAATCTTTCTCCATTTTTACCCCTTTGTATATTTCCCACTTTCATAGGTTTCTCCGTCTTGTAACCCCAAGGAGAATCCTCTGTAAGACCTGTGTGTCTTAATAAAGACTTTTGTGTGTGTGTGTATTGTTGTTGTTGTCGTGTCCAACGAAGAGCCTCAGATGTCTCCATGCATCTCTATCACAGCAGCAGCAATGTCCACTATCTTGGGTGTGTATACTGTATTGTTGTTGTTGTCGTGTCCAATGAAGAGCCTCAGATGTCTCAATGCATCTCTATCACAGCAGCAGCAATATCCACCATCTTGGGTGTGTATACTGTATTGTTGTTGTTGTCGTGTCCAATGAAGAGCCTCAGATGTCTCCATGCATCTCTATCACAGCAGTCGCAATGTCCACTATCTTGGGTGTGTATACTGTATTGTTGTTGTTGTCGTGTCCAATGAAGAGCCTCAGATGTCTCCATACATCTCTATCACAGCAGTCGCAATGTCCACTATCTTGGGTGTGTATAATGTATTGTTGTTGTTGTCGTGTCTAATGAAGAGCCTCAGATGTCTCCAAGCATCTCTATCACAGCAGCAGAAATTCCCACTATCTTGGGTGTGTATACTGTATTGTTGTTGTTGTCGTGTCCAATGAAGAGTCTCAGATGTCTCCATGCATCTCTATCACAGCAGCAGTCGCAATGTCCACTATCTTGGGTGTGTATACTGTATTGTTGTTGTTATCGTGTCCAATGAAGAGCCTCAGATGTATCCATGCATCTCTATCACAGCAGCAGCAATGTCCACTATCTTGGGTGTGTATACTGTATTGTTGTCGTGTTCGATGAAGACCCTCAGATGTCTCAATGCATCTCTATCACAGCAGCAGCAATGTCCACTATCTTGGGTGTGTATACTGTATTGTTGTTGTTGTCGTGTCCAATTAAGAGCCTCAGATGTCTCCATGCATCTTTATCACAGCAGTCGCAATATTCACTATCTTGGGTGTGTATACTGTATTGTTGTTGTTGTCGTGTCTAATGAAGAGCCTCAGATGTCTCCATGCATCTCTATCAAAGCAGCAGCAATGTCCTCTATCTTGGGTGTGTATACTGTATTGTTGTTGTTGTCGTGTCTAATGAAGAGCCTCAGATGTCTCCATACATCTCTATCACAGCAGTCGCAATGTCCACTATCTTGGGTGTGTATACTGTATTGTTGTTGTTGTCGTGTCCAATGAAGAGCCTCAGATGTCTCCATGCATCTCTATCACAGCAGTCGCAATGTCCACTATCTTGGGTGTGTATACTGTATTGTTGTTGTTGTCGTGTCCAATGAAGAGCCTCAGATGTCTCCATGTATCTCCATCACAGCAGCAGCAATGTCCACTATCTTGGGTGTGTATACTGTATTGTTGTCGTGTCCAATGAAGAGCCTCAGATGTCTCAATGCATCTCTATTACAGCAGTCGCAATGTCCACTATCTTGGGTGTGTATACTGTATTGTTGTTGTTGTCGTGTCCAATGAAGAGTCTCAGATGTCTCCATGCATCTCTATCACAGCAGTCGCAATGTCCACTATCTTGGGTGTGTATACTGTATTGTTGTTGTTGTCGTGTCCAATGAAGAGCCTCAGATGTCTCCATGCATCTCTATCACAGCAGTCGCAATGTCCACTATCTTGGGTGTGTATACTGTATTGTTGTTGTTGTCGTGTCCAATGAAGAGCCTCAGATGTCTCCATGCATCTCTATCACAGCAGCAGCAATGTCCACTATCTTGAGTGTGTATACTGTATTGTTGTTGTTGTCGTGTCCAATGAAGAGCCCCAGATGTCTCCATGCATCTCTATCACAGTGGACATTGCTGATGCTGTGATAGAGATGCATGGAGACATCTGAGGCTCTTCATTGGACACGACAACCTCTTATTAGAGGTAGTTAACCTCTAGTTCTTATATATAGTGTATACTGTAGAGTTTCCCATGAGAGACTAATATATCTAAAAACATGGCGAAACCCGGTTTTTCCTGGAGGTAATATCTTATCAGAGATTCTGCTTCGGGTGAAAGACTCCACATGACTTGGCCTGATAGGTCAGAGAGAATAGAGTAAAAGTAAGAGACCAGACCTCCAGGTAAAACAGGGTTTATCCATGTTTGTAGGCTGTGGTCTCTCATCATAGAATCAGTTTCGATTTAAAGACTTCTCATGACTTAGCCTGATAGGTCAAGATAAGAGACCAGACCTCCAGGTAAAACAGGGTTTATCCATGTTTTTAGGCTGTGATCTATCATCATAGATTCTGTTTCGGTTTAAAGACTTCTCATTACTTAGCCTGATAGGTCAAGATAAGAGACCAGACCTCGAGGTAAAACAGGGTTTATCCATCTTTTTAGGCTGTGATCTATCATCATAGATTCTGTTTAGGTTGAAAGACTTCTCATTACTTAGCCTGATAGGTCAAGATAAGAGACCAGACCTCCAGGTAAAACTGGCTTTATCCACGTTTGTAGGCTGTGATCTATCATCATAGAATCAGTTTCGGCTTAAAGACTTCTCATTACTTAGCCTGATAGGTCAAGATAAGAGACCAGACCTCCAGGTAAAACAGGGTTTATCCATGTTTTTAGGCTGATCTATCATCATAGAATCAGTTTCGGTTTAAAGACTTCTCATGACTTAGCCTGATAGGTCAAGATAAGAGACCAGACCTCCAGGTAAAACTGGGATTATCCATGTTTTTAGGCTGTTTTATCTATCATCATAGAATCAGTTCGACTTAAAGACTTAGCCTGATAGGTCAAGATAAGAGACCAGACCTCCAGGTAAAACAGGGTTTATCCATGTTTTTAGGCTGTTTTATCTATCATCATAGAATCAGTTTCGACTTAAAGACTTAGCCTGATAGGTCAAGATAAGAGACCAGACCTCCAGGTAAAACAGGGTTTATCCATGTTTTTAGGCTGTTTTATCTATCATCATAGAATCAGTTTCGACTTAAAGACTTAGCCTGATAGGTCAAGATAAGAGACCAGACCTCCAGGTAAAACAGGGTTTATCCATGTTTTTAGGCTGTTTTATCTATCATCATAGAATCAGTTTCGGTTTAAAGACTTCTCATGACTTAGCCTGATAGGTCAAGATAAGAGACCAGACCTCCAGGTAAAACTGGGTTTATCCATGTTTTTAGGCTGTTTTATCTATCATCATAGAATCAGTTTCGACTTAAAGACTTAGCCTGATAGGTCAAGATAAGAGACCAGACCTCCAGGTAAAACAGGGTTTATCCATGTTTTTAGGCTGATCTATCTATCATCATAGAATCAGTTTCGGTTTAAAGACTTCTCATGACTTAGCCTGATAGGTCAAGATAAGAGACCAGACCTCCAGGTAAAACTGGGTTTATCCATGTTTTTAGGCTGTTTTATCTATCATCATAGAATCAGTTTCGACTTAAAGACTTAGCCTGATAGGTCAAGATAAGAGACCAGACCTCCAGGTAAAACAGGGTTTATCCATGTTTTTAGGCTGATCTATCATCATAGAATCAGTTTCGGTTTAAAGACTTCTCATTACTTAGCCTGATAGGTCAAGATAAGAGACCAGACCTCCAGGTAAAACTGGGTTTATCCATGTTTGTAGGTTGTTATCTATCATCATAGATTCTGTTTAGGTTGAAAGACTCCTCATGACTTAGCCTGATAGGTCAAGATAAGAGACCAGACCTCCAGGTAAAACTGGGTTTATCCATGTTTTTAGGCTGTTTTATCTATCATCATAGATTCTGTTTAGGTTGAAAGACTCCTCATGACTTAGCCTGATAGGTCAAGATAAGAGACCAGACCTCCAGGTAAAACTGGGTTTATCCACGTTTGTAGGCTGTGGTCTTTCATCATAGAATCAGTTTCGGCTTAAAGACTTCTCATTACTTAGCCTGATAGGTCAAGATAAGAGACCAGACCTCCAGGTAAAACAGGTTAATCTCCAGGTTAATCCATGTTTTTAGGCTGATCTATCATCATAGAATCAGTTTCGGTTTAAAAACTTCTCATGACTTAGCCTGATAGGTCAAGATAAGAGACCAGACCTCCAGGTAAAACTGGGTTTATCCATGTTTTTAGGCTGTGATCTCTCATCATAGATTCTGTTTAGGTTGAAAGACTTCTCATAACTTATCCTGATAGGTCAAGATAAGAGACCATACCTCCAGGAATCATAGATTCTGTTTAGGTTGAAAGACTCCACATGACTTAGCCTGATAGGTCAAGATAAGAGACCAGAGCTCCAGGTAAAACAGGTTTTATCCATGTTTTTAGGTTGTGGTCTTCTCACGGGAGATGCTGTGTCAATTTAAACTCTCTACATTTCAGTAGGCCTGACATTTCAGTATCTGTAATAAGACACCATCTTCATGTGATACTTGATTTAGCCACGTTTTAAAGCTATGGTCTCACATCAGACTCAGTTTCTGTTTAAAGACTCAGTGGACTTGGTCTAATATGACAGGTATCTCTTATAAGAGACCATACCTCCAAGAAAATACCAGATTTAGTTATGTTTTAAAGCTATAGTCTCTCATGGGGGAGTACTGTAGTTCACAATACGGGCATATGTCGATGACGCTATAAACCACACAGCACCAATAAGTGGACCTACTTCACGTAAGAAAAGAGCACGAAACCAATAAAAATATCCACGAGAGTGGCTATAGAGATAAGACGGTGGCTTTATTACATCGACATCGACTGGATTACGTCACCATTTGGTCGTTTAATTTGTCACAGTTCCGGTTCAAAATCACATTAATAGGTACCGCTCAACAAGAGCAACCTAGTTCATGAAAATTGAAACAGTGAATAATATATGTGAAGGTTATTCACATATTAAACAAAATTTTAACGCGGGATTCAATCCCAGTTCATGACTGTCGGGAATCGAGGGTGTTACCCATTCGTCCACCGACTTTTTTTTTGTCACAAGTTCCAAATAACTTTATTAGGTGCCATTCAAAAAGAGCACAACCTAGATCATCATATTTACAATATACTGAGGGGGGTGGTTATGTACAGGGGTTCATTTACAATTATAATTTATAATGATGTCGTTGGGTCCGGATTCTCAGGTCTTTGGGGATATTGTTCTTGAGAAGGTTTTGTCTGGCTTGTTTGATATTCAAGGTGGGTTTGTTTTTCCTTTTTTTTCCACTTTTCGTCATTCTGGCTTAATTGATGGAGAATTTGTCTAGGTTTTAAATTTCTTTACGCAAAATAAGAATGGGGTTTTCTAATTTTTCGTATAATTTAAATGATTGTCTAATAATGTAGTCTCATTGATGTTTTCGATATTTAGATCGTTCCTGAAGATTGACAGCTCCACCATTCTACCTGATATGGTGTCAACAAATTTAGTACGCTGGGGTGTTTAGAATTAAAAAATAAAAATAATAAAATGTGTTGCACTAGCGCGCCATCTGTTATCAAAATTCGAAATTATTTTAAAGGCGTAAGATTCTTTTTGAAATTAAACAATTTCTACTGCCCTTACTGCAATGGAAAAATTAATGGGAGGGCCTGGCTCATCAGTGGTGAACCCTCCCAGAGGTTTCGCCAGTTTAATCTACAATACCGTTGTTATATTGCATTTTTTAAACTTATTTTTATAGTGATACTGTTGTTAGACTCCTGGAATGGGTATTTTAGAAGAACTATGGACATAAGCTTTGAGGACAGTAGAATTACATACAATTATAAATATATAATAGGCTTCGTAATAACGGCATGATTTAAATCAGTTAATAGAAATCCCTAATTCTTCTTATATATAAAAGTCAATGTCTGTTTCGCGATAAACTCAAAAACTACTGAACCAATTGGTACCAAATTTTACATGTCGTTTTTTATAAACCTGAGGAAAGGCTACATTTTGATTAGTATTTTTGGATATTTATTTTTTTTTCATTTGAAGAATTTTTTTTTTTTTTTTTTTACGCGGAGTAAATACGAGGCAAAGTAACAACTTCTACTATTTATTATTGATGTACTTTCAGTATGAAGGAAATTGCACTCGGGGTATTTTTCGGGTGTATTATACAGTTAAACCTGTCAATAGCGCTCCCTCTTTGGGACTCACCAAAATAGTGTGCTATAGAGAGGGGGTGCTATAGACAGGTCACTTTTAATGTAAATCGCATCGTACTACGTATTTAAAATCGGGCGCTATAGAGATGAAGGCGTTATTTAGAGGGGGCGATATAGACAGGTTTAACTGTATATACAAATTAAATAACACAATAGGTTTCTAAATATGAGTTTCTTTTCATATTAATTAATGAAATCTCAAGATTTCAGGCATCTCTGTCCTTCTACAGGAGAACATGAAAACGAATAATAATAATAAACACCGTCTTAGAGAATCTACCTAATCTGTTCTCAAGTTTCTCATCAACATTCAAGTCCGGGGAGGAAAACCAGACAAATACAAAACAAGTTGTTTACAATAAAGACCAAACACATCAAGTTTAATAGATTCTGCTGGCTGTACATTTTAAGGCGAAAGTATTGACTGTACATATTTCTACCTAATCTATTCTCAAGTTTCTCATCAACATTCAAGTTCGGGGAGAAACCCCTGACAAATACAAAACAAGTTGTTTACACAATAAAGGCCAATACATCAAGTTTAATAGATTCTGCAGGCTGTATATTTTAAGGCGAAAGTATTGACTGTACATATTTCTACCTAATCTATTCTCAAGTTTCTCATCAACATTCAAGTTCGGGGAGAAACCCCTGACAAATACAAATAATAATTTCAGATATATAATTTCAGATTTATACGCAATTATTCTAATTGTGGATATGGCGTGTCTTTGTAACTGTTAAATAAATAAAAAAAATATATAAAAAGTTCCAGGAAGGTGCCTTCATTAAGTATCTAATGACCTTCATTAGAAGCTCATTGATCCACTCTGTCATTAAAGTACCATTGGGTAATTAAGTCATCTCTCCCAGTTTCACAGCTCCTTCCATTATCATTGGTTAGAATAAATTCGCTACTGTTACAAAATAACTCTATTTAAGTACCACTCAAAAACATAGTTTATGTTATTTACAATGGTAAATACCTGTTTTTTTTTCCTCTTTTCACTCTCCACTTCTTCCATCCATATTTCCAAAAAAAAATTTTTTTCTTCCAAATCCATATTCTTATTTTCCATAGGATCATTCAAATAATACTCTGTATATATTTATCACGTGTATATAATCTTTCTCCATTTTTACCCCTTTGTATATTTCCCACTTTTTCATAGGTTTCTCCGCCTTGTAACCCCAAGGAGAATTCTTTGTAAGAACTGTGTGTCTTAATAAAGGCTTTTGTGTGTGTGTGTGTTATTTACAATGAAAAATATGAACAGGTTCTTCACACAAAAAGAAGTGTACAATGCGGGATTCGATCCTGTTTCATGGCTGTCGATTCCGATTCCGTTTATTCCGATTATAATAAGTCATTCTCAATCAATGGTCCGCAGAAAATTTCAACCCATTTTTTGGTGATTTTTAACGGTCTACGATATTTAAAATAAAATTATTATTTAAAAAAAAAAACCACACACAATGATAATAAACTTTTGAAAATATATTTTACACGTCTATACATTTATTTTTTTAGGATTTAAATAAATGTATTTTTTAAATATTAATTTTTGACTAATGAAGTAGTTTTCTTTAGGAAGTAAAGCATGTGTTCATATAGATTTCACCATTCCGAAAGCCAAAAATACACTCATGGACAAAACTTAAGGAAGTTGTACCTTTTACCATGTATATCGGGATTCAGACAATAACTCTGAAAGATATTACAGTGACCTTTATTGAAGACAAACCCATGGACAAACTTAAGAGTCCGCCCTAGACTGACGAGAGCCATTAGCCCGAAACCATGGTCTCTAGGTGGACGCTTCTCAATTTGCCAAAGCTGGTGTTGTGGCTTTGTCACCGACCCGAAGCCGCTAGTTTGCGGCGACGGTCAATAGATGGCGTCAGTTTTTGACGTTTATTTTGACGGGAGAAGCGCCCTATGCTTCTATGAAACTTAAGGAAGTTGTACCTTTTACCATGTATATCGGGATTCAGGCAATAACTCTGAAAGATATTACAGTGACCATTATTGAAGACAAACCCATGGACAAACTTAAGGAAGTTGTACCTTTTACCATGTATATCGGCATTCAGACAATAACTCTGAAAGATATTACAGTGACCATTATTGAAGACAAACCCATTGACAAACTTAAGGAAGTTGTACCTTTTACCATGTACATCGGGATTCAGGCAATAACTCTGAAAGATATTACAATGACCATTATTGAAGACAAACCCATGGACAAACTTAAGGAAGTTGTACCTTTTACCATGTATATCGGGATTCAGACAATAACTCTGAAAGATATTACAGTGACCTTTATTGAAGACACACGAGATAACAGAGTGTGAACAAAATTGCCTCTGTCTCCTTCAAAATAAAAACAGATAACCGACGACATCAAATACATTCCACTTCCTTAAATTGTGTGTTTGTGTCGAAGAGTAGATGACATTGCTGTTGAGTTTGTTTCCAGCGCAGAATAAATTGGTTTGTTATCCTGAAGTTTGTCATTATAAACTGTTTGCCAATAGAGGCTACTTTTAAACTGTCCAAAGGGGAAAGGAGCAATGAACGAGGTGAGAGAGAGATATCCAGGTCTGGGATGACTGTATAAAGATAAACGTAGAACTATCTAGTTTCCATACAAACATGGCGTCCAAGGCACGGGACACGCCTGAGTCACCATGACATCAGCTGACAACACTTAGGATGGAGTTTCACTGTCTCCTTGGGTTCCATGGTGAATCATTTATTCCTTTTACATCGTTTTTTCTTCTCTCTTTTACATCGTTTTACATTTTAGATTCCTTTTAGATCGTTTTTTCTTCTCTCTTTTTCATCGTTTTGCATTTTAGATTCCTTTTACATCGTTTTATATTTTAGATTACTTTTACATCGTTTTTTCTTCTCTCTTTTACATCGTTGTACATTTTAGATTCCTTTTACATCGTTTTTTCTTCTCTCCTTTTCATCGTTTTACATTTTAGATTCCTTTTACATCGTTTTTCTTCTCTCTTTTTCATCGTTTTACATTTTAGATTCCTTTTACATCGTTTTTCTTTTCTCTTTTTCATCGTTTTACATTTTAGATTACTTTTACATCGTTTTTTCTTCTCTCTTTTTCATCGTTTTACATTTTAGATTCCTTTTACGTCGTTTTTTCTTCTCTCTTTTACATCGTTTTACATTTTAGATTACTTTTACATCGTTTTACATTTTAGATTATTTTTACATCGTTTTACATTTTAGATTCCTTTTACATCGTTTTTTTCTTCTCTCTTTTTCATCGTTTTACATTTTAGATTCTTTTTTCATCGTTTTACATTTTAGATTCCTTTTATATCGTTTTTTTCTTCTCTCTTTTACATCGTTTTACATTTTAGATTCCTTTTACATCGTTTTTTCTTCTCTCTTTTTCATCGTTTTACATTTTAGATTCTTTTTTCATCGTTTTACATTTTAGATTCCTTTTATATCGTTTTTTCTTCTCTCTTTTTCATCGTTTTACATTTTAGATTCCTTTTACATCGTTTTTAAAACACATAAAAACAATACATGTGAATTTCCTGGATTTTATTTAAAATAATGCTACAAGCTTCTGGAGAGATGAGTTATTTTCATTTTATTATTGAATTCTCAAGCTTTCAGGCAATTTCTCCCTTATACAAGAGTAAAAAATGCTTTGTTTTGATCTATCTTCAAAATAATGCAACGGGTTTCTGGAGAGATAAGTTTCTTTTCATTTTATTATTGAATTCTCAGGGGTTTTTGGGCACTTTCTCCCTTCTACAGGAGTAAAAATAAGCAATAATGAACGCCGTCTTTTACTGTTCATTTTGTACTCCTGTAGGATGAAGAGCGGAAATGCTAGAAAGTTTGAGAATGTAAAAATAAAATGTAAAGAAACTCATCTATCCAGAATACTGTTGCATTATTTTATAACAGATCAAAACAAAGCATTTTTTTTACATGTTCTCAGAGTAAATGGTGTGTTAGATTAAATGGTTTGCTATTCTGAGACTAACTTATCGTCATTAGCTTTTGTATCTTCTCTCTCTCTTTCTTAGCAAATTATTATTATTTTCACCCATATTTCCCATTTTCATAGGTTTCTCCGTCTTGTAACCCCAAGGAGAATCCTCTGTAAGACCTGTGTTTCTTAATAAAGGCTTGTGTGTGTGTATTATTTTCACCCCTTAAAATCAGTTAAATAATTATTTGATTATAATCAATCAGAATTAAGTGCGCTGAGGGGTTTTCACCGCTTCGTCCTTACATAAACCAACTGACAGAAAAAAAGGACATTTTGTATTACACCATTGGATAGTGGGCTACCTAGATCGAATTCTGTACGTGTGAAATGTATTAGGGCACCATTGGATAATGGGCTACCTAGACCGAATTCTGTACGTCTGAAATGTATTAGGACACCATTGGATAGTGGGCTACCTAGACCGAATTCTGTACGTCTGAAATGTATTAGGGCACCATTGGATAGTGGGCTACCTAGACCGAATTCTGTACGTCTGAAATGTATTAGGGCACCATTGGATAGTGGGCTACCTAGACCGAATTCTGTACGTCTGAAATGTATTAGGGCACCATTGGATAGTGGGCTACCTAGACCGAATTCTGTACGTCTGAAATGTATTAGGGCACCATTGGATAGTGGGGTACCTAGACCGAATTCTGTACGTCTGAAATGTATTAGGACACCATTGGATAGTGGGCGACCGAAGTCTGTACGTCTGAAATGTATTAGAGTAGTGTAGAGAAACGACACTCGTGTATGGCGACCACGAACTCAGGCCCTTACAAAGGATCAATACAAGACACGAACAACTCACGCCACAAGTTGGCTCCATTCAATGTTAAGAGAACTAAAATAAAAAAACTCCCCACCACCACCACGAGATTCCATTAATATTATTGGCAGGACGTTTCAATCTTCAAACTGGGAGGGGCGACGGCTGGCACTAAATATAGCGACGGCCGGCCTCCTGAGAATAGAATGGCTGTGGTGCTACGGTGGTCGTTGGAATATACAACCCCCTTTTTTACTATCGTCTTTAAGTTGACAATTGACATTATGATACTGTAACAAAGTATTTATTATTTTATTATCAGAGTATCATTTTGTATGTTTATATTTTGCTATACTCTGTACACTTCCCTCCTTTGCTTATCTTTTGTTTATATTGCATAGTTTGTTCTTCCCTGAAATAAATTGCTGTCTCATCCCGAAGTTTGTCTTCCATAATTTTCCCCACGTGGCAATACATTAGCGTGCCATCTGTTATGAGAATTAGAAACTATTATAAACGCGTATTATAGACAACAGTCTTTGATTTCCAGACTTAAGTCTGGTCATCTACGGACAATGACTTTCTCAGCCTGAAACCCCAAGACATAATATTAACTGTATTGACTCATCCATTGATGAGCTCTACTCTTCCACGGCAGACACCATCTTAAGTCTCAAGCTTTACAAGCTTGACACCTTAGTGTGATTGAGTGGAGATAAGAAAGAAGAAGAAGAGAGACGCGTATGATTTTTTTAAAAATTAAACAATTATCTCTACTACCCTTACTTACTAATTTTTGTATCAATTACAACAACAACAAAAGCTTTATTAAGACCCTTTAGTCTTATACAGATTCTCCAAGCAGAAATATAGGATACATGCAGGGAAAACAATGATAGAACTTAATGGTAACATAAAATTTATATACAGAGAAAATGATATAAAGACAATCAAGCTAATAGATTAATCTGGGCAAATTGGAGGCAAACGTTTACCACGTCGTGTTAGGTCTTGTGGAGTTATTTGGTAGCAGCTCTGAAACTTCTTAGCTATGTAGAACTTTTCCTAGTCATCTTCCCCGCCCTTGGCATTGCCGGTTGGACTTCACTTGTAAGCATTTCGACCTGTGAGTCAATTGTGGAGTCTTCCACTAGTAAATTAGTTGAATCCCTCAAGCTGCCCTTGTAAGATGTAGCCTTGTCAGCTGTTCAGGAATACTTGCCAACAGAACGAAACTTTGTATTATCTTTTGCCTTTATATTGTTTAGACCATTTAATTTTGGGACAAGTGGTAGATGATCCAAATAAGGCATGCATTCAATAGTAAGATCAACAATCAGCTCAAGTAGTGCAGGCGAAACAATAAAAAGATCTATAACTGAGGATCCTTGAGTTGAAGAATAAAAGTAAAGTTGCCATATTCATCACTGATAGATCTGCCATCTATTACTGTGAGTGAACTGTCATCGAGGAAATAATTCTACAGAGTATATTTCAGGAGATTATTCTATGAGGATTGTTCCTTAGTGATGTAACATTTTATTTTGATAATTAGGATGTTTATGCTGAGCTACAAGTGCAGATTGGCGACTTTTATTCGTTTTTAGAAATGAGCAATCATGTGATAGTTCTTGTCTAGGTTGTCGCAAAAATTCATCCTGAGAAAGATATTTTAACTGTGAAAAATTAGGTTGGACGGTGGTACAGTATGAATGCTATCCGAAGTTTGCTATAATGCATCCCCGTTGGAGCTGACAACGCGGCCATTTAAAACAGAGTAGCTTATGCCACGGACAATTAGCCTGTTATCTCTTAGTTTGGAAACAGTTCCCTTGCTCATGAGTTCCTTTCGCTTGCTAATTAGCAATATCCTTTGGTCTCTAATAGTTGGAGGGTAATCTTTATTTAAGAATATTTTTTTCCCTTAGTCTGAAAGCGTTCCTAAAAAGCAGAAGTCTTTGCTTGAAATCAGGCACCCCAATAAGCAGCGGCGAGTTAGATTTTTTTGTCAATCTTCGGCACTGTTCTATCCTGAGATCTTCAGAAAATTGCATCGTGTTTGAAATCAGATCTTGGATCAAACCTCGAGATTCTTCAGTGGTTTCGCCTTCTGCTCCTTCCAGTCCGTGAATAATCAAGTTCTTTTCCTTTTTTTTTTGTATCAAATGACTATGAATGTCAATAAAATATTTTTAAATTTCTACTGCCATTACTGCGATGAAAAATTAAAGGTAGTAGATAGTTGTTTAGTTTTTAAAAGAATCATACGCGTCTATAATAGATTCGTATTCTTAAACAATTGATTGATTCTTCTAATTAATTGTTACAGAAAGATAAAATAAATATAATAAAGGAGTAAATAAAGGGTAGATAAAATGTAGGGTAAATATACAGCTAAACCTGTCTATAGCGCCCCCTCTATATAGCGCCTTCCTCTATATAGCGTACCGGGTAGTTGGCGATTTACGCTCCAGGAGCCCGGGTTACCTCTATTTTCTCTCTCTCTATAGCGCCCGATTTTAAGTACGTAGTACGATGCGATTTACATTAAAAGTGACCTGTCTATAGCACCCCCTCTCTATAGCATCCTATTTTGGCGAGTCCCAAGAGGGGGCACTATAGACAGGTTTAACTGTATACAGTTGTATATTTAATTAAAAAGGCATATATTGGATAAAAATATCATTTATTTTACCAATATTTCAGTTGGCTGAACGCCAACCTTTATCAAGGTATTATAAAAGGATTAAATATGTTATAACACCTTGATAAAGGTTGGCGTTCAGTCAACTGAAATATTGGTAAAATAAATGATATTTTGATCCAATATATGCCTTTTTATTTTAAAAAATTATTTATGGATTGCTCTATTTTCAAAATAGTATGTGTATGTGTACAAATTTCTTCAACATTAAATGTTTTATATAACTTTATTGTATGTTATTTTTGCGCGTCGTGATTTGGACGGGAGATAAGTGGAGGTTATAGATCGTTTAATGAGGGTATCTCAGCGGATATGTATGGCATGGTTGATAAGGAATTGTTGAAAAGAGATATTGATGTCGTTACAAGAGGTATGGCTTGTAGCACGCAGATGGTTGAAGCTAGGAACGTGGAGGAGATGTTGTCGACAAAGTGGCTTCTAAATATAGCTCTGCGCTGGTTGTCTTTTCAATAGAGAGGCCCTAGTCCGTCCTCATTGTTTCAAAGATGGAAGACTTGATTCTGTTTTCTCTCAAGAATGGACACAAGAATAATGTAGACAAATGGAGGGAAAACGTTATGAATGATAAGAAGGATATTTTGATCCAAACATAAAAATCCCGACTTATTAACATCGAATAATAGAGACAAAAATATGAAGAAATATGCAGAGTAACTGCAGATCAAAATGTATTATCTGTTGATCACACTCATGAACAAAACTCGAGGAAGTTGTAACTTTTAGCATGTATATCGAGATTCAGACAATAACTCTGAAAGATATTACAGTGACCTTTATTGAAGACACACGAGATAACCAAGTGTGAACAAAACTTAAGGAAGTTGTACCTTTTACCATGTATATCGGGATTCAAACAATAACTCTGAAAGATATTACAGTGACCTTTATTGAAGACACACGAGATAACCAAGTGTGAACAAAACTTAAGGAAGTTGTACCTTTTAGCATGTATATCGGGATTGAGACAATAAATCTGAAAGATATTACAGTGACCTTTATTGAAGACACACGAGATAACCAAGTGTGAACAAAACTTAAGGAAGTTGTACCTTTTAGCATGTATATCGGGATTGAGACAATAAATCTGAAAGATATTACAGTGACCTTTATTGAAGACACACGAGATAACCAAGTGTGAACAAAACTTAAGGAAGTTGTACCTTTTAGCATGTATATCGAGATTCAGACAATAACTCTGAAAGATATTACAGTGACCTTTATTGAAGACACACGAGATAACCAAGTGTGAACAAAACTTAAGGAAGTTGTACCTTTCAGCATGTATATCAGGATTCAGACAATAACTCTGAAAGATATTACAGTGACCTTTATTGAAGACACACGAGATAACCAAGTGTGAACAAAATTGCCTCTGTCTCCCATAAAAAAAAAAAACGGTAACATCAAAATATGAAACTTCCTTAAGTTTTGACCATGAGTGTAGATCGGGCAAAGAAGGTTGGAATCAAGATTTTCTATATTCTTGATTCGAAATTGTACGTGGGCGGCATGGTGTTAGCGCTTTTACTGTTAAGTGGTGGTGGTGCTTATCTCCATGGTTAAACCAATTCCTGAAGTCCACTCCTCTCCAATTTTGCGAATACTGTTAAGTCCTCGGCATGACGGTTAAGTAAGACATTCTAGTTTGATTTTATACATGAACAAAATGTGTTGGTGACTTGGGACTCTTAGTTGAACTTATGGAAGAAATGGGAGGCGTACAGGGTGTACTTTAAAGACTTTTCGCAGAGTATTGGCTATCCAGTTGTCTTAGGTAGCTGACGAATGGACCAACTCTTTTCATATTGGAAAAAAGAGTAAAAATCTTAAACTCAAGTGAACTTATGACTGAATATACACTTCACGTTACCACTTAACAGAGGCTCAAGCACACTTACTAGGAAACTATGGGCAACGAGATTTTGGATGCAAACCTCATGGTTATCTCATAAGAAAAGTATTGTCAAGGCATTCCTCAATATTTATTTGAAGAAAAAAAAATATATATGTCATAATTTGTATATAATTAAATGCAACCCCGACCCACTATGTATGTACCATGTATGATTTTCGAAGACTTAATAAAGAACAAGGTAACTGGAGGGAAGCAAGTAGCATTAAGATATAGGAAGTAGACCTAAGGCTGGCACGACTATTCTGGGCACCCCTGTGTCAATATTGCAGGGGCAGAGACCGGACGTCTCTAGTGACCGCAGAAGTTATTTTAGCCAAGATACACTCAATACTTCCTGACAAAACAGGACGTCTCTAATGACCAGAAGTTATAAATGTTAAAGCTAGCATTCAATACTTCCTGACAAAGCAGGATGTATTTTGATAGCCGCGGAAGTAAATAAAGTCAAATAAACACGAGACTTCCTGACCCAAGCCGGGCGTAACTAATATCAAAGGAAACCGCGGGCCAATCAAAAGACAGTACCTTAAGTAGGTCAACCAATAGGAAAAGATCATGTGACATCTCTCGACCAATCAGAGAGAAACTGAGACTTGGTGTTAAATCGGAAAACAAGAATGAGTAGTTACGCTTGAGCTCTCATAGGAACAACACCTACAGGGTTCACTGGCTCTCGCCGAGTTCGGACAGTGCTCCTTCGCTTCCAACAAGGTAACATCTACTCTAGAGATATCTCTCTCCGCTCATTTCATCATCGCCATGTGATCAACTAATTAATAAGTCAAATCGCTCAACTCTCCTCAAGCTTTCTTCCCTCCAACACAGTTGCCTCTTATTTTCCAACTCAATCACGTGTCCTGATTATTCCTAACTGTGTGCTTCACTTACCACTCAACGACTGCGCTTCAACCAAATCTCACCATTCGCATCCAACAACAAGAAACCCCGCAACGATATTGCCACATATATAAAGAAAAATTGAAGGAAACTATGAAACCATAAGATTTTGGATTCATACCCCATGGTTATCCCATAAGACAAGTATTGTCGAGGCATTCCTCATAATATTTATTTGAAGAAAAAAAAAGGTGAAGAGAAAAATTGAAGTAAACTATGAGATTTTGGGCGCATAACTCATGGTTATCCCATAAGACAAGTATTGTTGAGGCATTCTTCATAATATTTATTTGAAGGAAAAAAAAGGGTGAAGAGAAAAATTGAAGGAAACTATGAGACCATAAGATTTTGGATGCATACCCCATGGTTATCCCATTAAACAATTTTGTCGACGTATTCCTCAAAATATGTATTTGAAGAAAAAAAAAGGTGAAAAGAAAAATTGAAGGAAACTATGAGACCATAAGATTTTGGGGGCATACCCCATGGTTATCCCATAAGACAATTTTGTCGGCGTATTCCTCAAAATATTTATATAAAAGGAGTCAAAGGTAAATAAGAATTGTAAAGAGGTCTATTTCTCGCTATCGTTACGTTTTAAGAAGAGTTCTAATCTAGTTGGCAACAACCATATTGGAACAATCGGCTCGACACGTGTGTTGACAGTTTCCCATCACCTTTCAACTAAACATGTTTTCCTCTGTTATATCATCGATCAAAACAACCAACTTGGTGAAAGAGAGAGAGATTTGAGATTTAAAAATATTTTATTGACCTCATACACAAGTCAAAGGTAGTAGTATATAATAATTATAAAAAGAGGGATAAAATAAAAGAGTAAAATATATACAGTTATGTACAGTCCAGGAGATTCCCCCAACGACAGAGAGTCCTCCTCCAGACAGTAAGTCACGTTCTCCCCTCATCTCAAGGCTCAGAAAGAACCTGTGTATTGATGACTTGGCAGACACGAGGATGGCGAGGGCGTCGAAAAATAATATGGAACGCTTCACGATTTTGCGTGTCATCCTTGCGCAGGGGCCATTGCTAATATTCTCTGTATCGTTCCAATTTTAGTATATGTACCGCCGAACAAGCGAGTACTGAACGCTTCACGATTTTGAGTGGTGAGAAAGAGAGAAAAAGGTTATTCTTTCATAACATTGATCTAGCCAAGTACATAACAGGGATTTCTGAAGAAAATATCCGATTATACGATATTCTCTATTCTAAGGCTCGTCTATTACAGGAATATGGCTATCTTACATAACATATGGCTCCAGTGATCTAGTACATCCTCGGCATGGAACTGAGGAGGATACTAGAAGACCTTGTCTGGAGGAGAACTCTCTCAAGGTAGGGAAACCTCCCTTGCTGAAGAAATTTGTACATATACAACTGTATTATGATGCATTAGCGCGCCATCTGTTATCAAAATTGGAAACTATTATAGACGCGTATGATTCTTTTTAAAAATAAACAATTTATACTGCCCTTACTGCAATGGAAAATTTAATGGGAGGGCCTTTTCCATTGCAGTAAGGGCAGTAGAAATTGTTTATTTTTAAAAAGAATCATAAGCGTCTATAATAGTTTCCTATTTTGATACACAACTGTATATATTTTCCCTAACTTTTATTTACCTCTTTTTATTATATATAACCATTTATTTTATAAAAATCACGAAATCGTGAGGCGAAAGGTTTCTTTCAAGGTTTTATTACTTTGCCGAGCATTCAAGCATTTCTGCTCTTCCATAGGAGAAATGTTCGAAAGCACTCGGCAAAATAATAAAACCTTAAAAGAAATCTTTCGCGGGCCTCACGATTTTGTGATTTTTATTATTTGTTCCAGTCAATTATATAACCTACATTTATTTTATCATATTACTTTCTGTAACAATGGTTAAAAGATCTAAAGAGACAAAGGTCGCTTCTCCCTTCAAAATAGACGTCAAAACTAGACGCCATCTAGGGAGAGGCGACCTTTGTCTCTTTAGATCAATATCCTTCCGGCAAATTTTCCATCTATAATGATTAGAAGAGTCAATAAAATTGTTTAAATTGTCAATTGTCCAGTGATATGTTCACCAGTACTGGACATTCCACTGACCTCATATTCCAGGAGACCTTCAACATCGTCTACCCGACCTGCTAAACTGGTTGGCTTTTAGGACAATGACAACTCCATTCTCACGTCAACAAGACGTCAATTTACAAGTTCTTCTTGAGTCTTGAGGTGAGATAACGATGATCCCTTAATTATCTTGAGGAGGACTCTTCGATGTTGGAATAGCCTTCTCGAATGTGCTTAAGTCTTATTTGTAGTGTTTCCCTCATACTATCAAGCTTTTAACTTAGTGCGTATGCTTTACTCTTGGCGGAAGGTCGTTAAAATTGTTTAAAATCGAAAAATCTAAAGCAGTAATATTCTTCAACTGCAGGTCTGACACCGAAACGTAAGTCAGAAGAGATTTATAAAGGAAGAATTTTGGAAGCGAATGGTTAAACAGTTAGTTCAGTTAGATGAAGACAATAATGGAGGTTATTGAAAATGTACGGTGCAAATCTGCCAAGTCGTGGTTGAGATTTTTCTTCACGAGAGCTGAGATAGATACAGCTTAGATATAGAGACCTCATTCTAGAGATACCGAGAATAATTACATTCATGACAAACTTAAGGAAGTTGTACCTTTTACCATGTATATCGGGATTCAGACAATAACTCTGAAAGATATTACAGTGATCTTTATTGAAGACATACGATATACACTCATGAACAAAACTTGAGGAAGTTGTAGCTTTTACCATGTAAATCTGGATTCAGACAATAACTCTGAAAGATATTACAGTGACCTTTATTGAAGACATACGATATACACTCATGAACAAAACTTGAGGAAGTTGTAGCTTTTACCATGTAAATCTGGATTCAGACAATAACTCTGAAAGATATTACAGTGACCTTTATTGAAGACACACGAGATAATCAAGTGTGGAAAAAATTGCCTGTCTCCTCCAAATTAAAAATAGACAACCGGTGACATCAAAATATGAAACTTCCTTTGTCCACGAGTGTAATGTTCTCTCTATATGCGGATAAGTTTAAATCTCTGAGTAGAATTTGATCGTCAATCGAAACCACCGCATTTTCAATATATTCTTCTATTTCTATCACAAATATTAAAGTTTTATTCAAGTTGAAGACTTCATCAATCTTTTTTTATAAACGTTTATTGTTCTTTGGCATCTCTGCCTCCACCTGATCTCCGCGGATCACTACCCTGCCCCCACTGATCCTCATCTACATCCCGGCTTTCCTGGCCTCACCTGGCGATGATCCCCTGGCCACCCATCCCCAGGCACCTCTAACAGTGTAATGTATATAGTGCTTTGTATATATTCCTCTTTATGCGTCCATCGGGACTCAAAAAATCATCCATTCTGGTTAGCATCCCCGTAAATAAATATATTTCAGTGACCCACTATTGTCGCTTTTTTTAAAAAAAGATGGAAAGCTTGAAGTATTGTGCATATAGTGCATAAGTATTGTGTAATTGTCAAATTATTTGACAAACATAGCAGTTTTAATCTCAGTTATGCGGAAAGTATGTTGTTTATTTGTTAAGTGAACTGATCTCCCACGCCTTCTCATTGGACGAATGTGGCTATGTTTGTATATAAAAGAGGGTTGAAGCGGAATGCGAGGAGTCGTGGAGTGGTGTTCGAGTTGAGACGCTTAAAGCGTTCTCTGTGTGCTTGTCTGGTGTTTTTTCCTCGCATACCTGTGAAACCCCGGTCCGCGCCCTGCCAACGCTACAATAAAGCTAAGTACTATTTTATTTAACAAATCGTGAGTTGTTTTTATCTCCTTTTTGTTGTTAGTGTTGTACTCTTGAGTGTACCTTTTTCTGTGTTTAAGTTACTCTTACTGTAGACCCTAGTTTATTTGTTTGTTTTTTGTCTGATAACCCGCAAAAGTATCAACTTTTGTCATAATAAGCTTTCTACCTTTTTTATACAGGACGACAGTGGATCGCCGAAGCGTCAAAAAGACAATTATCTATATATATAAAAATGAATGTATGTGTGTGTGTGTGTCTGTTTGTCCTTTATGCCTGACCAAACCACTCATTGGAACGCCATGAAACTTTGGGAAGTTATTTAGTATAGTACTGGGAAGGTTTCTAGCAAATAAAATTTTTGAAATAACTTTTCGCTTTAAAATAATCAAGATAAATATTCTAATTTATCTGTTATAATTGAACAATCTGCTCTAAATATTATCATGATGATACGATGATTTTGTAATGTAGAAAATTAGGAAAGACAAAATTCAGGATGACACGGCAATTTATTTGAGACAAGAATAATGATACAATTCCAAGGCAAGATACTATTCCTTTAACTTCCAATTACCGAGGGAACCAATTAATATTGATTTTATTCAACTTATCGAGTATTTTTCAAGGGACCGGGAAAAAATGTTCACTTTATCGAGAGATTCGTTAGACAAACCTTTACTCGGGTAAAACCCGGGCGAAGCCGGGTACGTCCGCTAGTAATTTATAAAAATGTTTTGATGAAGTCTTCAACTTGAAATAATCGAAATTCAACCTACAACCTCTTCTTTCTTATCTCTACTCAATCATATTAGGGTGTCAAGCTTGTAAAGCTTGTTGATGGTGTCTGTCGGGGATGAGTAGAGCATATCAATGGATGAGTCAATACAGTCAATAATGTGTTTTGGGATTGCAGGTTGACACTTAGTACATAGTGGGAAAACCTTGTAACCATTCTGGAAAGGCATTGTCCGTAGATAACCAGACCCTTACCTACAACCTGAAAATTCAGTATGGGTTACAATCTGAATCACAAATGGGAAATAAATGAAAAAAGAAGATCTAATAATCAAAGAACCTAACTTCATTCTAACAAGTCTATAACTCAGACAACCTCCAGACAGATCACCTTGAATGACTAGCGTCGTCCCAGCTATAAATAAACATTAGATAAAGACAAGCTATCGTCACCATCTTACTATGTTTATAGACGGACGGTGGTTGGAGCTTGGTGGTTAACAGACTTCAGTCCGTCCAATCCAGACTCGACCATCATAATCTTAGATTTAAAAAAAAGATAAAATGCATTATACACCTATCCCCGATTTACACGGTACTTTTTTTACACGTTTTCGCTTTTACACGGTTTTCCAAATAAGTTTTTTTTTTTTATCGCACTATACTAAATGCTACTGTGATTGAACACATGCGCTGTGTATATTCTCACGAGGAATCCCGAGCTTATGTGCTGACTACATATTTTAACCTGTCAATGCATTTTATTTTTATTTCTGTGTACACCTATCCCCCGATTTACACGTTTTTCTCAGGAACGTATCTATCGTGTAAATCGGGGGATAGATGTATACACTATGTACAGTGAATATGGCGCCTCTGCCAGCATCCAGGACTGTAGGTCCGGCCGGAAAAAGGTCTCTCGAGCCGGATTTGAACCAGTGACCTAAGGATCACCGTTGAAACATCTACAGTCCTCCGCTCTCCCAACTGAGCTATCGAGGGGTATCTTAGGGTATCGATAGTTAGGGGCATTGAGGATAATCTTAGAGGAGAGGAGTCAGAATTCAGATTAAATTTCTAAGCATGGCGCAGTAATTGTTTAACACTATTTATTTTCAATAAAAAAATCCCCGGTTTCAATATTAAGGTGAAAAACCTCAGGCTTCCAGAGAGATAAGTTTCTTTTTATCCCTGAAGATGTTTCCACCTTAATTATATATTTTAAAGGTGGACAATTTTTTTTTTAAAGATAACTTAAAATATTTCTCCCCAAACGGGTTTACTTACGATCGCATATGAAGGTAGGCTAGGCATAGAAGTGTCATTACCCAACTTGGTAATAAATAGATATATGCCTATTCCATCATTGCAGAGCGATAGTCCAATCCAGATCGTGACTCCACGTATGTCTATTGACGGCAGAGAAGAGGTTATCCATTCTTCTAGGACATCCTATAATCATATGGTTACCCAGTCTTTCTGTCCACAAGATCGTGCCTCCACTACCCACATACTATGTCTATTGGAAGCAGAGATTGGGTTATCCATTCTTCTAGGACATCCTATAATCATATGGTTACCCAGTCTTTCTGTCCACAAGATCGTGCCTCCACTACCCACATACTATGTCTATTGGAAGCAGAGATTGGGTTATCCATTCTTCTAGGACATCCTATAATCATATGGTTAGCCAGTTTTTCTGTCCACAAGATCGTGCCTCCACTACCCACATACTATGTCTATTGGAAGCAGAGATTGGGTTATCCATTCTTCTAGGACATCCTATAATCATATGGTTAGCCAGTCTTTCTGTCCACAAGATCGTGACTCCACTACCCACAAACTATGTCTATTGAAGGAAGATATGAGGGTATCCATTCTGGTAGGGCATCCTAGAATCATATGGCCTTTCTGTCCACAAGATCGTGCCTCCACTACCCACATACTATGTCTATTGACGGCAGAGATTGGGTTATCCATTCTGTTAGAACATCCTATAATCATATGGTCGTCCAGTCTTTGTCCACAAGATCGTGCCTCCACTACCCACATACTATGTCTATTGGAAGCAGAGATTTGGCTCTCCATTCTGGTAGGACATCCTAGAATCATATGATCACCCAGTCTTTCTGTCCACAAGATCGTGCCTCCACTACTCATATGCTATGTCTATTGACGGCAGATATGAGGTACCATTCTGTTAGGACATTCTATAATCATATGGTTACCCAGTCTTTCTGTCCCAAGATCATGACTCCACTACCCATAAACTATGTCTATTGACGGCAGATATGAGGTACCATTCTGTTAGGACATTCTATAATCATATGGTTACCCAGTCTTTCTGTCCACAAGATCGTGCCTCCACTACCCACATACTATGTCTATTGACGGCAGAGATTGGGTTATCCATTCTTCTAGGACATCCTAGAATCATATGGTTACCCAGTCTTTCTGTCCACAAGATCGTGCCTCCACTACTCATATGCTATGTCTATTGACGGCAGATATGAGGTACCATTCTGCTAGGACATTCTATAATCATATGGTCACCCAGTCTTTCTGTCCCAAGATCATGACTCCACTACCCACAAACTATGTCTATTGGAAGCAGAGATTTGGCTCTCCATTCTGGTAGGACATCCTAGGATCATATGGCCACCCAGTCTTTCTGTCCACAAGCCAGCACACAGGTAGGACAGAGAGAGACAAATAGCATCGATACAGAGACGAATAGTGAAAGAAACGTTACATCTGGGTCTATTTACGATCCATTGATCCCATTATCCACTCTGGTAAAACGGGTCTGTTGATCCCCGGTAAGACCGCTGTGTTTAACTACCTCGCTATTCCATCAGTCCGTAATATACTTGCCGCCTCCGCGTTAATCGTAAACACACTAGGGATAATTCGCTAATTCGGTTATTTCCATTTCTCTTGCCTCCCTCCGAATCTTAGTTCTGAGTAACGGCTAGGTTGAGCAGGCAAACAACAGAAGAAGACAGTCCGGATATAACTACAAGGGCAGTAGAAGTTTGTATTATGTATAAAAGAAAAATTCGTGCTTTTAAATCCTTTCATTTTATATGTATAGATGGCGCGTTATTGCTTTGTGTTAATTTATGCTTAACTGGCCTTGTCTTTATTGTTTGCGGAAGAGCATTGCTCGATGCAAATATTTGAATGTAATTCTACTGTCCTATAACCTTATGTCGATAGTTTTCTTCAAAACCACATTTCTAAGATTCCATCCTTCAGTGCTGCGTATATAAGCAGAATCGTCCAATACAGTATTAGAGCTCTGAGAAGCGGTCTGGTGGATTAAATTGGCGAACCGTTGGGAGGGTTCACCACTGATGAGCCAAGCCCTCCCAATATATTTTTTCATCGCAGTAAGGGGCAGTAGAAGTTTGTATTATGTATAAAAGAAAAATTCGTTCTTCAAATCCTTTCATTTTAATATCTAGCTGTGTCTAAATATGATCAACGTCCATAGATAATCTAGCGGTGGTCGAGGGCCGTTCTGGTAAGTCTCGCCCAAGTATAGAGGGATAAAACAATCCAGAGATTGTCCAACTGTGTTTACTGTCAACTTTGTTTACTCCCAAATCATCTGTGATTTTCGTTATCTGCAATATAGACGTCTGAAGTTTCTTTAGACAACCTGTGTGTCTAAGATAGATTGTGAAAGCGTGATACAACTGATCTTATGTCTTTCCACGAACTCCCTTTTTCTGCAAGATAAACATACAGGACACAGGTCTAAAGAAACTTCAGATATCTAAGATAGATTGTGAAAGCGTGATACAACTGATCTTATGTCTTTCCATGAACTCCTTTTTCTGCAAGATAAAAACGCAGGACACAGGTCTAAAGAAACTTCAGATATCTAAGATAGATTGTGAAAGCGTGATACAACTGATGTCTTTCCATGAACTCCTTTTTTCTGCAAGATAAACATACAGGACACAGGTCTAAAGAAACTTCAGATATCTAAGATAGATTGTGAAAGCGTGATACAACTGATCTTATGTCTTTCCACGAACTCCCTTTTTCTGCAAGATAGACACGCAGGACACAGGTCTAAAGAAACTTCAGATATCTAAGATAGATTGTGAAAGTGTGATACTACCGATCTTATGTCTTTCCACGAACTCCCTTTTTCTTCAAGATAGACACAGAGGACACAGGTCTAAAGAAACTTCAGATATCTAAGATAGATTGTCTTTCCACGAACTCCCTTTTTCTTCAAGATAGACACACAGGACACAGGTCTAAAGAGAAACTTCAGATATCTAAGATAGATTGTCTTTCCACGAACTCCCTTTTTCTTCAAGATACACACACAGGACACAGGTCTAAAGAAACTTCAGATATCTAAGATAGATTGTCTTTCCACGAACTCCCTTTTTCTTCAAGATAGACACGCAGGACACAGGTCTAAAGAAACTTCAGCTATCTAAGATAGATTGTGAAAGCCTGATACTACCGATCTCTAGGTATTTCTAAGAACCACCCGGGATTCCCGTTGTCTGCAAGATTCAGTTTCTTAAGAGAGGCCCACTTTGTATCTAAGATTAAGAAGGCGTTCTAACCATCTTTTTGTGTCTGTTTATAACCCAGTTGGATCGTTCAGTAAACGTTAGGATAGGCATCTGAAGGCTCAGGTCTACCTTGGTAGGTCATACAGTTCTGCCATTAATCCAGTTATAGAAATATCTCTCACGAGCGACCAACTTTTTAAAATCAAAAGTAGTTCGGCCTGATTAAACCTCTGATAAGAGATTGCCTCCAATAGAGAGTTAGCCATGTTTTTGGATAGTCAATGATGGGATGTTCTATTGTGTAGCGCACAATAAAGAGTCAATATTACAGTACAACCTCTTATTAGAGACCACCTCTCTGAAAAAACATCTTTGGGAAAATCGAAAATAACTTGAACTGTCAAATACGACCGTCAATGAGAGACCATCTCCAGTAGCTACCAAGAAGTGTCTATGTCTTTAGGGCGTCTCTCTTGGGAAGTTCTAATGCATATGTAAATTACAGAGATTTTTAAATAAACAAAGAGAAAGTACAAGAATATATTCGTTTAAAAAAAAGGCACAAAATTTCTGTTTGGTTAAAATAGAAGGATCCTAAACGACAGTTTTTAATCACTTTACACAAACTTGGAAAATAAAACAGTCTACTTTTCTCCGTTTATACCTCAAGTCGAGTTATGTAAAGGCCGTAATAAGTTCGCGGCCGTTTACAGAGTACAAGGTTTTTCCCAAAAGTTCGTAAACATTTACAAAAAATTTAAATACCAATATTATTCGCCGTTATGTCTTTGTATTATGTATTATTATGTATATTCGCCGGAATAATATTATTCACCAAATAATAAGAAAAATACCAACTTTTGGGACAACTTTATACTAGAGATTTGTTTGTTTACTTCTAACTTTGTGGTGGACCAAATTGGTGAACAGAATAGAGAGACCAGTGAAGAATTGAAGACAAGAAATGCTTAAAGCGGATGAGTGGTAGCTCTGATTGTTGTTGTCGTGTCCAATGAAGAGCCTCAGATGTCTCCATACATCTCTATCACAGCAATGTCCCCTATCTTGGGTGTGTAAAGCTGCTGTTCTGGGTCCATGTCAATTATAATGACTTGTTGTTGTTGTGTCCAATGAAGAGCCTCAGATATATCCGTACATCTCTATCACAGCAATGTCCACTATCTTGGGTGTGTAGCTACTGGTCCTGCAGCGCTGTTCGCCCTGTCATCCGAGAGATGTTCTCCATCATCGGCCGGCCGCCGAACCTGCAGTCCTGAATCTTTCCAGTTTGTCTCGAGGACCACGCCATCACCATCTCCTCAGCGGCGAAGTACGCGATCTACGTAGTCTTCGTAGATCGTGCGAAATGCGTGGTGTCGCTGGAGATCCACTGGCGATTCTCCACCAAACTCTGCAGCGCTGGCAGAGGCGCCATATTCATTGTACATAGTGTATATAAGGCATATTATCTTTTTTTTAAATAGTGCAGACTGTGCACTTTGCATGTATTGACAAGATGTCAATAAAATTATTTTAATTGTCAATTGTCTTGGAGGGGTAAAGCTGCTGTTCTGGGTCCATGTCAATTATAATGATTTCTGTTGCTGTCGTGTCCAATGAAGAGCCTCAGATGTCTCCGTACATCTCTATCACGACAATATCGTCTATCTTGGGTATGTAAAGCTGCTGTTTCTGGGTCCATGTCAATTATAATGACTTCTTGTTGTTGTCGTGTCCAATGAAGAGCCTCAGATATCTTCATACATCTCTATCACAGCAATGTTCTCTATCTTGGGTGTGTAAAACTGCTGTTCTGGGTCCATGTCAATTATAATGACTTCTTGTTGTTGTCGTGTCCAATGAAGAGTCTCAGATGTCTCCAAACATCTCTATCACAGCAATGTCCACTATCTTGGGTGTGTAAAGCTGCTGTTCTGGGTCCATGTCAATTATAATGACTTCTTGTTGTTATTGTGTCCAATGAAGAGCCTCAGATGTCTCCATGCATCTCTATCACAGCAATATCGTCTATCTTGGGTGTTTAAAACTGCTGTTCTGGGTCCATGTCAATTATAATACTTATTGTTGTTGTCGTGTCCAATGAAGAGCCTCAGATGTCTCCATACATCTCAATCACAGCAATGTCCACTATCTTGGGTGTGTAAAACTGCAGTTCTGGGTCCATGTCAATTATAATGATTTCTTGTTGTTGTCGTGTCCAATGAAGAGCCTCAGATGTCTTCGTACATCTCTATCTTGGGTGTGTAAATCTGCTGTTTCTGGGTTCATGTCGATTTTCTGCAAGGCAGCAGTGGCCATTGATGGACATGGGAATATGAGGGTAGGTGTTAGTTCCACACCAGGCACCAGGATAATTGTTACATGTCCTGTAGGTTCTTGTGCCATCAGTTCTGATTGTTTAAACTTTATATCACCAAGCTTTGGTAACCCCATCAAAGGTACTGGAAGACAACTCTGGGGAAAGAAGGAACGTTAGATTAAAGAATCAATTGATGATATCCTGCTTAAATCTCCCCCTACTTTCTACACTCCTCTAGGTGATGGTTGGTGGCATCGCTGCAAGATTACCACCACTTCTTTCATATATGCAACATGGTTCCAAAAGAACATATTACGACTTTTCTGTATTTTTATGGAAGTGTAAATTAACAATACAATAGAAAAATTATATGAGCGAACATTCCCACTACCTCTCTACAAAGAACCTGGCCCTGGAATTGCGGGGGGTCCAAGAAGACCCTCTCCTGGTCTGGAGGAGGACCCTATCAAGATGGTGGAGCCTTCCTCACTCATAAATCATTGTAAATATTCCCATTATTCTTCATTAATTTTGTAAAACATATTTGACAAGATGTCAATAAAGGGTGTTTCAATCTCAATCTCTACAAAGAACGTTTTTTTATTGTCAAAGAATTATAGCATTAATAAAAATTAGTTGTTCTCTGGTAAGGACTTCTATAAGTTATTCTATAAAGGACATTTTGATTCTGAAATTAGGTACAGTAGAATCTCTCTGCAAATGAAAACTGTCCTTTACAGAAAGGTGTCCTCTAGCGTGAGTGTCTTCTCATGGAGGTAACTATACCGTATACACTAGAACTACCTCTCTCTAAAGGACACCACCTAGTTGCACAAAAAAATGTCCTTTAGGGGGGAGATGTCCTCTTACCGGAGAGTTGCTAAATAGCAAAAAATGGTATTTTTGTTGATGAATACTGTCTTTTTTAGAGAGAGGTGTCCTCTCATAGAGGTTCTACTGTATTGTTCTTTAGAGAGAGGTGTTCTACTGTATAATGTCAGTGAGGTATTGATAGCATAATGATAGAAGCCAGTATTTATTTATCACGGTGTATATACCGTCAAATATTAATGTCATCAGATTGTGGAGCTTTTTCTAAGGAAATGAGATTGTTGGGGAATATTCTAAGAGGGGGGGGGGGATGAAGAGAAAGAGGACGATAGGGGAAGAAGAATCGTACTGTTGTTGTTGTTTCTTATCTCCTTGTGTAAAGATTACACGAATTTCATGAGTACATGATCTCACGGAATGGGGTGTAGGGGTCCTGGTTCAAATTCACATAAATAGGTACCGCTCAGCAAGAGCAACCTAGTTCATGATAATTGAACATTGAATAATATGTGAAGGTTATTCACATATTAAACAAATTTTAACGCGGGATTCAATCCCGGTTCATGACTGTCGGGAATCGAGGGTGTTACCCACTCGTCCACCGACTTTTTTGTTGCAGCTTTCATTTATCATGGCACCATGATCCAGGCACACTTTGGTGAAAGTCTGACTTTGCCTGTAGTTTGAGACTATGCCTAACATGGAATCCTTTGCTGCCGACTGGTGAACTGAAGTTATGAAGAATTAAAGAGAAGTGCTCATGCTTGAGAAGTATGGCACTATTGAAGATTAGGGCCTAAAAAGAAGCTAAAGAAGATGCTTCCACAAAAAGAAAACACAGGATATATCAAAAAAAATACTGTAATCTATACTATGAACTGAAAGTGTGTGTTTGACAATTAAAAACAGTTCAGTGACATCTAGTAAACAGTCAAAAGGGAGTTTACAGAGTTTTAGAACAGCATAGGAAAATATGTGCACCAGACGAGGCCTTTACCGAAGGGACGTCTGGATCCTATCAGGAGCTTAAAGTCGCCTTGAGTTTGGATAGGCCTTTGCTGAGAGTGTGTGGTTTTTGGATCGCAATAGTTTTCGACAAGCAGGAAACATGGAATCAATTTCCGTATCCTGAAAAAAATGTAAAAGAAATAAAAGCTAAAAACCGATAAATTTCTTCATCTTGCACAACTCCAACCCCATAAGTATAGCACAAGTAACCAAACGGAGCTTTAGCATCTTTCAAAGTACAGAAGCAAAACGTATTTCTACGTATATAGAAAGGTGATGACTTCAAAGTATAAGAGCACATACACAGCAGTCACAAACTCTAGCTAGCCAAGGAAGAGAAACATTGTAAATAGCGAATGGCACAAAACAGAATACACCAGAACAACCGTTGACTCCCCAAGTTGGCATCCTAACACAGAAAGCCATTATATATGGAAGAGGAACAGATAGAATATGTAGTAATTAAACCAACTTGTCCCATATAAGAGCAAAAAAAGATAAATTTCTTCGTCTTGCACAACTTCAACCCTACCAATAGAGTACAAGTCACCAAACAGAGCTATGGCATCTTGTAAAGTACAGAAGCAAAACTGATTTCTACGTATATAGAAAGGTGATGAGTTCAAAGAATAAGCACACACAGTACTCCTAAACTCTAGCTAACCGAAAAAAGAGAGACATTGTTAATTGCATCGGGGCACAAAACAGAATGCACCATAACAACCGTTGACTTCCCGAATTATCATCCTAACACAGAAAGCCATTATATGGAAGTATATGGAAGCATCTGTGACGATAAGTTGATGACTTCAAAGTATAAGTACACACATATTCACAAACTCTATATGACCAAGCAAAAGAAACTGTGTAAATAGCGAACAGCACAAAACAGAAATCCATAATATGGAAGAGCAACACAGAGAGAGAAGAAGTTTGTCAGATGGGAGTAGCTTCTGTGACAAGAAGTAATTAAATCAACTTGTCTCACCTCCCTCGACGTCTCCACACATCTGGAAGATGTCCAATTAACTCGAGAGTCACACGAATGTGTCAAACTGCGAGGTGGACTTGACACCGATAGAAATTAACGTAGAGATAGATAGGCGATCGTCAGATCACTTGGTATACGTCTTTACGTCCATTTTGACAGGAGAGTCGATTCTACTTATAAAGATGAATTCTTCTCTGATTGCCAATTTACCAAATGAGTGGAGAGAAAAATGAACTCTCTGTCGAGATTTCTGGTATGCAAGAAGATTCCTTAGAATCAAATGAATAGATATGGCAAATAAAGAGGTTTGGAGAAGATTTAATAGTATATAAGCACAGTGACAAACTCTAGCTCTATCTAACCAAGCAAGATATATACTGTAAATAGGGAAGGGCACAAAACAGAATACACCAGAACAACCGTTGACCCCCCAAGTTGGCATCCTTACACACTCGTGGACAAAACTTAAGGAAGTTGTACCTTTTAGAATGTATGTCGGGATTCGGTGCATTTACAGTAAAAAGCAGTCGCCAACTTCTACCCACCATGATTATCATGGACTGTACCACGTGTAATAGGGATAATAATAAATATATATATATATCAGGATTCAAACAATAACTCTGAAAGATATTTGATAGACAGTGGGCTTAATTGAAGCCACACGAGAAAACCAAGTGTGAACAAATTTGCATCTGTCTCCTTTAAAAAAATAGACGATCGAAAACATTAAAATATGAAACTTCCTCAAGTTTGTCTACGAGAGTGTAAAGTAAAAAAGATCCGAGTAATGAATGACGATGACAAAAGCATATTTCCTAAACCATGTAGCTGAACATTACAGAGACTGTCATCGGGTAGTTGGCGTTCCAGTGTCACCTGAGTTATCTAGATGTCTCAAAGGAGAGCACCATCTAAATGAACAAAGAGCTAAACTGAAGATATCCGAAAGGGGAAAGAGGATAGAAAAAAAGATAATGTAGTACCACCATCAACCAATCAATATTGGAGACACGACAACAACAAGAAAACAAAAAGTCAATCAAAAAGTCATTTAGCTAATTTACACACTTTGTTTTTTTCTACTAGCGGGGGGTAAATTGGAAAGCCGTTGGCGGTTCTACCAACGTCGTTATGGGAAGTCATTATGGACTACAGAGTCCGTCCGTGTGGGCTGTGGACTCAACAGCTTGTCGGGCATAGCGATGGGGACATTTCCCGGCTATCTGTGACATTTGATCTACTCCTTCTGTTGGTATTGTTAATAGCAACAACAACAGCTTTATTAGGACATTTCCATCCTGTAAGGACTCGCAATACATCATTTTCATGGAGAAAAGGGGAAAAAAACATGACCAAAGGAGAGAAGGGAAAATGAAAAGGAAATAGACATTCCCCAGCTCTCTGTAACATTTTATCTACTCTTCCTGTTGGTATTGTTAATAGAATATAAACACAAGGCAGGGTATATATATATACATGTGACAATATAAGGTGGGAAGAGAAATAAAGACACTACAAGTTGGAGAAGGAATCCAGGCAACCAGAGAGAGAGAGGGAGAGAGCCGGGCGGCCGTTCGTGTCGCACACAATCCCCAACTGTCTTAAAAGTCCCAAGGTGTTAACGGACGGGTCCCATTTGCCGCCCCTTGGAATGTCACTGCTGTCTCAAGTGAACGGACTTTACATCCCGTCTCTCTCTGGGCTGGCTAAAGGGAAAATGAAAAAGAAATCAAAGTATTCAACATAACTATACAAATTACGTATTGTTAATAGAATATAAACACAAGTCAGGGTATATATATAGACGAGTGTCAACAGCCCGAAAAGCGTATGTGGTTGGATTTTCTTGATTTGTCAAGAAATTGAGTTAGCCAAATATCTTTGGAAAAGCTAAATCAACGTTGAGTTGATTTTTGTTTCACTAGATGGCGCTCTGCCATCTAGAAAGCTCATGTGAGAGATCAGGAAATGCCTATTTTGTTTTTAATACTAGTAGTAACATAAAGGTAAAACCCAGGCTCCTGGAGTTTGTTTTTAATATATATGTGGAAATTTTGCCGCGCGGCGCGCAGGAGATAATTGATCTATTTTATATACAGTTACGAGCGTCATTCTTCATCAGTCGTCTCTGTCACCGTTTGCTTTTTTTTTTTTTTGGAATGGCGCCCTCCTATTGGTTGGCTACGGTCACGCCACCTTTGCCCCCCCCCCCATCATGCCTCCCCCACTCTCGCTCTTTCGTTTTTGTAACTATTGGTTTGGAGCGGGTCGCTCTTTAAATAAATGCATATATTAGTTAATAACTAAATGGAATCCTCTCTTTCCTTTTCCCAGTATGAGACGCCTACGGAAGCCAACAGTACATAGACAGATAAAGCACATAGGCTATAGTTATTAACTAATATATGCATTTATATAAGGCGCCAATTTATAATTGTAACAAATAGTATTTGAATAAAAACATTCAATCGGGTAAAACACGGGCGTTGCCCGGGTCATTCAGCTAGTTGATCTATAAAATATAAAGGTCACCCCTTCCGTCAAAACTAGACAACATCTATTGACCATCGCCACAAACTACCGGCCTCGGTTCGATTGACAAAGCCACAACACCAGCTTTGGCAAATTGAGAAGCTTCCCCTAGAGACCATGGCTTCGGGCTATGGCTCTCATCAGTCCAGGGCGGACTTTATTCCACGAGATCCACAACCGGATTAAATTGCATCTTCACAATCCACCAAAGAGGTGTTTAGCTGGTTGAGTGGGTAGGCCAAATCTATGGCCAAAATACAGATGGAAGTGGAGAGGCGACCTTTGCTTTTATATACATGTATGTCATATGATTAAGAGTAACATATATATATGTGACAATATAGTGATAATAATGTGGTGGGGGAAGAGAAATAATCACACGACGAGTTGGTGGAGGAATAACCCAGGTAACCAGCGAGAGAGAGGTAGCGCATGGGGCTGTCACTGCGGAACGACCGTCTTGTGTGTCCACCACCCCCCGACTGTCCAAAAATAGACCTGAGGTTCCAAGAAAGGCCCTGCGGTCGCCCCTTGGAATGTGGCCAGTGGCCCAGATGACCGTACTTTAGCTGCGTTCTATCGACGTCTCTCTCTCGTTTACTGTAGGTTTACTTTATTATTCCTGGAAGAGCATATATTATGACATATATATATATATAATGTATCCTATTAAAAGATAATTTAAATAAAAAATAATCTGTGAGGTGGTAAAAAGAGAGAAAGTTATTCAGTAAGATTAGGCTTTTTCAACCACGTTGTCTTCTTACATAATGGTTGTTAAATTATAGGAATTCAGGAGTCACTGCCTGCTCGGGACAAAGAGTATCTCCTGGATTCGACTATCATTGGGGCAGATCTCTGACGCCGTCTCCACGTTGGGACAGATCTCTGACGCCGTCTCCACGTTGGGACAGATCTCTGACGCCGTCTCCACGTTGGGGCAGATCTCTGACGCCGTCTCCACGTTGGGACAGATCTCTGACGTCGTCTCCACGTAGGGACAGATCTCTGACGCCGTCTCCACGTTGGGACAGATCTCTGACGCCGTCTCCACGTTGGGGCAGATCTCTGACGCCGTCTCCACGTTGGGACAGATCTCTGACGCCGTCTCAACGTTGGGACAGATCTCTGACGCCGTCTCAACGTTGGGACAGATCTCTGACGCCGTCTCAACGTTGGGACAGATCTCTGACGCCGTCTCCACGTTGGGACAGATCTCTGACGCCGTCTCCACGTTGGGGCAGATCTCTGACGCCGTCTCCACGTTGGGACAGATCTCTGACGCCGTCTCAACGTTGGGGCAGATCTCTGACGCCGTCTCCACGTTGGGACAGATCTCTGACGCCGTCTCCACGTTGAGACAGATCTCTGACGCCGTCTCCACGTTGGGACAGATCTCTGACGCCGTCTCAACGTTGGGACAGATCTCTGACGCCGTCTCCACGTTGGGACAGATCTCTGACGCCGTCTCAACGTTGGGACAGATCTCTGACGCCGTCTCCACGTTGGGACAGATCTCTGACGCCGTCTCCACGTTGGGACAGATCTCTGACGCCGTCTCCACGTTGGGACAGATCTCTGACGCCGTCTCCACGTTGGGACAGATCTCTGACGCCGTCTCCACGTTGGGGCAGATCTCTGACGCCGTTTCCACGTTGGGACAAATCTCTGACGCCGTCTCAACGTTGGGGCAGATCTCTGACGCCGTCTCCACGTTGGGACAGATCTCTGACGCCGTCTCCACGTTGGGACAGATCTCTGACGCCGTCTCAACGTTGGGACAGATCTCTGACGCCGTCTCCACGTTGGGACAGATCTCTGACGCCGTCTCCACGTTGGGACAGATCTCTGACGCCGTCTCCACGTTGGGACAGATCTCTGACGCCGTCTCCACGTTGGGACAGATCTCTGACGCCGTCTCCACGTTGGGACAGATCTCTGACGCCGTCTCCACGTTGGGACAGATCTCTGACGCCGTCTCCACGTTGGGACAGATCTCTGACGCCGTCTCCACGTTGGGACAGATCTCTGACGCCGTCTCCACGTTGGGACAGATCTCTGACGCCGTTTCCACGTTGGGACAGATCTCTGACGCCGTCTCAACGTTGGGGCAGATCTCTGACGCCGTCTCCACGTTGGGACAGATCTCTGACGCCGTCTCCACGTTGGGACAGATCTCTGACGCCGTCTCCACGTTGGGGCAGATCTCTGACGCCGTTTCCACGTTGGGACAAATCTCTGACGCCGTCTCAACGTTGGGGCAGATCTCTGACGCCGTCTCCACGTTGGGACAGATCTCTGACGCCGTTTCCACGTTGGGACAGATCTCTGACGCCGTCTCAACGTTGGGGGCAGATCTCTGACGCCGTCTCCACGTTGGGGCAGATCTCTGACGCCGTCTCCACGTTGGGACAGATCTCTGACGCCGTTTCCACGTTGGGACAGATCTCTGACGCCGTCTCAACGTTGGGGCAGATCTCTGACGCCGTCTCCACGTTGGGACAGATCTCTGACGCCGTCTCCACGTTGGGACAGATCTCTGACGCCGTCTCAACGTTGGGACAGATCTCTGACGCCGTCTCCAAGTTGGGACAGATCCCTGACGCCATCTCTACGTCAGTCGGACTCTTGTTGGACCTCGGACTTTCTCTTTTCTCTCTGGTTGACTCTTGACGAGTTCTTGGTTCCTTATGTACGTCTTTGTCACCTTCCACTTCTACTGCTCGCAACTATACATGGCGCCGCTAATGCCTTGTGTTTAATATATGTATAACTGGCTGGCCTTCTGTGAATTATTTAGAGAAGAGCATTGTTCAATACACGTGTTTATATTTCTACTTGTGTATCCTTAATAACGAATTACTCTACAGTGTAGAGTATATGTTTGCATATGTGGAAATATTACAGGCGTATTACAGACTGTTGAAGGACATAATTGTCTGAAAACTTCGCCAAACATATCTTTTCAATAAAGAATCTCGTCCGTTAGCTTCTGTCTTTTCTTAGCAATGGTATCCGGAGATTCCTCTTATTGTAATATTTCCACTTATGCAAATTACTACATAATATGTCATAATATATGCTCTTCCAGGAATAATAAAGCCAACCTACAGTAAACCCAAAGAGAGACAGGCGGGTAAGGACCGGTCACTTTAGACCTCAGCGATATTCCAAGGGGCGACTACTGGGGCCCGTTACTTGGAACCTCGGGACTTTGAAGACAGTAGGGGATTGTGTGCGACACGAACGGACGCCCGGCTCCCTCCCACTCTCTCTGGTTGCCTGGGTTCCTCTACCAACTTGTGGTGTAATTATTTCTCTTTCCCCACCTTATTATATTGCCACATATATACAGGGTCCATTATGAAAGTAATGAGCATAATGTTATTGTGACGCGACGATAGATGGCAGCACGGTAAAACCGTGGGAAATGTGGTAGAGGGATATGCCCTTTCAATCCATCTGGTCGTCAGTTGAGTTCGAGCAGTGTGAGGGGAGATACATGCCTCCACTTTAAGTGTGTTTTCAACTTTTGTAACATAGCGCGATGGAGCGTTCGCTTGAACAACGATACGCCATAAAGTTTTGCGCGAGGCTTGGAAAAAATGCAACCGAAACATTCCAGATGCTGCAAAAAGCCTTTGAGGACGATTGAATTTCAAGATCACAGTCTGGAAAGTGGCACAAGGCATTCAAGGAGGGCCGGGAGGAGGTCGCCGACGAACCCCGTTCAGGGCGCCTAACAACGGCCAGAACTGACGAGAACGTGGATCGTGTGCTCGAAGTTTTGCGCACCGACCGTCGATTAAGCATCCAGAATTTTGCTGACACATTACACATGTCCACATTTGTGGTACATGGGATAGTGACCGAGGATCTGCAAATGCGTAAGGTCTGTGCGAAGCTTGTGCAAAAAGTGTTGACGCAAGACCAGAAAGAACTTAGTTTTGCGCTGTCAAGAATTGTTGGATTTGATTCAGAATGAACCGGACTTTCTGAACTCTGTAGTAACCGGAGACGAATCCTGGATGTTTGAATACGACCCAGAGTCAAAAAGGCAGAGCTGTGCATGGCACATAAAATCATCTCTGCGCCCCAAGAAAGCGCGAATGAGCAAGTCGCGCATCAAAACGATGATCATTGTCTTCTTTGACATTCGGGGAATAGTCCAATGTGAGTTTGTACCGCAGGAACAAACTGTAAACTCAGCCTTTTACCTGGAGGTGCTCAGGAGATTGAAACACCGGATCGCACGCGTTAGGACTGACTTTAAAGACACGGTCAAGCTCCACCATGACAATGCCACCAGCCACACAGCCTTCATCATTACCAACTTCCTGGCCCGGAGCAACACCCCGGTGATTCCTCACCCCCCTTACAGTCCCGACTTAGCTCCATGTGACTTCTTTTTGTTTCCGCGACTCAAGAGAGAGATGAAAGGAAAACATTGGGAAACCGTGGAAAACATCCAACACCATGTTACAACGTTCCTGAGAAGCATTCCTGTCGAGGAGTTTCAGGGTGCCTTTCAGGCGTGGCAAACGCGTCTCCGCAAGTGTATTGATGCAGGAGGAATGTATTTTGAAGAATATTGAACATTTTCACAAATTACGATAAATAAATGTATATTGTCAGTAAATGCTCATTTCTTTCATAATGGACCCTGTATATTGCTTCGTTTTCCTCTAGTTTCTTGTATTCATATTACAGCTTGTTGAAGGACATTATTGTCCAAAAATTTGCCAAGCACATACCTCTTCAATAAAGAACCTTGTCGCTGTTAGATTTTTTTCTCTTCTTAGCAATGGCATCCGGAGATTCCTCTTGTTGTTATATTTCCACTTTTGCAAATTACTACATATATATATTGTTTCGTTTTCCTCTAGTTTCTTGTATTCGTATTACAGCTTTTTGAAGGACATTATTGTCCATATTTCTAATGAAGAATATTGTCGCTGTTAGATTTTTTTCCTCTTCTTACCATTGGTATCTGGTAAGTCCTTCTATTGTATAAGGTAGATACTAAGCTTATTTCGTCTACTGAGGTAAGACATATGTAGGCGAGGTAGCTATCTTCTATAGTATTATATCATTGTGTGGTTAAACCCATTAAAACGAAACCATTGTTCTATTTGTCCTGCTATCTTTTTATCTTTCACAAGAGTGATAAAAAAACGCTTCCCCTTGTTCAATCTGTTACAGTGTCATCAACTTACAGACAGCAACTTTTTCAGTTTTTAATTACAGTTAAACCTGTCTATAGCACCCCATCTAAATAGCGCTTCCCTCTCTATAGCGCCCGATTTTAAATACGTAGTACGATGCGATTTACATTAAAAGTGACCTGTCTATAGCGCCCCCTCTAAATAACGCCTCCCTCTCTATAGCGCCCGATTTTAAATACATAGTACGATGTGATTTACATTAAAAGTGACCTGTCTATAGCACCCCCTTTCTATAACACCCTATTTTAAATACATAGTACGATGTGATTTACATTAAAAGTGACCTGTCTATAGCACCCCCTTTCTATAGCACCCTATTTTGTTGAGTCACAAGAGGGGGCGCTATAGACAGGTTTAACTGTATTATTATTACTATCCCTAGTACATGGGAGACCATGATAATCATGGTGTTCAGTAGTTGGCTTCTGCTTTTACTGCAAGTGCACCACATGTCTACATATGTAAAAAGCAAAGTTCGACTTTTGTACTTACAAATGTGCCAAAGAGACTGGTTTGGTTACTTGCACTCTCTGGTGGGGTTGGACTTTTGCAAGAATCAGGAACCACATTGGTGAAATTTTTTTTTTATTAGGAAAAAGTGCCCCCAATGCAGGATTCAATCCAGGGTCGTAGCTGTCAAAAACCAACAGCTTGTCCATCGATCCAGTAAGGGTAAATTGGAAGACTTCCATGACACCTGAACTCCCTCTATAAATATCACATATCCTCTCTCTCTCTTGACAGAAACCATTTCATTAATTGCTCCATTAGAATTTTATAAATGGTCAATGTGAGGACTTCTTTTTTGTGCCATAAAATAAAGATATTATCAATTGAAAGATAATAAACTTAGCTGTAGGGAGAATCCTTAAAACTTTGAAGTTTAGAGTTATTATTATTATATATTTTTATTATTATCCCTAGTACACGTGGTACAGGCCACGATAATCATGGTAGGTAGTTAGTATCTGCTTTTACTGTAAGTGCACCACATGTCTACACATATGAAAAGCAGTTCGACTTTTTCACTTACAAATGTGCCAGAGCCCCGTTTGATTACTTGCACTTTCTGGTGGGGTTGGACTTTTTCAAGAATTGGGGGCCATTGAAGCATTTTTTTTTTTAAAGAAGAAAGTGTCGATGCGGGATTCAATCCCGAATTGTAGCTGTCAAAAACCAACAGCTTATCCACCGACACTTGTCCACCGACCCATTAAGAGTTAATTGGAAGACTTCCATGACACACACCTGAACTCCCTCTATAAATATCACACATGGGAATCCTCTCTCTTGACAGAAAACATTTCATTAATTGCTTCATTGATCCAATGATCATTTTTTTATTCTTTTGTCTGATAATGGTGACAATGCTGTTGCCGAAATGTCACACACTAATAAATTATTTGGATTAGTTCTTATTTTCTTGTATTAAGTAACCATATACAACAAGTATCTTAAACAGATACTGTAATAAACAGGTTACTGCGCTGCTGAACGGCGGCAATATGGCATGGAATATTTAAACAGGTAGAAAGCTTTCGCCCACTCCTTTAAAAAAACTGGTTGTGGCAGGCAATAAGGCTGGCTTAGTGAGACCCACCCATGACAATGGATAACACTTGAAGGCCATTGTTACTTGGGCAGATTTCTTTACATCAATACGTGGTGAGAAATCAGAGGATTTTCTTATATGCGAGAGACCTGATTAAACCCTTAAAACTTTCTTCAATCTGTAAATTGTTTTACTTGAATATCCTATTTTACAATTCTTCTTCTTCTTTCTTATCTCTGAGTAGTTAGCGACTGCTTTTTACTGTAAGCGCACCACATGTCTACACATGTGAAAATCAGTTCGACTTTGCATTTACAAATGTACCAGAGCCCCATTTGGTTACTTGCACTCGCTGGTGGGGTTGGACTTTTGCAAGAATCGGGGGCCATTGGAGCATTTTTTTTATAATCAGAAAAAGTGCCTGTTTGATTTGTTAGTGTCTTGTACAAAACAACGAATCACTAACCTATCATGAAGACGTAACTTTATTGACTGCCTCTGTTGTAATATGTTATTTTACATATCCTACATGAACCAAAACATTAACTTGTGATGATGATATATTCAATCACTGAATAACCTAACAGTGCCCAATACGGGAATCGAACCGGATCGTAGCAGTCGAAAACCAATGGTTTAGACCATCCTTCCACCGACACTTTTTAAAGCTTTTTTCAATCTGTAAATTATTTTCCTCGAATACACACAATACTTTACAATTGATATCATTTAACTAAATTTGTATACCAACCCTTTGTACATATATTAATTGTGTTGATATTTGTTCTCTTTTCATCTAACTGACTTGCATATTTATTCTTGTACATATTTCAAATAATCTTTCTTTCTTTTACCTTCTATGTTTATAAACACAAGGTATTAAGACCAAATCCAAATAAATAAATAGTGTGTTATGTTTCGGTAACAGCATTGTTACCATCTTCAGACAAAAGTACTGAATCTAAAGATGGTAACAATGCTGTTACTGAAACATCATACAGTATTTATTTAGATTTGGTCTTGTGTGTTTATAATCTATAATCCAAATTGTGCTTTATCACTTTCAATGTTTAGTTTACCTTTAAAGTGCAAGTGTCCCTAGTGGGACATAGTGCTCTAAGCATGCTCGGGACAAGGATTCCATAACTCGCTAGGGCCTGTCTGAACTCAAGATGATTCTAAGCTCCTGATAGGATCAAGACGTACCTTCGGAGAAGGCTTCTTCTGGTGTATATATTTTATCTACTATTTAAACTCTGTAAACTCTCTCTTGACCATTGACAAGATTTCAATAAACCGTTTTTTTATTGTCAATTGTCATAGCACTTCAAGTCGAAATAAAATGAAATAAAAATTAACCAGCTATACCTCAATACTTTCTATTATCCAACTGAATCAAACAAGTTACCTACTTTTTTTTTTTATTATTATCCCTAGTACATGTAGTAAAGGCTATGTTAATCATGGTGGGTAGTTAGCAACTGCTTTTACTGTAAGTGCACCAAATGTCTACACATGTGAAAAGCATTTCGATTTTTTTCACTTACAAATGTGCCATAGTCCCGTTTGGTTACTTGCATCACTGGTGAAGGGGCCCCATTGAAGCATTTTTTAATTTTTTTTTTTAAAAAAGTGCCCAATACAGGATTTGATCCCGGGTTTTAACGATCGAAAACCAACGGTTTAGACCACCCTTCCACCGATCCTATTGTTACCTTCTTTAACAGATTACAATTATAATAAAGGAAATAAGACCTAATCCAAATACGTATTTTTTTAGTGTGTGACGTTTCGCCAACAACATTGTCACCATCATCAGACAAAAGAATAAATGAGAAAAAATATTACAGCAAGTTCTTATATAGTCCAAGTTGACTTAAAAAACTATTTTCCTTATCTGTTATCTTGTTTAAACACTTGATAACAGTACTATATAAGAACTTGCTGTGATATTTTTTCTCATTTATTCTTTTGTCTGATGATGGTGACAATGTTGTTGGCGAAACGTCACACACTAATAAATTATTTGGATTAGGTCTTATTTTCTTTTATTATAATCTATAATCCAAATTGTGCTTTATCAGATTACAATTAAAAAAATGTACTTTAATTTAATAGGAAACCCCATTTCTTTGGGTTGTTAAATTATAGAAGGTTTTTGACTCTTTTAGTTCTCTTTAATTAGAACTGATAAGACACAATTTGGATTATAGATTATAAACACAAGGTAATAAGACCAAATCCAATGGTTGCAAGGTTTTCCCACTATGTACTAAGTGCAATTCTCAACCTGCAACCCCCATTATTGACTGTATTGACTCATCCATTGATGAGCTCTACTCTTCCCCGGCAGACACCATCAAAAGTCTAAAGCTTTACAAGCTTGATACCTTAATATGATTGAGTGGAGATAAGAAAGAAGAAGAAGAAAGAAGACCAAATCCAAATAAATAGTGTGTGATGTTTTGGTGTAAAAGCGTTGTTACCATATTCAGACAAAAGTACTGAATGAAGTACAAACTATTTATTTATTTGGTCTTATTACCTTGTGTATAATCTATAATCCAAATTGTACGCCTTATCACGACTCTTCTAGTTCTAATAAAAAAGACATCTCCTTATCGTGCAACTGAAAGTTGTTGATGGCTTGCGTCATCTATAGGAATAAATATCAACTATTCTCGTTGGTTTTTAATTATTCCAGAATTGGCCAAATACCTATTCTTGATTAATCAAGAAAAGCTAAACACTTACACATTTTGGGCCCTCATCAGCGTGGTGCAAGCTGTACCTCAACGACCAAAAAAACTGGTCATTCAGGCATCTTAAAAAATAGGGCTAACAGCCCGAAACGCATACGTAGTTAGCTTTTCTTGATTAATCAAGAATGGGTATTTGGCCAATTCTGGAATAAATTAAAAATCAACGAGAATAGTTGATATTTATTCCGATAGATGGCACAAGCCATCAGCAACTTTCAGTTGCACGATAAGGAATATCACATTTGCACTATTTTTTCATATTCTTCTAGTTCTCTTAGAATTATTTAAATTGTTGAACATGAACATGTTGAGGGAAGAGTTTCTTTTGGGGGGTCGGTGGAAGGCTGGTTAAACCGTTTTGTTTTCGACCACTACGACCCGGGTTCGATTCTCGCATTGGACACTTTTTCTTGTTTAAAAAAAAAATGCTCCAATGGCCCCCGATTCTTGCAAAAGTCCAACCCCACCAGCGAGTGCAAGTAACCAAACAGGGCTATGGCACATTTTGTAAGTGCAAAGTCAAACTGCTTTTCACATGTGTAGACATGTGGTGCTCTTACAGTAAAAGCAATCTCCTACTTCTACCCACCATGATTATCATGGCCTGTACCACGTGTACTAGGGATAAGCAAAAAAAAAAGTTTATTTTCTTCTTCTTCTTCTTTCTTATCTCCACTCAATCATTTGGGTATCAAGTTGTGACCCTTGATGGTATTTGACAACCATCATGACTGGGTGAAGTAGAATGCGTCTGCCTTTGTCATTAAGACTGGGAGCACTACTCAGTGGCAGGCCGACTTAGCTCCAAAAGAAATGGCCGCCTCTGACATGAGGAACAGATGCCATGTGCAGCCGCTCCTAACATGGAGTACAAGTGCTGCTCATCCTGTATCCCTAGATTAGGAGCCCTTACAGGGTACTATCAGCCGGGCCAGCTGAGCCCAGGTTTTTTAGCGAGCTTGTTACTGCTCCCCTTCCTCCTAATCACAACAATTAAAACTTCCGGGTGTAACAACCCTTCAAAAGGTATAACTATGATACAAAAAATACCTGTGAAAGGGCTGTTACACCTGAAAACTTGTATTATCATGATTAAAAAAATGAAACTCTTCCTTCAGCAATTTTTTTTTAAATTTATACTTTCATTCATTCATAATACTAGACGAAAGAGACCTCCTCCGTACCATCAAAACCCAATGCCTGCAGGAATGGAAATCTGATGCTGCACATGACTGGTACAGAGCAGGAGGGACAAGTTCTGTCCTCCCAAGTGAACAACAGTCTTTGATTTCCAGACTTAAGTCTGGTCATCTACGGACAATGACTTTCCAGAATGGTTGCAAGGTTTTCCCACTATGTACTAAGTGCAATTCTCAAGCTGAAACCCCAAAACATATTATTGATTGTATTGACTCATCCATTGATGAGCTCTACTCTTCCCCGGCAGACACCATCAACAAGCTTTACATGCTTGATACCTTAGTGTGATTGAGTGGAGATAAGAAAGAGAAGAAGATAATCATAAATCTATATATTGTTGTGTGTCAACAAGTAGCCGACCGATGGTACACGAGAGCAGTACAAATTATTTTAATTTTTTTTTAATTTTTATTAATCAGGGAAACTGCCCCACAGAGATGACGGGTATAAATTGTATTTGACCATTGACTACCGTTTTGCAGCAAATGCATTAAACACAACATGCAGTTATCTTGAGTCTCTCGATCGGAATACATCGTGACGGAAGTGTTTAAAATGTCCTGCCTTAGCTACAGCTCCATCCCTTCCTACAACCGGCCCGGTGAGACCCCGAACATCATGACCTTCCTGAACCGGACCACAAGTCCAGCACTGCACCAAATAAACCATCTGAGCATCACATCCCTGCCTTTGTCTCATCAATATGCTATTAAATACAAAAAAAAATAAGCATTGATAAGTCACAATTTGGATTATAGATTATAAACACAAGGTAATAAGACCAAATCCAAATAAATAAATAGTGTATGATGTTTCTGTAACAGCGTTGTTACCATCTTCAGACAAAAGTACTGAATGAGAAATTTTACCACAGCATGTTTTTAAATAGTTCCTGTTATCAAGTGTGTAAACAAAATATCTTACAAAATTATCTTGTTTACACACTTGATAACAGTAACTATTTAAAAGCATGCAGTGGTAAAATTTCTCATTCAGTACTTTTGTCTGAAGATGGTAACAAATGTGTAAACAAGATAATTTTGCAAGATATCTTGTTTACATACTTGATAACAGTAACACTATTTAAAAACATGCTGTGGTAAACTTGATCATTCAGTACTTTTGTCTGAAGATGGTAACAACGCTGTTACAGAAACGTCACACACTATTTATTTATTTGGATTTGGTCTTATTACCTTGTGTTTATAATCTATAATCCAAATTGTGCCTTATCAAAAAAAAAACCAATAAATCAATAGCACTTAGTCCCTAAATTAGTTTAAGATTTCTATAAACTGTCAATTAGATAGAAGAAAGAAAGGAAACAGTTTGTGGGGGGGACACCAATGGGACACAAATTTGTCAATATCGGCAGCCTTGAATTGATTGGTGGGGAAATGATTGATTTGTAAATGGAAGGTTTCGATCCCTTAGCGACACCACACTCCGATAGTACGGCACTTACTCGTGTCTCTGCAACGATCTGTTAACACTATCTCTGTGATACCTTTCTTTTTTTAGGGGCTGGAAGATTAGATAAAAGATTTCTTATCTTTTTTTTTGTTGTTACGTCGAAGATTTTTTTTTGCTTATCCCTAGTACACGTGGTATAGGCCATGATAATCATGGTGAAGTAGGCGACTGCTTTTATTGTAAGTGCACCACATGTCTACACATGTGAAAAGCAGTTCGACTTTGCACTTACAAAATGTGCCAAAGCCCCGTTTGGTTACTTGCACTCGCTGGTGGGGTTGAACTTTTGCAAGAATCGGGGGACATTGGAGCTTTTTTTTTTTTTTAACAAGAAAAAAAGTGCCCAATGAGGGAATCGAACCCGGGTTGTATCGGTCGAAAACCAACAGTTTAGACCATCCTTCCACTGACCCCCATCAAAGATTTCTGAATTGAGTAATATGGAAAAAGGGAAAGACAGTATGTAAGGGTGTCATTTAAGACATATATGCAATTAATACAAAGCAATAATGTGCTGTCTATAATAAATGAAAACATTATAAAACGTGAATGTTTCTTTCACAAATAAATCAAACTTCTACTGTCCTTAATGTTATACTATTATTTTTACATCGTGGTAAGGACAGTAGAAGTTTGATTTATTTGTGAAAGGAACTTTCATGTCTTATAATGTTTTCATTTATTTTATATAAGTGCAGTAGAACATACTCTATGAAAGGTCACTCTCGCTAGAAGACACTTCTCTACAAAGGATAGTTTTCATTGTTGATATTGTCAGGAGGACAGAGTATTCCCTCTTATCTTGACTGGACCGACCGGTCGGGGTAAACAGTGGCGCCACGGAAAAGGAGGAAAGATCTCAGTTCTCCCCTCTTGCTCTAACTGCTGGGTCGATGTATATAGTAACTCTTATTTTATATTTAAAATCTCTCATATAACTCATTAAATAAATATTTAAAGTAATTCGAAGGCCTAGTTAATTATTTTTCCTCGCGACAATATTATCATATTACTATTTAGATTGGGGGGGTCGGTGGAAGGCTGGTTAAACCGTTTGGTTTTCGACCACTAGGACCCGGGTTCGATTCCCGCATTGGACACTTTTTTCTGTTAAAAAAAATGCTCCAATGGCCCCCGATTCTTGCAAAAGTCCAACCCCACCAGCGAGTGCAAGTAACCAAACGAGGCTCTGGCATTTGTAAGTGCAAAGTCTAACTGCTTTTCACATGTGTAGACATGTGGTGCGCTTACAGTAAAAGCAGTCGCTAACTACCCACCATGATTATCATGGCCTGTACCACGTGTACTAGGGATAAGCAAAAAAAAAACTATTTAGATGCTCTCTGTGTAGAGGACACTTCTCCCCAAAGGACACTTTGGATTTGCAACTAGGTGCTGTCATTTAGAAAGAATGCTTTATGATTTTAGGTGTCATCCTTGAGCAGGGGCCATGCTAATCTTCTTTAGAAATCTTTAGAAAGAGGTAGTTCTACTGTATTAATAATATAAACCTAATGGTATGATAGGAGGTTCTTCTTTCTTATTTCTCTTATCATTATCACTCAATCATATCAGGGTATCAAGCTTGTAGAACTCCATAATGATTGGGTGAAGTAGAATGCATCTGCCTTTGTCATTAAGACTGGGAGCACTATTCAGTAACAGGTCGACTTAGCTTCAATATGAAAAGGCCGTCTCTGACATGAGGAACAGATGCCATGTACATCCGTTCCTAACATGGAGTACAGACATCCTGTATCCCTGGATTAGGAGCCCTTACAGGGTATTATCAGCCGGGCCAGCTGAGCCCAGGTTTTTTAGTGAGCTTGTTACTGCTCCCCCTCCTCCTTTTTCATCCGGGCTTTCATACAGGCTTATGATGGCTTCCAATTAGTTCAAGAACAGACCATAGGGTACAACTTTGAAGGTATGGGGAAACAGCTGTAACATAATTTGGGGGTCCAAATCTGACCTCCTTAGAAGGTCTAAGGCCGGGAGCCTCCAGGATAACCAACCAATGGCAGCAGTACCATCATGGACACCTCTTACACTGAATATCCTAATGATAAAAGTAAAAATATAAAAATAATTGGCAAGCTTTCTAGCATGAACTATTCCTTCGGTATCTATAGGCCTGTGATCTAGAGGTCCAAGTTCATGCTTGAAATCTGGCCAAATATTTAATAAAGATGCACAATATTAATTTCATCTTTTTTATTTTATCATATACAATAGAACCTCCCTGTAAAGTACAACACTTAGTTGCAAAGCTAAAGTGTCCTTTAGCGAGAGGTATTGTCTCACCAGAGAGTTGCTAAATAATAAAAATAGTAAAAATAAGGTAATAAGACCAAATCCAAATAAATAATGTTTAATGTTTCGGTAATAACGTTGTTCTTGAAACATCACACACTATTTATTTATTTGGATTTGGTCTTATTACCTTGTGTTTATAATCTATAATTCAAATTGTGTCTTATCAGTGAAAATGGTAATTTTGACTAGGAAAAATATCCTTTATAGATATGTGTCTTCTAATGAGAGTGTCCACTCATGGAAGTTCTACTGTATTTACAAATATCTTTAGATTAAATGTACCCATTATGATTGGGTGTACACATATGTATAACTATCATGGTTTGTGCCTAACTTTACATGGGTTAAAATTGATATAGCATCAACAATGGGGCAACACTCCAAACATTACATTTAAAAAATATGGAATAAATTTCATTTGAAGTATATTTTTAAGCAAAATAATTTCTATTTTTTCTAAAAGTCAATCTTTATAGAAATCCTCTTCTTGAAGCAGCAGTCATATGTAATGTGCAAATAAGAAAGAGCTTGGCGAAGAACAAATCTTTTTAATCCAACTCCTTGATTCAAATACTCAACAACAAAAATCTTTATTAAGACCTTCTTCTTTCTTATCTCCACACTGGATGAAGTAGAATGTGTCCTGCCTTTGTCATTAAGACTTGGAAAACTACTCAGTGGTAGGCCGACTTAGCTCCAAAAGAAATGGCCACCTCTGACATGAGGAACAGATGCCATGTGCAGCCGCTCCTAACATGGAGTACAGACTCATCCTGTATCCCTGGATTAGGACTCTTTACAGGGTACTATCAGCCGAGCCAGCTGAGCCCAGGTTTGTTAGTGAACTTGTTACCGCTCCCCCTTCTCATTTTTCATCCGGGCTTGGGACCGACAAAGTCTTTAGTCTTATATAGATTCTCTGAGCCAAACTTGATTCAAATACTCTTTATTTGGTTCAATCTATGAAGTACTTGTCTATATCTACAAGCTGAACAAGTCTGATCTTAAAGTTGGAGGAAGGATTTGATTCAAGAAACAAACTTTGAAGAACTACCCAATATCTTCATCTTTTTAAAAACTTGAAAGAACATAAAGGTATTTTGCTTGATATTAATTTACCAATTACTCACTAGTAACATAAATAATGTGTTATATTTCTGTAACTGCATTTTTACCATGATCAAACAAAGTTAATGAATAAAAAAAGTACTCACAAGTATCTTTGCTGATTGGAAAAAAAGCGACATGAAAAGTTATGTATAGATACAAAATGAATCTAGAAAAAAAATGCTGCACCACAATATTTCAACAGATCTTGAAATTTATTTTGTGTCTTGAGACATTTTCAGTTAATATCAATTGGGAATCATTTATTATTTTTCTGTTTAATTCACTTATGAAATACTAGACGAATGGCCCGGGCAACGCCCGGGTTTTACCCAAGTGCGTATATATTTTAAAAACGTTTTAATTCAAATACTATTCGTTACAATTATAAATTGGCGCCGTGGATGTCTCTCTTGTGAAACGTCCCGCCCCAAACTGTGTGTGTCTTGAAAATATAAAAATAAAAATGTGAATTTTCATAAAGATTTCATCATGTCGATTTTTTTTTTTTGCATTTCACCTACTAAATCGATAGAGATAATTACATTTGCAACATGAACTTAGGTATATTGACTAAATAGAAAACTGCATAGTAATAAAGATCATTTTTTAAAGGCACCATATCGTTTTTTTTTCAATAAAATCGAAACAAAAATTAACGATAAATAACGATAATTGCCTTAAAAAGAAATTGCCTTAAAAAAAAAGAAACATTCGCGGTGATTTTGTCTTGCATTCGTTTATACAATTACTAGCGGACGTACCCGGCTTCGCCCGAGGTTTTACCCGAGTAAAGGTTTGTCTAACGAACATTTGCCCGTGTTTTACCCGAGTAAAGGTTTGTCTAACGAATCTCTCGATAAAGTGAACATTTTTTCCCGGTCCCTTCAAAAATACTCGATAAGTTGAATAAATTCAATATTAATCGGAACCCGAGTAAAGGTCTGTCTAACGAACATTTGTTAAAACAATTCTCTATAGACTTATAAAAAGAAATAGATATATTTTGATAATTTGAAACTGATAAAGTGATCATTTTTTCCCGGTCCCTGTGTGCGTGTCATTCTGAATTTTGTCTTTCCTAATTTTCTACATTACAAAATCATCGTTTTATCTAGTGAACATTTTTTCCCGGTCCCTTGAAAAATACTCGATAAGGTTGAATAAATTCATGGTCGTTTATGGAAGATGGACGAAGTTCCCGGAGGTCATCTTGGGCAAGCTCCCGCGAGGCTTTTTTTCTTGTCTACTTGGCATAGCTGTGTCACCAACTCTGCCCTGATTGGTCGGTGGGTACTTTGACTGTCGGCCGGCGGCCGGGCGAATCCATTCTCGCACGGGGTCTGCCCCACTCCAAACTTTTGGCAAAGCACTTTCTAATTAAAGATTATTGTCTTAAATAATCTTTAAGAACAAAAAGTATAATAATTGAACGATAGGAAATTATAGTAAATAATTATACTAAACTAAATGATGTAAAAATAATTATACATGAAATTTGAAATAAGTTTTAGAAAAGTTATCGTTAAGTCCACGGGAAAAGATGTAGCCAAAACAAATAGGTTTTTAACAGTGACACGTGAGCACCCGCCTCGAGACGCGCTCCTCTCTCCTAACATTACTCCCCCTCTTGAAAAAGCCTATCTCCGTCTCAATGGTGGCGCTGCTTGCGAGTTAAAGCTACAAATCTGCAAATAACTCTAAGGATATTAAAGATATTCAAGATATTATTTTTCGTAAACCTTTCCGGAGATACACCTAATAATATCCCAATATTTCACGGCGATTGGATGTATGGTTTTCGAATCCATAGAGAACACACAGACACACACACACACAGACATTCAATTTTATATATATATAGATTATATACGAATGACCCGGGCAACGCCCGGGTTTTACCCGATTAAATGCTTTTATTCAAATACTATTCGTTACAATTATAAATTGGCGCCGTGGATGTCATTCTTGTATATTATATAAATGAGTTTTAAAAATTGTAAAAAAAAAAAAAATGCATCGGCCGGGAATCGAACCCGGGCCGCCCGCGTGGCAGGCGAGCATTCTACCAGTGAACCACCGATGGTTATGAAAAATCCCATCCGTGAGCTTCAGACAGACAAACAAACAGACAGAATAAGGCAAATATATAAGTAGATGTTTGTATCTCTATTGCTTTAAAATACCAAAATGGCTGAAAATTGAAATGAATATTTCTCTTAGGAGAGGGGAGGGTGATTTTTTTCCTTTTAAATGATAAGGTACAATTTGGATTATATGATAAAGCACAACAATTTGGATTATAGATTATAATACAAGAAAATAAGACTTAATCCAAATAATTTATTAGTGTGTGGACATTTCTGCAACAGCATTGTCACCATCATCAGACAAAAGAATTCTTCTGTCTGATTCATTCTTTTGTCTGATGATGGTGACAATTTTGTTGCCGAAACATCACACACTAATAAATTATTTGGATTAGGTGTTATTTTCTTTCAAGTTCAAGAACTCTTCTTGGTTCTCTGTACATGGATCCTTTGTCCTTTCCAATACAATTTAGTATATGTTGGGGAGTGGCCTCTTCGGTTTTGCACCTAGTGTACATGGGGAAGCTTTTGGCTCCCTGTTTATAGACTAGAGGGCGCAGGTGACCAGATTTCTATCTGGCCAACTGTGTCGACTTCATTCTGTTTAGTTGGAGGGTTTGTTTTTTGGGGTTTTCTATTTGGTACCAATAATGAACTATCTACCATGATTATCATATGATCTGTACAACAAGGAAATAAGACATAATCCATATAAATTAATAGGGTGTGACATTTCGGTAACAGCGTTGTTACCATCATCAGACAAAAGAATAAATGAGAAAAAAATATCACAGCATGTTCTTAAATAGTTACTGTTATTATTATTATTTTTTTTTTGCTTATCCCTAGTACACGTGGTATAGTCCATGATAATCATGGTGGGTAGTTAGCGACTGTTTTTACTGTAAGCGCACCACATGTCTTCACATGTGAAAAGCAGTTCGACTTTGCACTTACAAATGTGCCAGAGCCCCGTTTGGTTACTTGCACTCACTGGTGGGGTTGGACTTTTGCAAGAATCGGGAGCCATTGGAGCATTTTTCTAAACAGAAAAAAGTGTCCAATGCTGGAATCGAACCCGGGTTGTACTGGTCGAAAACCAAACGGTTTAACCAGCTTTCCACCGACCCCCCAGTTACTGTTATCAAGTATGTAAACAAGAACATGCTGTTTTATATATTTTTTCTCATTTATTCTTTTATCTGATGATGGTAACAACGCTGTTACAGAAACGTCACACACTATTAATTTATTTGGATTAGGTCTTATTTTCTTGTAGTTCTAATCTATAATCCAAATTGTGCTTGTATTAGAACTCTTAAGAAATGGTCGAGTAGATTAAACTGTCGAAACTGCTGAGTAGGTTCACCACTGATGAGCCCAAGCTCTCTCTCATTATTTTTATCACAGTAAAGACAGTAGAAAGTTTATTTGTAGAGAAGAAACATGCTTGCTTGGTACAGTTAAACCTGTTTATAGCGCCCTCTCTAAATAGCGCCTTCCTCTCTATTGCGCCCGATTTTAAACATTAAAATGTAAACACTTTACATTAAAAGTGACCTGTCTATAACACCCCCTCTCTATAGCACCCAATTTTGAACATTGAAATGTAAACATTTTACATTAAAAGTGACCTGTCTATAGCACCCCTCTAAATAGCACTTTCCTCCGATTTTAAACACAAAAATGTAAACATTTTACATTAAAAGTGACCTGTCTATAGCACCCCCTCTCTATAGCACCCTATTTTGGTGAGTCCCAAGAGGGGGTGTTATAGACAGGTTTAACTGTAGTACGATGCGATTTACATTAAAAGTGATCTGTCTATAGCACCCCCTCTCTATAGCACCCTATTTTGGTGAGCCAAGAGGGGGTGTTATAGACAGGTTTAACTGTAGTACGATGCGATTTACATTAAAAGTGACCTGTCTATAGCACCCCCTCTCTATAACACCCTATTTTGGTGAGTCCCAAGAGGGGGCGATATAGACAGGTTTAACTGTAGTACGATGTGATTTACATTAAAAGTGACCTGTCTATAGCACCCCCCTCTCTATAGCACCCTATTTTGGTGAGTCCCAAGAAGGGGGGGCGCTATAGACAGGTTTAACTGTAGTACGATGCGATTTATATTAAAAGTGACCTGTCTATAGCACCCCCTCTCTATAGCACCCTATTTTGGTGAGTCCCAAGAGGGGGGGGCGCTATAGACAGGTTTAACTGTAGTACGATACGATTTACATTAAAAGTGACCTGTCTATAGCACCCCCTCTCTATAGCACCCTATTTTGGTGAGCCAAGAGGGGGGGTGTTATAGACAGGTTTAAATGTAGTACGAAGCGATTTACATTAAAAGTGACCGGTCTATAGCACCCCCTCTCTATAGCACCCTATTTTGGTGAGTCCCAAGAGGAGGCGCTATAGACAGGTTTAATTGTAGTACGATGAAATTTACATTAAAAGTGACCTGTCTATAGCACCCCCCTCTCTATAGCACCCTATTTTGGTTAGTCCCAAGAGGGAGGCGCTATAGACAGGTTTAACTGTAGTACGATGCGATTTACATTAAAAGTGACCTGTCTATAGTGTCAAATTATATGACAAACATAGCAGTTTAATCTCAGTTATGTGGAAAGAATGTTGTTTATTTGTTAAGTGTGTGAACTGATCTCCCACGCCTTCTCATTGGACGAATGTGGCCATGTTTGTACATAAAAGAGGGTTGAAATGCAATGCGGAGAGTCGTGGAGGGGTGTTCGAGTGGAGACGCTTAAAGCGTTCTCTGTTAGCTTTTCTGGTTACCTCCTCGCATACCTGTGAAACCCCGGTCCGCTCCTTATCAACGCTGCAAATAAAAGATAAGTAGTTTTTATTTTATTTAACAAATAGTGTTTTTTTTTTCTTTTGTTTACCCCCTTTTTGTTGTTGGTGTTGTACTCTTGAGCGTACCTTTTTCTGTGTTTAAGTTACTCTTACTGTAGACCCCAGTCTATTCCATTTTTGTGTGTTAACCCGCGTAATAGTAACATTTGTCAATAGCACCCCCTCTCTATAGCACCCTATTTTGGTGAGTCCCAACAGGGGACGCTATAGACAGGTTTAACTGTATTTTTATATCTTGTATTGTGTATTATTGCTGCATGAGGAACACTGAAACCATTCAAGAACAGTATAGCTTTTGAATTCATGTGTAAGGCAGGTATTACTGCACCAAGTTTTAGATAGGTATTAAAAATGACTATAAAAGTTGAATGTTTATAACAATCTAAAAAATACAATTGCTAAGTAAGATGTTTATATACAGTATAAATTCCATATATTGTCCCAGAAATAAATAAACAGTTGCCCTCCTGTAAGGTCTGGGGGGGGACCACCTCTACTCCACCAACTCCCATATGTAAATAGCCAGGACAAGGTGACTCGCGAGCGAAATAAATAAATAAATAAATAAGGGAGGTGTGCAAATATGAGATAGTTAATATACAGTAGAACCTCCATGAGAGGACACTCCCACTAGCAGACACCTCTCTACAAAGGACAGTTTTGATTGACAAAATTACCATTTTTACTATTTAACAACTCTTCGGTAATAGGAGGACTACTTTGCATGTATATATTTGGTTTTTAAATGATGTAAATGAGTTAGTTATGAAAGGAAATTAAAAGTGTTAATTTCTTACAGGTGTTGTTAATTACTCTGCTCGATGGTAGAATAGGAAAGTCTTAGCTCCCAACACAGTAGAACCTCCATGAGAGGACACTCCCACAAGTGGACACCTCTCTCCCTAAAGAACACTTTGGCACTGCAATTAGATGTCATTTACAGAAAGATTCTACTCTACTCAAATACTTATAGGAAACAAATTTAAATATTGTATAGAACCTCCTTCTAAATTGACAATTTAAACAATTTTATTGATTCTTTCGATCAAATTTTACAAAGGTGGAAAAATAAATGAGTAAAAGGACATATAAAGTGTAGGGGAAAAAATATACAAATATCTTCAGCAAGGAAGGCTTCCCCACCTTGAGAGAGTTCTCCTCCAGACAAGGTCTACTTGTACACTCCTCAGTACACTTCTAAAGGAGACCTAATTGCAAAGAGCCAAAGTGTTTCCTTTAGAAAGAGGTTTCCTCTTACCAGAGAGTTATTAAATAGTAAAAATATTAATCTTTATGATGAAAAATGTCCTTTGTACAGAGGGAGCGTCCTCTCATGGAGGTTCTACTGTATTGAAGGACCATTTATATATCAAAATTAAAACGATTATAAACCTCAAACCACATCATTGACTGTATTGGCTCATCCATTGATGAGCTCTAGTCATCCCCAGCAGACACCATCAACAAGCTCTACAAGCTTGATATCCTGATATGATTGAGTGCCTTGAGGGACTCTCTTTGACGCTCCTGTTGAATGAGGTGGTGAGAAACAGAGCTGGAGCGTTTGCGTTGTTCAAATTTTGGAAGACGGCTGAAGAGAAGGGAAAGCTATACACACTAGCTAATTGATGTAAATAATTATATGTAAATAATCTTTGTCAAGATTAGAATGACGAATCCTGTATGGGACTTTGATTCCAGTAAAAGGCTTGTTGCTTCTGTTGTATATAGTCACAGTGTAGAAAATACTATACTATACCTACTACATATAGGTTTCTCTCTGTATTCTTAGTTCTCTTCAATTACTCTGTAAACTGGCGAATCCTTTATAGGACGAGAGGTCCTCAATAAAGGCTTTTGTTGTTGTTGTTGTTGTTGATATGATTGAGTGGAGATAAGAAAGAAGAAGAAACTATTTTAAGGCTAAAGTTTTCCCTATTTGAAATTTTTACTTTCCTTATATTAGTCCTTATATTGCAATAAGATAAAATATGTGAAATCATTGGTTAAATTATAAGGACATTTTTATGTCCACTGGAGATTCGACTGTAATTACAAAGCCTTCTGAAGAAAGTGTCTTGTATTCCTGAAGGTCAACAAAAAAAGCCATTGGAATCTATATAAAATGCTTATATTGCAATAAGATAAAATATGTGAAATCAGTGGTTAAATTATAAGGAAATGTCCACTGGAGGTTCTACTTTAATTACAAAGCCTTCTGAAGAAAGTGTCTTGATTTCCTGAAGGCCAACAACAGCCATTGGTGGATGGATGTGGTTTCTGCCTAGCGGATGTTCCAAGTTGTATCTAACTTGCTGGCTAAGTATTGTAAAGCTACTTGACAATGTAAAAAAAAAAAAAGTGATGAATGCAGATTTTGCAGGTTGCAGGAATACAGGTTGATGCAACATGCTGGTAGTTAATTCTATTTATTCGAATAAGGAAAACTAGTTTTTGGACAAAAAGTTTATTTGAGGTGTTGCAATGTTTCGAGCAAATTTTACTTTTCGACAGTTAAATCTAAAAACAAAAGAATCCACGCGCAGGCATAGATCATATTATATTCAAGCTAAATATAAAATATATTAGAAAATAGAATGAACAAAAAAACATATATACATATTTACATAGCTATTGGAAATGGACATGGATCTTCATTGGACACGACAACAACAATAAGTCATTATAATTGACATGGACCCAGAACAGCAGTTTTACACACCCAAGATAGTGGACATTGCTGCTGCTGTAATAGAGATGCACGGACATCTGAGGTTCTTCATTGGACACGACAACAACAATAAGTCATTATAATTGACATGGACCCAGAACAGCAGTTTTACACACCCAAGATAGTGGACATTGCTGCTGCTGTAATAGAGATGTACGGACATCTGAGGTTCTTCATTGGACACGACAACAACAATAAGTCATTATAATTGACATGGACCCAGAACAGCAGCTTTACACACCCAAGATAGTGGACATTGCTGCTGCTGTAATAGAGATGTACGGACATCTGAGGTTCTTCATTGGACACGACAACAACAATAAGTCATTATAATTGACATGGACCCAGAACAGCAGCTTTACACACCCAAGATAGTGGACATTGCTGCTGCTGTAATAGAGATGTACGGACATCTGAGGTTCTTCATTGGACACGACAACAACAATAAGTCATTATAATTGACATGGACCCAGAACAGCAGCTTTACACACCCAAGATAGTAGACATTGCTGCTGCTGTGATAGAGATGTACGGACATCTGAGGCTCTTCATTAGACACGACAACAACAAGAAGTCATTATTATTGACATGGACCCAGAGCAGCAGCTTTACACACCCAAGATAGTGGACATTGCTCTGATAGAGATGTACGGAGACATCTGAGGCTCTTCATTGGACATGACAACAACAAGAAGTCATTATAATTGACATGGACCCAGAACAGCAGCTTTACACATCCAAGATAGAGAACATTGCTGTGATAGAGATGTACGGAGACATCTGAGGCTCTTCATTGGACATGACAACAACAATAAGTCATTATAATTGACATGGACCCAGAGCAGTAGTTTCACACACCCAAGATAGAGAACATTGCTGTGATAGAGATGTACGGAGACATTTGAGGCTCTTCATTGGACATGACAACAATAAGTCATTATAATTGACATGGACCCAGAGCAGTAGCTTCACACACCCAAGATAGAGAACATTGCTGTGATAGAGATGTACAGAGACATTTGAGGCTCTTCATTGGACATGACAACAACAATAAGTCATTATAATTGACATGAACCCAGAAGAGCAGTTTTACACACCCGAGATGGTGGACATTGCTGCTGCTGTGATAGAGATGCATGGAGATATCTGAGGCTCTTCATTGGACACGACAACAACAACAATACAGTATACACACCCAAAATAGAGGACATTGCTGTGATAGAGATGTACGGAGACATCTGAGGCTCTTCATTGGACACGACAACAACAACAATACAGTATACACACCCAAAATAGAGGACATTGCTGTGATAGAGATGTACAGAGACATCTGAGGCTCTTCATTGGACACGACAATAACAACAACATAGCTATTATATTCAAGACAGTTTATACTTCCAACTCCTTCACTAATTCTCTTTTGGAATCACAGATCTTAGGCACTTAAAATATACGATTCCAACTACTAAGAAAAATTCTGCTATGACAACCTTCCCTATTGTTTGATTTTAGTAAAAAATATAAAAAGAGCACACTGTAATTTGATAACATTACACCAATACCTCGCTTTGCGTCGGGGTTACGTTCCAATAAAACACGACTCAAATTGAAACAATGCAAAGTGAAAATATGTGAAGGCGCAATCAAAAACAAAAGTGTTGCCATATTTTAGGAAAAAAAAATTCAAAAAAATTAAAGACTCGAATCCAAAACAACGCAACTTCAAAAATCTAACGACGCACAGTGAAAATCAGTAAAATTAAGCAGCGACGCAACTTTAAAAAAAACGCAAAACGAAACGACGCAAAGCGAGGTATTGGTGTATATAGTAAAAATCTCTATCTAAAGGACTTCACCTAGTTGTAGAGCCAATGTCCTTTAGAGAGAAGTGTCCTTACACCAGAGTGTCTTACTAATTAGTAAAAAATGGACATTTTGGTGATGAGAGCTATTCTTTAGAAGGTGTCCTCTACTGTATTATAATATCATGGTAATACCAGTATCATGTCAAGACCTTTCCAAAATGAATCATCTGCAGGACCAAAGAGACCTCTGTTTTGTGCTTGTTATTAAAGTTTAAAACACATTTAAACTTTATATATTTTATTCAATGAAGATCAAAATTACATAAACATCACAAACAATTATATATCATAACTACATAATATTAAGCCATCTATTTTCAGTTTTGTTTTTGTCACCGGTCCAATATTTTTATTTTCACAGATTAAATTATGAGATTAATTTATAAATGAAATATTATGCAAAATAAATAAACAACTATATACATCAACCTCGTCAAATTACCCCTTGATATGTATAGGAACCTCAAGACAGGTCCTATATACCAAACCTTACCAAAATTGAAAATTTGATCCATGAATTCAGTATCTATGACATCCTTGTATAACTGTACAATGGGATAATAATAATACTATGAAACTCCCTTCCCATAAGACTTCCTAAAACATGGATACTCCTTGTAAGGGAGTATCGGTGGAAGGATGATCTAAACCAGGGGTGGCGAACCTTTTTATAATAGAAGGCCAATTTTCATTTTACCATTTTTGAGAAGGCCGCATCTATATATATATATATGGAGATTTTGCCGGGAGGAAATTGATCTAAAGAGACAAGAGTCGCCTCTCCCGTCAAAATAGACGTCTAAACCAGACGCCATCTATTGACCATCGCCGCAACTAGCGGTCTCGGGTCGGTGACAAAGCCATAACACCAGCTTTGGCAAACTGAAAAGCGTCCACCTAGAGACTGATAGAGACTTATATATTGTTGTGTGTCAACAAGCAACCGACCGGAAATACACGTGACCGTTACAAAATTATCTTAAATTTTGTTTATTTTATTATTTATCAGAGAAACGGCACCACAGAGATAACAGGTACAAGTTGTATTTGACCACGGACCGCCGTTTTCGCGGAATGCTTACAAATTCAACGTGCCAGTTATCGTCTGACCTTCGTGCTATTTTTATTATTTTTTGTTTTTCTTTTTATCCTTGCCGGCGAACGAACGATGTCTTGTACCAGATCTAACCCTCCTAACGGCTATACCGCAGAGAATCGGACCTCAACAACCCTCCAGAACCGGACCACAAGCCCAGCCCTGGAACGGGCCATGGTGACCATAGCCCACCAGGACAATGTGCTGCAACCTACCAATAAATTGAGTTTTATATCCCCACTTCAGCCTCATCAATATATATAAAAATATATATACGATTTAATTGAAGGGATTTATATACAAAATGTAAAATTTAAATACTTACATTTACTATATTATATATATTATATATTATATGATATTCGTATTAGATATTTTCAATAAAATAATGAAAGTAATTGAAAACTGCGAAACAAAAATTATAATTTTGAATTTATGAAAAGGCCACAACTTGGGCAAGAAAAGGCCACATGCGGCCTTAAGGCCGCACGTTCGCCACCCCTGATCTAAACCATTGGTTTTCGACCGCTACAACCCGGGTTTCATCCCCATATTGGTCACTTTTTTCTGATAAAAAAAAAATGCTTCAGTAGACCCCGATTCTTGCTAAAATCCAACCCCACCAGCGAGTGCAAGTAACCAAACGGGGCTCTGGCACATTTGTAAGTGTAAAGTCGAACTGCTTTTCACATGTATAGACATGTGGTGCATTTATAGTAGAAGCAGTCGCCTACTTCTACCTAGCATGATTATCATGGCCTGTACCACATGTACTAGGAATAAGCATTAAAAAAGGATACTCCTACCTTGCGATGCTTATCCACCAATTGTCGGATTAGGAAAATTTTTTTATTTTTTTTATTTTAATAAAAGTGAGACCACTCATCAGATGGATTGTTTATGGGAAATTTTACCATAATGTTTGTTGTTGCTAGGGTTGTTTAACCCATAGGACATCCTAGGTGACTCACTATGGCTGGAATTGTGAAAGGAATGACCCATATCCTTTGGTGGAACCTGATATGAAACTGCAACATTGCTTCTACATTGTTATCTCTTTATTTTTCTTTGTGTCTCCATAACAACGCTGTTACCCAAATGTTACACACTATTTATTTATTTGGATTTGGTATTATTACCTTATGTTTACAACTTCCATAAGTTTTGATAAGGCACAATTTGGATTATAGATTATAAACACAAGGTAAAAAGACCAAATCCAAATAAATAAATAGTGTGTGACGTTTCAGTAACAGCATTGTTACCATCTTCAGACAAAAGTACTGAATCTTCCATAAGTTTTGTTCATGAGTGTATATATGGATTAGTGGGATTTATAATGAATAGCAAAATTTCTCAAAAAAAAAAAATTTAAAGGAACAAATGATGTTATACAAAATTGTTTTGACTTTTTTTTTTAACTTTTAATATATTGTGAAAAAATAGTACAAATGTGATATTGTACTGGGATAAGATGCATATATTAAGAAAAAGGCATCTCCTTATCGTGCAACTGAAAGTTGCTGATGGCTTGCGCCATCTATCGGAATAATTAGAAATCAACGAGAATAGTTGATATTTATTCAGATAGATGGCGCAAGCCATCAGCAACTTTCAGTTGCACGATAAGAAGATGCCTTTTTTTTTTATATATTGTCGCAATTGAATGAATAGAGGTACACAGAGCTATTTCAGCAGGTTTTATTATTAAATTAAGGCTCGAAAATTGAGTGATATCTTTCTCACACCTTATCAAAAGAAAAAATATATATATGTAGTTACAAAATTTACATAACATCGAACTATTTACATATTTACATATATTTAATAATTAAACAATTACTTTGATTTCACTCTAAACAAATTTCACGACAATATTAATTAATTTTGTTTGATTTTTAGAATCTATTTTGATGAAGATCCTTTGTCATTTTATTTTCCTTTCTCCTCACCAATTTAAAAATGCCTTTTTCGTCTGCTTTTTGAATGAAGTAAGGGCAAGACATCTTATTTTTCACATTTATCAGAAAATAAGCTATGAATGATTCCCTTAGTTTAGAAATATTCTTAAATCCAATATATAATTATTTGTTTATATATGTATATTGTTTAATATAAGCTACCATATTAGAAAATTTATACACAAAATTGATAGTACTAACTACAAAGAAAAACTAATTTTTGTAAAGTGTCAACAAACTTTAAATCCCCATAATATTTTTTTAATCATTATTTTAAATAAAATGAATAAATTTAAAAGTATAAAATGTTAATTCTGTAATATAGTAGTAACTATTCATTTTATATAGAATGAATTTATTTGTTTAACAAAACAAACATTCGTTTGACAGTTTACAAGAAAAATATTGTTCCAAACTATTTAATTAACAAGTGAATATGTAGCTTTCTGGTTTGTTTATATTCATCTTCTAATAAATAATTACAATAGAAATATTGGTTCTGCAAACTGATCTCAATATTAACCGTAAAACTTATAAAAATTTAAAGTTTTTTTAAATGCAATATAATTGTCATTTATACTTTTGCTTTATTTATATTGAATATATTATTAGATCTAAATGTTATTTAAAAAACAGTGTTGCTTTACTTAAAAAGTGTTCTTATTTTAATATATAAATATATTTTTAAAATAAGTGTATCGAAAACAAGAACTTACCTCTTGTATAAAGACTGGCTAATTCTCTTGCACCAGCGTGATTTGGTCCCCATCTTGGTGTTAAAAGATCCTCCTCTTTTATCACCTCTGAATTGCAATTAGGGTCATCTTCTGTCATTGAATTTTCATGAATTTGCTTTTCTGTTTTGACCGGGGAAAGGAGACCCGATGACATGATAGCTACACACAAAACCAAAGGGTGGAAATCGCAAGCTCACGCATGCGCCGATCTAAAACCAGGTTAGGATAGGCCATAAACAAACCAACTTTAAAATTAGCTCTTATCCTACAAGTGTTTTTGTGTGTTTCATTTATTAAAAATAAAACTCTCTTCTCTTTCGTTCTTTTATTTTATTATCAATATACAGTTAATTAAATAAGAATAAAAATCTTACAGTACACATATATATTTAAAACAAAATAACATTTTAAAATATACAATATTCATTAATAAATTTAAAATATTTTTTTTTTTATAAAAGCTGAGAGAAAGAGGCATAATATTATATTGAACCGAATTTTTGGAAATAATATAACTTAAAGAGATTCACTCAATAATTTGCAAATTACGCTTAATGTGTGTTTCATTCACTGACTTTATTAAAGAATAAATGATTTTTTTAAATATATTTATTAATATAGTGGACTGGTAGACCTAACAACTAATTTATAAGCCTCCATTGCCATGATAAATTCTTAAATTTATCAATTTTTGATTTATTTTATTAAAAAAAAAAATCTTTTTATCTCAAGGAATATGCTGTTTCTCGGAGAAAAAAAGAAGAAAAATGGATGTCCCAAGGATGTTGCATATAATCCCTATGTATGTGCGTAGAGGACAACTGAAAGAAGGGGAGAGGCTTAATATTTAAGAAATTAAATTTTAATCTTTCTTTCTCGTGAATTCAATTTTTAATGTAAGGGGGAAGAGACACCACACACATTGTGTGTAATTGTGTGTATTTGTTAGTTGACGTTAATCAGCAAGAAGTATCTGGAAGTTTAAAAAGAAAAGTCTTTATTACTTTTAGGCTGACATCAGACATAAGTTTACACATGTGGATATATATTACAATAAGTCAAAAAGGCAACTCCACAGAGTACCATCAGTGATAATAAAGTGCTCACTGATAATTTACTATACAAGAATTACCTGTAGGCATGCCAACTGCCATTACATTGTGTATGTAGAAGAGGGCTAACTTACTTCTCTTTAGTTCATTGTGTTTTTAGTTGAAATATTTCTCATTTGTTCTTCTTTTTTCGGTTCACACTCATATCGTTGCACTTGTTTTTTTACGAGCCAGTCCTAAAAAAAAAAAAAAAAAACTCGTTCGCGCCTGTCGCAGCACTCTCCTTCACTGCTCTCCTTTGTTTCTTAATTCCGTTTGTCCCTTAACCTTCATGTTAACATCCCTTTTATTCCAACTGACATGTGCAAGCTACAATTCTGGGGCTTGTTTTAATTGGGGAACTTCAACACTGAGATAAGATTTTACCATTTTGTTTACCTGATCATTTGTGAACTCTAGCATGTGGATCTTCATGTGTATATCCTGATTAATCTGATAAGCGTTATTGCAATAATAATTAAATAATAAAATGAAATTTGGAACAAGTTATATCGATAGATGGCATTTCAATTTATAAAAATAATTTCAAAATTCAAATATATCTCTGTGTAGGGGGTGTACAAGATAAAATAAAATGGCAACAAAGTAACATACTCAATGTAGAAGTTCACTATGAACAAACTAAAAATAGCAGCTGGTAAAAATAATGGAATAGTTGGCAGACTGGTTTAAGATTCAGAAGAAAGCGATCAGAGAATAGGTGTTGTTTCTTTTGCGACCAAATACAGTTAACATATATGTGTTATGAATGCTGTCGCCAATGCTTTCTTGTACAAGAAGGAACATTTTGTGGCCAATTGACTGTGAATGTGTGGTTGAATGATTCTGTGGCTGCATTCTATGACATCTAATCGTAGTTTGAAATTTGAGAATTTGAAAGATCGAGTTTTCCCCAAGAAGTGCCTGGCCACCCTTACCATGGACTATGGGGAACTTCTTGTGCACTAAGTTCCCTTATCCACACCACAATGTCTTTCTCCCTTACATTTAAAATTGAATCTATAAACAGAATAAATACTTTAGGAATCAGTGATGGATATTTCTTCTAAACATGGTGTAGACCCATATCGCTTCTCACAGTACAGATTGGCGTCAACGCATCATTCATTTGGGACAATGGAGGACACCCTCGAAGTTTCACCATACCAATATCATCACCTTCTTGGCAAAGCGATCTTGGCAGACGTTTGTTACATTTGTAGTTGACAAAGTAGACCCATTTCTCGTTCATCATCATGATACATTTCCAAAAACGATCGTCTAGGAATAATAGGAATTGATTAAAACACACTATTATTATTACCATCATTTTTTTTATGAGAATCCTAATAATCAATTAATTTCGTTTTTGAGCTATTTGTATATGTTTTGAAAAGCCTATATTACAATGTGCGTTCATCTATTTCCAGGACTGTTCCGTATTAAAAAAAAAAGATAATTTAATATTTTCAAAATATGTCCCTTCTACTTCAATATACCTGTGCCATTTTTTCCCAATTGTCGAAGCAGGAGATGAAATCATCTTTTGAGACGCTGCTCAAGGCTTCCTTCGATTCAGCTTGTACCATATCAACATTGTAAAATTTCCTTCCTTTTAACATAATTTTCATTTTAGGATAGAGGTAAAAGTCATTGAGGACTAAGGGGAAACCCATTGGATGTGTCGCGTTCCCGATTTTAGACCTATGAGAACGGAGCATGTAAGGAGTGACTTAGTAGAATTTCCTTATTAAGATATACTAATGTGACATAGAAATAGACAAATATAGGACTTAAATAGCTGAGGTTATACTTGGGGAAATAGAGTATCAGATAATATACAAGGTACAGAAGGACTCAAGTGAAAACTTTCTTCCATACAAGGCGTGGGAAGGACCCCCCCAAAGGAGGCCCAGCGTCAGGGAGGCCCGTTGACAGGTCCTTCCTGGAATGTGTATAGAGTCGGGTGTCTCGGGAACTAACGAAGTCTCAGGAATGTGGGAGTCCAACGTCCATCCCCCCCCCCCCCCGCCCTCCTTCTTCTTCCATGAAAGAGAAAATGGCGGCCCCTTCCCCTGCCTCCCTTGTTATCTCAACTATCCCTTTAAGAGATTTCTGGGATAACCACACCTTCTGGCGATTTAGCAACCCACTGAGGACGCTGGTAGCTATTTCATAGAGGAAAGACGGATCTCTATAATTTCTACCGATCAACTGTAAATAGATTCATATTAAGGCATTTTTATAACCCAAATAACACAAACAATAGTCAAACATACAAATCTATTAGCATCATACCTTACCCTCCTAACTGCGTAACAATAGCCCGAGGAATTAGGAAATATGGTATAGAGACATATTATGAAAACACACCTAACATAGGCGCAATAGTCAGAAATCATAACAAAAAGATAGCCTTAACTCACCAATATGCAACAGTCAAGCGATGTACTCAATAGAATGCAACCAATGCAATAGTATGTACATAGGCGAAACCGGTAGACAAGTAATAGATAGAATGAAAGGCACACCAGATCCATAGAAAGGATAAAAGAAATTCCTTTTGTTCCAACACACTCAAAATGCAGGTCACACCTTCAACCTAAGTAACCCAAAAACCTTTTATACCAATGTGAACAGCGAACAGAAAAGACTGTACTTAGAAGCTATTTTATCATTAAAACACGCCAGCATCAATAGGCACATTGAAATTCCAGAATCATACAGAGAACTCATAAATAGCAATTAACGTACACTTCCCCATATTTAATACAGTACTCTTGTTTCAATAACCCTGTTCCATAGCTAATTCAAATTTCATAAGTTAAATTATTATATAATAGTTTTACCTTAGTTTAGGAATATGTAAATAGTCTGGATATATGTGGGAGGGACCCTACTTGTGAAGATTATACCAACGTCTAACAGATAAGCTATAAAGACAACCAAACTATAGACTTAATAGTGGTCGGCTCTCCCATAAAAAAAAAAAAATTAGGCGCCGGAATGGGTCGCCATCCATTTTGCCGCCCTTACAGTCCAACGGACTCGGGTCCGTGACGCGCCCATTTTTATGTCACGTTCTTTGAGATCATCCAACGACTTTGGGAGATCTCAGATAAAGATGAACATGTTATTATTAGAAACTAAAAATCCTGAATATAGAAGACCAAATTAACACTTCTATTGAAGTATAATATGTTGAAATCAATATTTCAAATCAGATATCATGAAGTACCAGGTTCAGTTTTTATTGGTAGGAAGATCTGATTAAACATGCAGGTATCCTTTAATCCCGATTTTTATAATAAAGATTCAACAAAATGCGATAAGTAAGTTACCAACTGGATATATGGGAAGGACTCTATTTATAGAGATTATACCAGAATCTAACAGATAAGCTATAAAAAACAAGCAAACTATAGACTTATACTATTGACATTAATAATTGTAATATGTCTAAAACAAAGGTCTTCAATAAAATCATAAAGAGAACAACCTAATGAGTTTAAGGCAACATGGGTCTTATTAAATTTAAATCAATGAATAATATAATGGTAGACATGATGGAACACACTGAAACATAGACACTCGCGACAATGTATGTGGCCGGCAATTTATGGGAGACTTGATTATTAGTAACATTCCCTTCAAATAGGTAAGAAACATACAACATTTCATTTAAACAGTGGGAGTAGCACCATAAGACAAAGGAATGAAGTATGTATGAGAGGGAACAAGGAAATTTTTCTCCATAAAAGTTATATACTAGATATTTATTCAGATCAGACAAAAAATTCTGGGGACATTTCATACTGAGACATGTTATTTACATAATGATCTAGGTAGAGGTGACTTAAGGTTACAGATTCTTCTATATATAAGGGAGAACATAGATCTCCATCTATTCTAGCGAGATAAGATATATGAACCCTAACATTCCCTTGAAGTTACTTAAGGCCCTTTAGGGCCCATTCAAAATCTAAATAGATTAGTTTTTATGCGCGAAAATAAAAGGGGGAGCTAGGCCATAATGGCGGGGCTTACCTTCTCTCGAAAGCGGCGGTAAGGTCTGGTCTCCTCTACGTCTCAGGCCCGACTGGCGGAATCTCTCCTGTCACTGAGCGACTCTGTCTGTTTTTTCTCAGCCAAGAAAAGCCCCTTTTATCCTAGCCTCTCTTCATTTTCATTCGCTGTTCACGCCAATTTTTCTATTGGCTGGCATTTTCATTCGTCGAAAGCAAACACGCACGTGATCATGACCACGCCCGTGTTGCCGCGCGAAAAAAAAAATTGTATATTGAAAAAAAAAAACAAATTAATTCCTTTAGTAAATTAAATAATATATATATCCTGAGCATTAAAAAAAAATAGGTTATTGATTTAATGTTTATATGACAAACTGTTTTCCTTTGGTCACCTCTATCTAACAATGGGGGGATATATGTACATATGGTACAGCAGCTCCCAGCACGGATGTCTCTGGATGTCACCCATGTCTTCCTCTCCACCAGGCATCAGCTTTCGGCATGGAAGTCTGGTGTCCTCAAGTGTCTAGTTTTATTTGTACATGTGCTCTTTGTACATCCTTCGTGGGAATGGAGCATCGCCGGCCATCGTTGGGAGTTCTCCATCTAGGCAACAAACACTTCGGCGAGACACTGCGTATATATTTATATGATGTAAATGTTTACATCTTTGTTGGGTCTTGTTTGGTGGAAAATCTGACCCAACAGATGGATTGATGTTTGGTGTTTCTAGTTCATACTGATACATTACTCATCCACAGTATTGATTGTTGTCTCCACTCTAAAACAATCTGAGTCATTTCGATCATTTTTGGCAGACTTCCATTCTAACCTTTTATTCCAGTTAGAATAGGGAAACAAATTTTGAAGTCATATAGATCATGTTCAAATCTTTTGTTACTATTTGATGACACAGTCCTACAGATAGTTTGTGAAGTCTTTAATTAACAACAACAACAAAAAGCCTTTATTTAGGGTCACTGACCCTATACAGGATTCACCAGAGGTATGCATAAGAACAAAGCAGTGAAACAAAGGAAATAACGATATAGACAGAAGAAAGAAAAAAAAAAAAAAACAGGAGAAAGAGGGAAGCAAGAAAAACAACACAAAAAGAGTAGCAGTAAGAAAGTGAGGAGTGAGTGTCACTTGGCCTTCTTCTGAGATATGGACTTGTGGAAACCATAAAACGCCGTAGCAATATACTTATTCTGGGTCATATTGTCAATTATTGATGGAAGTGAAGCACAGAGTTGCCCAGTTTTGAGCATAAGGGTTCTTCTTTCAGAGCAGAGCAATCAAAAATATAGTGAGTGATTTCATTTTTTAGTTTTGAATTACAGAAGGTACAAATCGGGTCCTCACCGCAGAGCATCTTGGTGTGGTTTTCTCTAAAAAAAAACTTGAAAGTATTCTAACTTGTGCGAGTCCGGGAAAGGAAAATCCCCTAAAAGGTATCCCTCCGTCATGAAAGATATGTGAATGTCTTTGTGGTGAGAGTATAGCTTAGATTTATCCATTCTTGTAAGGTCGTTTTATATAGATTGGTCTGCCGCTGTTTTTAAGAGCCCTGTAATCGCGCTTCTCAGCGTTTCAGGATCATCACAGGAAACAAGTGCAGGGGATCCATTATTGTTAAGCAGATTGGTGAGCTTTTTAATGAAACCGATGGGTGTGCCCGAAGCATTAGACAGTTCCCGTGTTCTATTAAAACATATACGCGAAGTCTTTAATTAAAACAAAACTCAATTCAGATTTTCTCTGCTCTTCCAAAACGGCCATTTTAAGGATAGAAATAAGAACCATATAAGTTTTGTTCTTTTTTAGATCGGCGCGTGGGGCCATGAGACTCGTGCTTTCAGTCAGGTGTGGTCAAATGTCCAATATTTAACTGTGTCTAAAATATTTCTCTAGCCTTTTAAAAATATATATTTTTTAACCAGCCCTGGAAATTTTATTGAACACACCTTGTATTGTAGCTACTTGTATTTTCTTATTCTATCTATACATGTTCTTATTAGTTAAAAACTCAATATTTTGTTGTTGAAGACATCCCCTTTTCATAAAATTTTCACCCAGATATGGTGGATTCCTATAAGAGTCAAAACCAAATAAAAACCAATCACATTCCTATTTTATTTATATAGAGAGTATGTGTCGTGATGATATTCATTAGTATTTAGCACTTTAACGCTTACCTCCGCCGGTCCGGATGAAAAAGGAGGAGGGGGAGCAGTAACAAGCTCACTAAAAAACCTGGGTTCAGCTGGCCTGGCTGATAGTACCCTGTAAGGGCTCCTAATCTAGGAATACAGGATGAGCAGCGTTTGTACTCCATGTTAGGAGCGGCTGTACATGGCGTCTGTTCTTCATGTCAGAGGTGGCCATTTCTTTTGGAGCTAAGTCGGCCTGCCACTGAGTAGTGCTCCCAGTCTTAATGACAAAGGCAGATGCATTCTACTTTACCCAGACATAATGGTTGTCAAACAGACACCATCAACAAACTCTACAAGCTTGATACCCTAATATGATTGAGTGGAGATAAGAAAGAAGAAGAAGAAGACTTTAACGTTCAAAATCTAAATTTGTTATTTTGCTAATTTCCATATTCCGAAGTTGAAACTCTAATAGGGACAGACTACTACCTGACTTATTGTAATTCCAAGTTAAAGATCATCCACATCAAACTAGGATGTCTCCAACCCAAATGAAGTTATAAACAGCTTCTGATATACCTCCCAAAGAACTGTTAACTGTCTCAGCCTGGCGGGGAGATGAACCTGTGCCGGACAGTCTAAGTATGTCTCTTGTACACTCATGACCATGAAGTGGAAAGTCTTCAATGTAGTTGGTGATATGTACGGCTGAAGATTAATAGTGAAAGTTATTTTATATTTTATAAGAAATTGCATTGTAATAATATATCACTGATATTATTATCTTTAAACAAAACAGTCAAGATTGATGCTAAGCCATGATCACTTGAAAATCCTATTTTAAAGAGTTGAAGATCTGAAGCTCTCCTCTATTTCAAGAAGTTAAGAAAGTACAGAAATAAAAAGGTAAGTTTCTTTGTCTCAATATTTTCATATATTTTAGATTTGATCTTGCTACCTTATTGGCTTAATAAATGCTTTTGCATGAAGTTCTACAGTATACTTTGTAAAAACTGTTACCTTAGACCAATGCTTCAGGGAAACCTACAACAGCAGTCATTTACCCTAAAACAATACATTCTTGAACAAAACTTATACAAGTGGAAAGTCTTTGATCTCGCCTTTCACCTTTTTTTTTAAGGAGACAATAAGGAGGAAATTTTGTTCACACTCTCTTGGTTATCTCTCTCATCTACAATAAAGGTCACTGTAACATCTTTCAGAGTTATTGTCTGAATCCCGATATACATGGTAAAAGGTACAACTTCCTTAAGTTTTGTTCACACTAGGTTATATCGTGTGTCTTCAATAAAGGTCACTGTAATATCTTTCAGAGTTATTGTCTGAATCCCGATATATATGGTAAAAGGTACAACTTCCTTAAGTTTTGTTCACACTCAGTTATATCGTGTGTCTTCAATAAAGGTCACTGTAATATCTTTCAGAGTTATTGTCTGAATCCCGATATACATGGTAAAAGGTACAACTTCCTTAAGTTTTGTTCACACTCGGTTATATCGTGTGTCTTCAATAAAGGTCACTGTAATATCTTTCAGAGTTATTGTCTGAATCCCGATATATATGGTAAAAGGTACAACTTCCTTAAGTTTTGTTCACACTCGGTTATATTGTGTGTCTTCAATAAAGGTCACTGTAACATCTTTCAGAGTTATTGTCTGAATCCCGATATATATGGTAAAAGGTACAACTTCCTTAAGTTTTGTTCACACTCGGTTATATCGTGTGTCTTCAATAAAGGTCACTGTAACATCTTTCAGAGTTATTGTCTGAATCCCGATATATATGGTAAAAGGTACAACTTCCTTAAGTTTTGTTCACACTCGGTTATATCGTGTGTCTTCAATAAAGGTCACTGTAATATCTTTCAGAGTTATTGTCTGAATCCCGATATATATGGTAAAAGGTACAACTTCCTTAAGTTTTGTTCACACTCGGTTATATCGTGTGTCTTCAATATAGATCACTGTAACATCTTTCAGAGTTATTGTCTGAATCCCGATATATATGGTAAAAGGTACAACTTCCTTAAGTTTTGTTCACACTCGGTTATATCGTGTGTCTTCAATAAAGGTCACTGTAATATCTTTCAGAGTTATTGTCTGAATCCCGATATATATGGTAAAAGGTACAACTTCCTTAAGTTTTGTTCACACTCGGTTATATCGTGTGTCTTCAATAAAGGTCACTGTAATATCTTTCAGAGTTATTGTCTGAATCCCGATATATATGGTAAAAGGTACAACTTCCTTAAGTTTTGTTCACACTCGGTTATATCGTATGTCTTCAATAAAGGTCACTGTAACATCTTTCAGAGTTATTGTCTGAATCCCGATATATATGGTAAAAGGTACAACTTCCTTAAGTTTTGTTCACACTCGGTTATATCGTGTGTCTTCAATAAAGGTCACTGTAATATATTTCAGAGTTATTGTCTGAATCCCGATATACATGGTAAAAGGTACAACTTCCTTAAGTTTTGTTCACACTCGGTTATATCGTGTGTCTTCAATAAAGGTCACTGTAATATCTTTCAGAGTTATTGTCTCAATCCCGATATACATGCTGAAAGGTACAACTTCCTTAAGTTTTGTTCACACTTGGTTATCTCATGTGTCTTCAATAAAGGTCACTGTAATATCTTTCAGAGTTATTGTCTGAATCCCGATATACATGCTGAAATGTACAACTTTCTTTTGTCCATGAGCATATCTAAATAAGTGCCCCCATTCTACACACACACAAAAAAAGAGACAAGAGAGAAGAATTTGAGGAGACGACTAGAAGTTTTATTTACAGACACTAGCTAGTTAGTCCTGTACAGACATCCCAGTATAGAGGTTTTGGTAGCAAAAAATGCCATACAAAATGTCCACACACACATACGTAGTAGATATAGTCACTTCATATATATATATACAGTTTTGGAACAGCTAGTCACGTTCCCAAGCTATATCTGCCACGAGTGAGAAAAAGGAGGAGGGTTGGTGGTGGTGGTGCATTCACAAAAAAAAAAAAATTTTTTTCAAAAACAAAACAAAAAAAATTATATATATTCTAAGCTCGGCAACTAAAAAAAACAAAACAACATTTGATACGGAGAGGCAAGATAATAAGATAGAGGGATTGAGGATAAAGGCAAGGGAAGAAGGAATACAATATATTAAAGGAGAAGCGGGGGGGAAGTTATATATATATAACATTTGGGTGGTTTTTTTTTTTTTTAAAAAGGACGTATTTGCATCTTGTTACACATATGTAATTAAGTGTGCAGTTAGGTGAGAGATTAAAAAAAAAAGTTTCTTTCCAGCCACAAAAATTACACACAAAAAAAAATGCAAGAGAAATGGCGATATATATATATATATATATATATATAAAATTAAAAAGAGAACCACATTTAGTAGAAAGGGGAGTTTTATACGGAAGTAGGAGAGAGGATAGAGAAAAAAAATCATATATAAGAATATATCATATATATTATGACTAGTTATATATATATTTTTTGTTTCGCGCAAAAAGTCAACAATGACTTTTTAAATATATATATAATTTTTTTTTTTAATTATTATTTTCTTCTTTAAAATTGAAAAAAAAAATTTTTTTTTTCAATATGGTCAAATTTCCAAGAATTTTTTTTTTTTTTTAAGAACAAAATTTTTTGGTTGAGAGATGTATTAGAAATTTCTTGGTTAAAAAAAAAAAAAAAAAAAAAAAAAAATGTGCAATATATATATATATTCTATATTTATACTATTAGTTGCTTGGGATCAAAATTATTTATTAATATTAAAAAGTAATAAACAATCAAGAAAAAAAGGTTACAAATTCAAATTGAGGAGGGAAAAAAAGGCATCTCGTGTTATATGCAAATGAAATTTGTAAATTTCATGCAGAATTTCAGTAACAGTATGGTCAGCCTTATCAGATTTAAGGGTAATTCAGTCTCAACCAGCTTCAACATATCCATCCAATATCTTTTTATTTTTAATTAATTTCACACATTCGTAGGAGCTTCATTCAGACTTAATAAACAAGAAGTCTGTATATCGAAGAGTCAAGGAGTTGACAATATTAGTTAACGGGGGTTCTGTCACATTTGTAAGTGCAAAGTCAAACTGCTTTTAACATGCGTAGACATGTGATGCACTTACAGTAAAGTAAAAGCAGTCGCCAACTTCTACTCACCATGATTATCATGGCCTGTACCACTTGTATTAGGGATAATTAAAAAATATATAGTACGGTAACATTACCTAGAACATTTTTAGATAGTGTTGTTAAGCTATGTAAATGAATAAAAAATAACCCTAAAAATAGAAAGAATATATAATAATTTTTTAAAAAATTCAACAAAAAGCCTTTTTTTTGCAAATAATTTTTGCATATATATAACCTAATCTATTCTTAAAAAAAAACACACACACACAAAAAAAGACTACTCAAAAAATGACTCTGGAAAAAAAAAAACTTTTTTTTTACATTCTTTCTTCTTAAAATGCTTGTCCAGACACCTATAAAAAAAATCAAGTCAATTTAAAAATTTTCAATAATCAAAAGAATAATAAATTGAAAAGTAGGCAGCTAGGACAAATTATTAGAAAATCTGTCTCAAGCTTTACAAGCTTGATACCTTAGTGTGATTTGAGTGGAGATAAGAAAGAAGAAGAAGATTAGAAAATCTTATTTGAATTTTAACAGGATCTGAAAAAGAGAGAAAAAAAAAACTTTTTTTTTTCTAAATATTTTGGTAGAAGTTTACTCCCCTCTTTATCAATTTATTTCACACACAAAAATTTCAAAAGCAGATATAATGTATATATAAGAAATTGATAAAGAGGTAAGATCAATCTCTTGAAATATTTGGGGAAAAAATTTTTTTTCTATCACACAGAACCAGGTACACCCGCTTTTCCTTCAAAATAGAATAATAGAGGAATAAAATTTCAAAGGTACTATGATCAAACCATCAGACGAGATGGGGATGCCTTGGAAAAAAACATTTTTTAAAAGATGAAGGTTGAAAGAAGGAAGTTGATCTGACTTAGTAAGAAATAAGAAAGGCAGAATAAAATGGACAAAGTACCTGTTTGAAATTTATATGTTAATTTTGTAATTATTCTTATTTTTAAATTCATAGAAGCATTTTTCTGGCAGACATATTCAATTTTTATCATCATCATTTTTAAATATATTTTTTCTTAGTTATCAAATCATTTTGCAATTGTAGTTTTTTTTCTTTGTTTTGTTTTGTTCCTTTTTAAGCAATAAAATATATGTAGAACTAAGGTGTAATATTCAATTCAAGCATATGGAACCAACATCAATTCATTTTTTAAAACAAAGCAAAATCCCTAGCTTATACAACTTTCACTTTTCATACAGTACCATTAGTGAGATCCTTCCAGTAATGGAGAGAAAAACAAATAAACTTATATTACCCCCCCCTTTTTTTTTTAATTTTTACTGTAACCCTATAAAGAATTTTACTCTTCATTTCTGGTTTACGATTGATACAAGTACATTTAAAAATGAGAAAGCAGAGTAAATTTTGTTAAGCATATTTTAAAATAATATTTTTTGGTTGACATTCTTTCTCTTAAAAAAAAAAGAAAAGAGAGAAATAAATTTGCTCAAATTTGCACGCAGCAAAAAAAAAAAAAAATTCTTGGAAATTTTTCTATATAGGTGTTTGATGTAAATATGAAAAAATATTAATATTATATATATATATATTTTAAAATAATAATAATAATAATAATAAGAGAAGAAAAAAAACAATAAAAGCTGAAAAAAAATTTGCACAAAAAAAACAATTTATTTACATATAATGCCCAAATATAAACTACAGAAGAATCTCACTTTGAATAGCGAAAAAAAAAAAAAAACATAAGTAAACAAATGCAGGTACTTTTATAAGATTATATATATATATATTTTACTATATAGAGGGAAATAAAAACATTTCTATTATCAACATTTAGAGAGAAAACAAGAAGAAAAAAAAAAGGTTCTTTTTCTTTTTTCAATTTAAAACAAAAATGCAGATGGAGAGAAACAAAAAAAAAAAGGAGAAAGAGATCCTTCTGTATTGATATCAAGAAACTAAATTAATGATAATAAATAAATGGGCAAACAACAGAAAAAAAAAAAGATAAAATGCAATTTAAAAAAATAATTTCAAGAATTACAGTCAAACCAAGTCCCTGACAATTCTAAGGAGTCAATAGGAGATACCATAGAAGGTACATAGATAATGTATATAGATAGAGGGTGTACAATAGAGGTTAGAGATTTTAAAACATCACAAGACCAAATCCAAATAATAACCTTGTTAAAACAACAATTTGAATCCTTTACCTACATCCAACATTGTCTGTCTTGTAGATTTAGGCCCTGGATTTTGTTCTATTCCGGATAGCAGTAATAACATTAGCACTGTACATCTCAGATTTCCTAGTATAGGAGAGTACTTTCATTTCAGGCTTATTTGCAGAACATAAAACAAATTCATTGACAATTGGAATCCAAGATTTTTAGGTTGTTGTTATAACCAGGTTGAAACAATGGGTTTTAACAATTAGGTTTTTATAACCCTATTGCTGTTAATTAAAAGAGGCCTGTTATGATTAGAGTTGTTTTTGTATCAGTTTCAGAAATACACATACATGGAGTGATAAACAAATGCTCTAAACAAACTTTTCCAAACAACTTTTTTTTTTGTTCCCTGAGAAAGTCTGACGAATTACCATACAAAATTCTGTGCTTATTTTTAAATAAAGGAGATGGGGGAGGCCTCTGATGTCAAACAAATGAGAGCAAAAAAAAAAAATCAAAGTAAAACAGAAAAGATTTACAGAGATAACTAATAGAAAACTTTCCAGAAGAGTTGCAAGGTATTTCCACTATGTCTCAAGTGCATTTCTCAACATGCAACCCCAAACCACATTATTGACTGTATTGACTCATCCATTGATGAGCTCTACTCATTCCCAGCACAGACCCCATCAAAAGTCTCAAGCTCTACAAGTTTCCTACCCTGACATAATTAAGTGGAGATAAGAAAGACTAATAAAAAAAGACCTGTATACAACAGCAATTCAACTCAAAACCTATTTGTAATTGGTCTAGAGTAATCAGATACAATTTTTCTGGTCAAAACTGGCTTTTAAATGCATAATCATTGATGAACCAAAAAAAAAAAAAAAGTGCCAGAGACAAAGATTTGACTGCATTCTAATACCAAATAGAAAAACATATAATTATTACTAATAAATATTAATAGTAATATTTTTTTCAAATTTTGAAAGCCACACAAACAAAAAAAAAAAAAAGAGGGATGAATAAGGAAATAATAATAAAGAACTACATAGAAAGAAAAAAAAAAAGATAAAATATGTAAATACATATGCAAATTATTCATCAAAATAGGATGCAATTTTGTAGAAAAACAAACCTCCAGTGGGACCAAATATTTATAATAGAATGAAATAATCTCTGAAATAAATCATTCAGAGAAAGACAGGGCTGCCAATATAATGACTTTATACATTTCAAAATGAAAAGTTCTACAAAGAAAATTCATTTAAAACATTGAAGTTTTTTTTTTACACCTTATATAAACCTATCAAATTCGGCGGTTAAAAAAAAACTTAAGATTTATTTTTACAAAAAAGAAAAAGAGTATATATATATATATATGTGATAATTTTTTTTTACGAGAGAAGACAATAATTTCTTATTTACAAATAATTTCAAAGGGTTTATATATATAATTTTAGCACTACAAAAAAAAAAAAAAAGGTAAACGAAGAAGAAGAAAAAAAAAAAGAAAGAATCAACTAAAAAAAAAAATTACCATAGTCAAAATTGATTATTTTCAAAAAGTCAAAAGTTGTGAATTCCTCAATCTAAAAATGAAGAAAAAAAATTTGGTAAATACATTATTACAGATAATAATCAGTAAATCCGAAACATTTTTGAGAGAAAAAAAAAAAAAAACACAAAAAAGATAAAAATTATATAAACACACCTTTACACTTTATATCTCACACAATGTGAAAGGTATAAATATATTTTCAATATATTAATATTTTATATATATATATTAATTTTTTTGTTTCATATATACGAATAAATCCCTGGTCCCAAAATATAGACTCTCAATAAATATGATTTTTTTTTGGAGGGAAGTAATATTTCAGAAAAAATGAATATATTTAAATCGAAAAAAAAAATTCTACAATTCATTTATCTATGAAATATTCAAATTAAAAAAAACTGAAATATTTAAATCTGAGAAAAAAAATTCTATGATTCATTTATCTATGAATATTCAATAAAAAACTGGCAACATTGCACATTCAAAGATAAGAAGCAATAAGAAAAAAAAAATTTTTTTTTTTTTAAAAGGCTGGAGATGTTTAGGTGGTATGAAGAAGATATATAAATAGCAGGGAAAAAAAATGCTCAAAAATTTCACTCAACACAATAACAAAAGATAAAATTTTATGAAGAGAGTATAATAATGTAGCAATTAGATTTTTAGCAGCAAGTGTGTTTAGTGCTAATGTGCAAGGATTGAAAAAGGGGGGGATATAGATTGGGAAGGAATAAAAACGGTAATATAGACAATCTATATCAAAACTACAGAATTAAAAAAAAAAAAAAAAAAAAACAATCCCAAATGTACATACATAAAAAAAAAAAACCTTCCCAATAAAGACGGACACAACAACTTTACACAAATTTTTTTTTCCTCTCTCTTTTTTATCTTTTTTTATAAGAAAAACAAAAAAAAACCAAAGTTTTAAAGAAGAAGAAGAAAGGCAGTGATTGTATTTTTTTTTTTCCTTCAAACATCAATTAATAGGATAAAAACCATTAAAAAAAAGGTGGGTGAGACATAAATTAAAACAAAAAAAAAATTCCATTTAAATATAGAGGGATTTAAACTATAGAAACAAGACAACAAAAAAAGAGAAGGTATAAGAGGAGTTTATAGAAGGTATAGAAGGAGTTTTATAGATTTATTTAGAGAATGGAATAGGAAATGAAATACGACCAGAAAAGAAAAAAAAAAGAATAAATATGGTATGAAATTTATTAATTTCATTACTCCAAGGGATCAGAATTTTTGGTTGAAAAAGAGTCAGGTGTTGAATTAAAGACAGTTGAGAATTAAAGAGCTTATACTGTCTATAGAGATATTCTTTATAAAGAAGTTCTAATGACAACAAAAATGTTTTTTTCCCCCTCTGAATCTCAATACGAACAATACAGTCCAACTTTTTAATTTCATCACTCCAAAAGGGATCAGAATTTTTGGTTGAATATAAAAGTCGGGTGTTGAATAATAGACAGTTGAATCAAAAGGCTTATACTGTCTATAGAGATGCTCTTTAAAAAGAAGTTCTACTGAAAACAAAAATGTATTTATTTCCCCCTTCTGATTCGCAATACGACCAATACAGTCCAACTTTTTAATTTCATCACTCCAAAAGGGATCAGAATTTTTGGTTGAATATAAAAGTCGGGTGTTGAATTATAGACAGTTGAAATAAAGTCTGTATTGAATCAAAGAGCTTATACAGTCTAAATAGATACTCAAGAAGTTCTACTGAAAATAAAAATGTTTTTTCTCCCGCTGAATCACAATACGACCAACACATTCCAAATCCTTAATTTCATTACCCCAAGGGATCAGATTATTCAGTTTAAAATAGAAGTCTGGTGTTGAATAATAGACAGTTGAAATAAAGTTAGTATTGAATCAAAGAGGTTAATTCCGTCTATATAGATATTCAAGAAGTTCTACTAAAAACAAAAATGTATTTTTTTATTGTCTTAATCACAACATGACCAGAAAAAAAAAAAAAAGGAGCACATACAGTTCAACTTTTTAATTTCATCACCCCAAGGGGATCAGAATATTCGGGTCGGCCTGCCACTGAGTAGTCCTCCCAGTCTTGATGACAAAGGCATTCTACTTCACCAAGTGTGGAGATAAGAAAGAAGAAGAAGAGAATATTCGGTTTAAAATAAAAGCCGGGTGTTGAATTATAGACAGTTGAAATAAAGTCGCCGTTGAATTAAAGAGGTAAAACTGTCTATATAGATAGTTAAGAAGAGATCTACTGAAAACAAAAACAAATTTTTTATTGTCTGAATTGCAATACGACCAGGAAAAAAAAAAAAAGATCAAATACAGTCAAACAGGATCAAAATATTTGGTTTAAATAGAAGTCAGGTGTTGAATTATAGACAGTTGAAATAAAGTCGCCGTTGAATTAAAAGAGCTTATACACTCTATTAGCAAATCATTATACTGTATTTTCTTCTGTAGAAGGGTGTTGGTGCCGAAAGCTTAGAGATTTAAAAAAGGTAAAAGAGATTTTTCCTTGGAGGTTTGATGTTTTTACTCAATTATACTGTCTTATACAGAAATATTCAAGACATTTCTACTTAAAACAAACAAAAAAAAAGGTATTTGTCTTTCCAATACTGAATTTTGTATTATTACATGGTTTGGGGAAGAGAAAAAAGGCATATAAAGAGGGTTGGATTAAGAAGGATTGACAAGACCAATATCAAAAAAGATGAAATGAATGGACAAATGAAAGCAACAAAGAAGACAAGAATAAAGGAACCGAAAGCTCTAAGAACAGAAGAATTATTGCTTGTGGCTCAAAGACTCTTTATCAAATACATATAATCCTCCCTCTCTCACATACAAAAACTAAAAAAAAAAAGATGAAAAAAAAAAAAAAACTAATCAAGCAACATGCATATACATATATAATAAAAATTTCTTTTTTTTTAAAATATATATATATATTAATATTTTCTTACAAGATTTTTTTTTTCTTAAAGACTTCGCGCGAAGAGAAGTAAATATATATATATTATTATTATATAAAAAAAAAAAAACAGATACACATTCATCATGACATTCACAAAAAAAAAAAAATATAAAAAAAAAAAAAAAGCTAATAATAAGAATAAAAAGTTTCTACCTAATTGAAAAAAAGCTAGCAGCTAGAAACTAAAAAAAAAAAAGACCATAAAAAAAAAATTATATTGTAGACAATGTGAATTGAAAAAAAAAAAAAAAGTTAATATAATCAAAGTATTAGAAAAAAAAAAGTGATATAACAAATTTTAACCCGGACACATTTTTTTTTTTTTTAAGAAAAAAAAAATTATATATATATAACATAATTAGTCTTTTCAATAATAAGCATCTTTTTTTTTTTGAAAAAAGATGAATAATAAATGCAATTCTGCATATTTTTTTTCCCCCTTTCTTTATATATACTATTTAAAAAAAAAAATAAATGAAAATAATATACATATAACAAGGAAAAAAAACAAAAAAACAAATTGATGTAAAATCTCTCTTACATACATTACAACAATCTTTCCAATTGTTTATAAATCAAAAATTTTTTTTTTCTCCGAAGAGAGCAAAAAAAAAAAAAAAAAATTTTTTTTTCTTTAAATATATATTATATATGTATATATATATATATATATATATAAGTAATTTATTTATTTTTTGGTAAAAAATATATTTTTGTGGGAATATATCGTCAATCCTGCGCGCGTTGAACCACGCAAGCGGCATATGCGCTGTATTCTGCTGGAGGGTGGAGAAACCTAGCCAACTGAAGATGGGGGGGTAGGTAGGTAGGGGGTGGGGGAGAGAGAGAGAGAGATATATAAGAGGATGATTGCGCGAGCTCATCACAAGAGTTCGTACTTGCGCAGGTGCATACGCTGGATGATATCCCTACAGTCGTTGAAGACTCGCCGTATGTTCTCCGTATCGACTGCGCAAGTGTAGTGGGGGTAGCAGTAGTGTTTGCCATCGCCACTAGCCGTGCTGATCCTCTGTGAACAACACCAAAAAAGAACATCCCGCGACAACAGATCAGACAAAACAGTTTGGCAATATACACAGAGAGGCAATTACACAATCGGGGTAGACTTGTGAAAAAACCTACCAAAAACTGATCTCGGATGAAGTGTTTGGCCCGCACCACTTCTGGGTCTTCTCCAGGATCCGCTACAGCTGCGCAAAACAGCCAGTCCAGTCTCTCACTCTCTACTAACACCTCTCTGTAGTACATATGGGACACACATTCCACACAGCCTAGCGAAAAGTCCAATGGCTTGCATTAGATGCACTAAACAGGACCTTTGGGAGAGGCCACTGCTTATCATAAAACAGCTTGAGGAGCATGAACTCATGGAATGCATGTAATCTTTACATAAGGGAATAAGAAACAACAGCAACAACAAAAATCCAAAGGGGAGGAGGCACAAAATAAAACTTTTATTTTAGAAATAAATTTTACTTGAGGTTCTAATTACAAGGCTGAGAGAGATTGAGATTGAAACTGATTTATTACAATGTCCATATAAGATTATATAAGGTTGAATACAGAATAAAAGAAGAGAGAAGCCTACAGCTACACCTGGTGTTCCCAGGTGGTCACCCTCCCAAGTACTGACCAAGCCTGACATTGCTCAACTTCAGTGGATCCGAGGAGAACCGGTGTTTTCAACATAGTCGAGATGGGGGGGGAGTTAACCAAAAAAATATATAAAAAAAAGCATTTTTATAAGTGTTTTTGACAGGACACTTTGACTTAGCTGCATTTTGAAAGAGGTTCAAGTTTTATTGTGGCTCTCTCTCTCTACTGATAATTGGGACAGTTGTCCCTTTTAAGAAAACCATTCTAAGCATGAAATAAGGTATAATTTGGATTATCGATTAGAAAAAAAAAAGGTAAAAGATCAATCCAGATAAAAAGATAATTAGTATGTGACATTTTGGCAATATCCTTTTTTTAGCAAAATGTCACACACTATTAATGTACAGTCAAAATCTATTTATAGTGCCCCCTCTAAATAGCGCCTTCCTCTTTATAGCGCCCGATTTTAAACATTAAAATGTAATTGCCAGTAAATTTATTTGTGTAAAAATTTAACGATAGATGGCAATAAAATTTGATTTAATAATATTTAAAAGAAACGCATTGCCAGTAAATTTATTTGTGTAAAAATTTTACATTAAAAGTGACCTGTCTATAGCACCCCCTCTCTATAGCACCCTATTTTGGTGAGTCCCAAGAGACAGGTTTAACTGTATTTGGATTTGGTCTTATTATCTTGTAGTTCACTAAGAGAGCTGCAACAAGCAACTCACCATCTGGGGGAGTCTTGTAGTGAGCAAAGTAAATTTATTTGTGTAAAAATTTTACATTAAAAGTGACCTGTCTATAGCACCCCCTCTCTATAGCACCCTATTTTGGTGAGTCCCAAGAGACAGGTTTAACTGTATTTGGATTTGGTCATATTCCCTTGTAGTTCAGTATGAAGAGAGCTGCAACAAGCAACTCACCATCTGGGGGAGTCTTGTAGTGAGCAAAGTAAATTTATTTGTGTAAAAATTTTACATTAAAAGTGACCTGTCTATAGCACCCCCTCTCTATAGCACCCTATTTTGGTGAGTCCCAAGAGACAGGTTTAACTGTATTTGGATTTGGTCATATTCCCTTGTAGTTCAGTATGAAGAGAGCTGCAACAAGCAACTCACCATCTGGGGGAGTCTTGTAGTGAGCAAAGTAAATTTATTTGTGTAAAAATTTTACATTAAAAGTGACCTGTCTATAGCACCCCCTCTCTATAGCACCCTATTTTGGTGAGTCCCAAGAGACAGGTTTAACTGTATTTGGATTTGGTCATATTCCCTTGTAGTTCAGTATGAAGAGAGCTGCAACAAGCAACTCACCATCTGGGGGAGTCTTGTAGTGAGCAAAGTAAATTTATTTGTGTAAAAATTTTACATTAAAAGTGACCTGTCTATAGCACCCCCTCTCTATAGCACCCTATTTTGGTGAGTCCCAAGAGACAGGTTTAACTGTATTTGGATTTGGTCATATTCCCTTGTAGTTCACCAAGAGAGCTGCAACAAGCAACTCACCATCTGGGGGAGTCTTGTAGTGAGCAAAGTCAGGGAAGTAATCCTCCAGCTTGGACTTGCCAGCCTTGATCTTCTCCTGGAGCAGGTCCTGTTTGTTGAGGAACAGGATCACTGATATTGTCCGCAGCCACCTGTCACCAATACTAGGGTTCATACAGGGTTCATACAGGTGCCCACTAGAAATTCCTATTGTAACACACTGTCCAATAAATCAGGTTTTTGTTTATCCCTGGTACACGAAGTACAGACCATGGTAATCATGGTTGGTAGAATGATAAAGCACAATTTGGATTATATTAAAAGAAAATAAGACCTAATCCAAATAATTTATTAGTGTGTGACGTTTCGGCAACAACATTGTCACCATCATCAGACAAAAGAATAAAATCTGATGATGGTGACAATGTTGTTGCCGAAACGTCACACACTAATAAATTATTTGGATTAGGTCTTATTTTCTTTTATTATGGTTGGTAGAAGTAGGCAACTGCTTTTTACTCCAAGTGCACCACATGTCGACACATGTGAAAAGCAGAATAAATCAGGTTTAAGTAGCTAACCCTGCAGTCAATGGACTTTAAAAAATGCCTCAATATAATGATGCTACGATAAATCAAAATTTGGATTAGAGATACAAGAAAATAAGATCTAATCCAAATGAATTAATAGTGTGTGACAATTCGGTGACAATGCTGTTACAGAAATGTCACACACAATTTATTTGGATTAGGTCTTTTTTTTCTTGTATATATCTATAATGATGCTACAAAATGAACGTGGATGAAGCCAGCAAAGGCTGGGTTTGACAGGTCCACTAAATCAAGCTGAAAGTATACGTAAGTTGGATAAATGCCTATATTATCAAAAGTACAAAATAGTGAACAGTGGAGTGAACCCAGGAGGAGCTCTGAATCAGAAATAGACAGCATCAAACAACACTAACAAGATTTAGAACAGGCCATCTCAAGCCATTGAAGATAGAAAATAATAACAAAATCTACCCCACTTGCCCAAAATGTAGCTTGGCACCTGCAGCTCCAGAACACATTTTGGCTTGCATTAGATGTACTAAACAGGACCTTTGGGAGAGGCCGCTGCTCATCATAAAACAGTTCGAGGAGCATGAACTCATGGAATATGTGTAATCTTTACATAAGGGGATAAGAAACAACAAGTACATATATTTGTACTCATAAACCCTGACCCCCTCATTTTTATCTTGCTTTCCTTCCTCCCATGTATAAATATTTAATGTATATAAGGGAATATCTGTGGGTTAACACATGTAGTTCCTTAGTATATGTACTTGTATGAAGACAGGACCTTCAGGAGAGGCCGCTGCTTATCATAAAACAGCTTGAGGAGCATGAACTCATGGAATATGTGTAATCTTTACATAAGGGGATAAGAAACAACAAGTACATATATTTGTACTCATAAACCCTGACCCCCTCATTTTTATCTTGCTTTCCTTCCTCCCATGTATAAATATTTAATGTATATAAGGGAATATCTGTGGGTTAACACATGTAGTTCCTTAGTATATGTACTTGTATGAAGACAGGACCTTCAGGAGAGGCCGCTGCTTATCATAAAACAGCTTGAGGAGCATGAACTCATGGAATATGTGTAATCTTTACATAAGGGGATAAGAAACAACAAGTACATATATTTGTACTCATAAACCCTGACCCCCTCATTTTTATCTTGCTTTCCTTCCTCCCATGTATAAATATTTAATGTATATAAGGGAATATCTGTGGGTTAACACATGTAGTTCCTTAGTATATGTACTTGTATGAAGACAGGACCTTCAGGAGAGGCCGCTGCTTATCATAAAACAGCTTGAGGAGCATGAACTCATGGAATTTGTGTAATCTTTACACAAGGGGATAAGAAACAACAACAACAAAATTGTGAGTTTCTTGTAAAGTTTTTCTGTTTAGCCGGGCTTTCGGGCATTTCTGCCCTTCAACAGGAGCAAAATGTGAGCCTCGTTTCAACTCCTGTAGAAGGGGCAGAAATGTACCAAAGCTCAGCTAAACAGAAAAACTTCATAAGAAACTCTTCACCTCACAATTTTGTACTTTTGAAAGAATACACTTGGAAAAGGGCAGTAAACCAACCTACTGGATTATTGGAGAGGGGGGAAATCCCAACTTGTTTTGATGTGCATTTATGCTAATCAAGTGTTATTTTAGGGGAAATATGTCAAATTTGCTTTTTAAACAACTTAGAAATGGTCTGGAGCAATATTTAGACAGAAGACTATCTTATAGAGGGCATTTTTAGAGGGAAGTTTTATGTCTGGATAAATAAGACCTTTTTTTATAGAGTAAGTATGGTTTTCTCCCAGACACTTTTGGCTTGCATTAGATGCACTAAACAGGACCTTTGGGAGAGGCCGCTGCTTATCATAAAACAGGTCGAGGAGCATGGACTCGTAGAATTTACATAATCTTTGCACAAGGGGATAAGAAACAACATGATATCCCCACTAAAGAAGAAGGCTGTAGCCAGCCCACCTGTTATTCCAGATGCTCTTGAAGAGCTCCAAAGACTCGCGCAGGCGGTTCTGGTTGGGGTCTTCTCTCAGGACCATGTTGTAGCTGCTGCAGGCAGTGATGAAGATTATTGCAGTGACATCGTTGAAGCACTGGATCCACTTGCGCCGTTCGTCGCGTTGACCACCCACATCAAACATGCTGCAAACACCCGCCCAGTCTGTTAATCTTGAACAACATTGACACAAGCCAACTTCATTTCTGAAAATAAACTCATCTAATATATGCTCCTTGTATGTTATAAGTAAGGTAATAACTCCGCCTTTGCCGGTCCCAAACCTGGATGAAAAAGGAGGAGGGGGAGCAGTAACAAGCTCAGTAAAAAAACCTGGATTCAGCTGGCCCGGCTGATAGTACCCTGTAAGGGCTCCTAATCCAGGGATACAGGGTAAGCAGCGTTTGTACTCCATGTTAGTAGCAGCTGCACATGGCGTCTATTCCTCATGTCAGAGGAGGCCATTTCTTTTGGAGACAAGTCAGCATGCTACTGAGTTAGTGCTCCCAGTCTTAATGACAAGGGCAGACGCATTCTACTCCACCCAGTCATGATGGTTGTCAAACAGACACCATCAAGGGTCACAACTTGATACCCTAAGGTTCACAACCTTAGGTTCACTATAGCCATGTTTACTATCGTATAAAATAAAAAATTTGGGATTATTTTGAGTTTATTATAAGGGAAGGTTCACTATATCCCCAATTCATTTTAGCAAGGTTTTACTGTATGAGAGGAGACTTGCTAGAGGACACACCTATCTATAAAGGACAATTATCATTGCCAAAATTAACATTTTTAACAATAACCTGCTCTCCAGCATGAGGATGCTTTTCCCTAAAAGAAGCTTTGTTTCTGCAACTAGGTGTTGTCCTTTAGCTCTACTATAGATATTGTGGTGACACCCCTAACATGAAACTCTTATTTGTAGATAGCTATTTATGATTATTTATTTCTTGCCACCAAATGGGTGAACAGAGTATTCAAGAGCTGGCCATGTGACATCTGGAACTGACAATCGGTCTAACAAGGTGTGCCTGATTAGCAGGATGGTCTCTTGTCTGTATGGAGGAGTATGACGTCCCTCTGGACTTGAACTTCAAGCAAGCAAGTCCTCCTCTCCCTCAGGATGCCAACAGACCTAATCCTGTCTTCCATTATTAGCTTGCAAAAAAAAATATATATATACTGTTTACTTCCTGCAGCTTTCTTCCACAATATTATGTATGATGCCTTATGCCCTATGTAAAAAACTATATCCCTCGGCAGAGCTGACTGCTATAGGGCGCATCCCCAGGATCATGGTGCCATGAACAATGAAAAGTGCACCTCTACACCCCATTTCTTGAACTCATGGAATTTGTTTAAACTTTACACAAAGGGATAAGAAACAACAACAAACAAAAAGCCATTTAGTGCAAAAACTATTTGAAACAAGTTTTTGTTTTAAGGAGAAGGGTGATGAGTACTTACTGGAAGTTGACTTTATCCACTTGGAACTTGGTCTCAAAGATCCCAGATGTCAGGACACGGCACCTGAGGATATCCTACGGCAGACAGACAGGGAGGTAGGGGGCCAATCACTACATGGGATAGCTCAGCCACTCACCTGTTCCGTAGGACTGTAGTCTGGCTGCTTTATAACATGTACTCTATCTAGAAAACTGGAAGCACACACACACACACACTACGTCACACACAGACACCACTCATCTTAAATGAACTATATATAAAGAGTAAATTAGTTACATGTAAAACCCATCTAGTGAACCTCAATGAGACCAAACTTTTCAGTTCACTATAGCCACAGTTTGGCTATTATATTATTTAAAAAAAATTTAATTGATGAATTAAAATTTAATTTAATTTTGTGATTTGGTCTTATTACCTTGTGTTTGTAATCTATAATCCAAATTGTGCCTTATCAAAAATTTCTGAAAATGTTTATATTATATAATTAAAGGGCTATTTCTTAAAAAAATAACATACGGCCACTTTAATTCTTTAAAGTGACCTATTTCCATACATTAATGCTATATATTAAAGAGGCTACACAAACAATTTTGTGAAAAAATCTTATGATAATAGGTTCTTCTTATCATTAAGCACATATATCTAAGCCTAATTTAGAAAACAAGACAAGTCCTAGACTGGGCTTTTTATTCTCTCTGATTCCATATTCTATATACAGTTACGAGCGTCATGCGTTCTTAATAATTCTTCATCTCTGTCACTGTTTGCTTTTTTTTTGGAATGGCGCTCTCCTATTGGTTGGCTACGATCACGCCACCTTTGCCCCCCCCACTCGTTTTTTGGTTTTTGTAACTATTGTGTTGGAGCGGGTCGCTCCTTAAATAATCTATTGTTAACAATACCTCATTATAGGTCCGCAAATATCGAAAGTATAGGTATGTAGCTTTTGTACTATTAAGGTGTATATATATACACATACTTATGTACATATGTAAGTACTATTATCATTAGGGATATATATGTCACATCTGCATAAATGTAGATATAATACTATATACTCTACTATTATATGCATTTATATAAGGCGCCAATTTATAATTGTAACAAATAGTATTTGAATAAAAACATTCAATCGGGTAAAACACGGCTGTTGCCCGGGTCATTCGGCTAGTTTATAAATATTCACAAGGTAATAAGACCAAATCCAAATAAATAAATTGTGCCTTATCACTTATATTAAAATATATTATTTTAAAACAATGATCATATTTATAAAATGAAAGGATTTAAAAGCACGAATGTTTCTTTTATACATAATACAAACTTCTACTGTCCTCACTGAGATGAAAAAATATATTGGGAGGGCTTGGCTCATCAGTGGTGAACCCTCCCAGCGGTTTCGCCAATTTGGGTTCACCACTAATGAGCCAAGCCCTCCCAATATATTTTTTCATCTCAGTGAGGACAGTAGAAGGTTGTATTTTGTATAAAAGAAACATTCGTGCTTTTAAATCCTTCATTTTTTATGTATAGATGGCGCATTATTGATTTGTGTAAATGATCATATTATGATCTATAACACATAAGATGTATTTGAAAAGTCTATTCCTTTGTTACTTGGAAGCACTCTCAAATAAAACTAATGAGTATTTTACTTCCATTTCAAGTTTTCACATATATTCTTCTATAAAGACTATATTCCATTTTGAACATGTCATGCAAACCATTGCTGGCTTTAAAATCACCACAGTTAATGGCATTGAAAAAAAAAAAAAAACCTTTTGCTGCATCACAGGCTCATTTACGTGGATATTTTTTTTTAGCCTAGGTTAAATTAGCTAGGTATAGAACACTTCTGAAAGGAGATGCTAACACGTATGATTGCGACAAAAGTTGGGGTTGATCCTTTTTTAAAAATTTTTTAATAGCCTTCTATTTTTCTTATAGTAGAAAAGTTACATTTTTAAATTTTAATATGTTTCACATTTTGAAAAGCTTTTATAATAGCTTTTTTTTTTCTAGTGGTAGTTTGTCTTACAAGAATACCTTTTCTTTACTTTTCCACTCTTTTTTTTTGTAAGCTTATAGCTTTTTTTTTTTTTTTCTATTTCCATCTGATAACGGCAAAATCCATATGCAATCCATATAGGTAAATATATAGATAATAAAAATAATATATAATAATATAAAAATTATATGTGGCAAAATAAAATGTAGATGCAAACAAACAATGCCGCCAAATTTATTGTTTTGAAATCTCAATCTGATAGCCGAAATATGCTCAAAAATTTTGCTGTTCTAAAAATCTAGTTAAAATTCTAAGTTTGTTATATAAGCCTAGTATTTTAATTAGAATTTATTATTTTGGGACTTAAAATTAGGTTCATTATAACAATGGTAGTTTCATTGGAATGGAATTGAAGATTATCTTAGGTTTTAGAATGTGTTTTACTGTATGTATATAAAGCATCATCATAGGATACCATCTGTTATAGAAGTCGACCATCATGGAACGCCATTTGACCTTATTTCGAGCAATTCTCTTCATATCTTCTAATTCCATTACTATTAGATTACCAAACCAACCTTTTCTTGTCATTCTTCAAGCTGTATCCTTCCTTGGTCTACCTCTCCCATTATCTTCAAAGTCTAACTCTCCAGTATTGTCACATTGACAATCTCCCAATCATCCTAAGAGTAGAGTTCTTTGTGTGATCATTGTTCAAGTATCCCATTTATAAAGGAAAAAAAATGACCAAACTTTTAAGTTGGCTTCATTTATTTGAATTTGCTAGAAAAAGCCAAAATCAGTTTCACTTAACAAAAGTTGTTTAATGTAAATTGGTATAGCTAATGGTATTTTTGAAAAATAAAGTATAACCTCTTTTTCTCCTTGACCTTTCTCCTGGTATATAACCAATTTGATATGATGTTAGAAAAGTATTGACGCAAATATCCCTGAGTTTGGGATATCGTGTTTTATAGGTTGTTAATAAAGTAACCTCTTTAATTCAATCAATTTTTCATATCTAACCATTGTTGTTAAGTTAATCAAGTTGACTTTAGGTAACTATATGGGCAAATATTCTCCAATTTTATCTGTTGATGACCATCACTCATAGCTCACCTAGTGACCTTCTGGTAGCTTTCTTGACCTCTTCTAACCAGCTCATTATAGGTCTTCATGTTTTTCTTCTTCCTTCAACTTTTCCCAACATCTTTTCTAATCCCTTTCAAATTGGCTACTTCAATTCAGCAGACTATAATTCAACACAGAGAGTATATTCAACCATCTTTCAAATATCTCAATTCTCCTAGTTATAATATTTACGCAACTAGATATTTAACTAGATCTTTAAAAATCCTGAGTTCAACTGACCCGGTACTCCAGGAATACGGAGGAGTTGTGTCTGTACTCATGTTAGAGTCAGCAGCAAAGGCTTCCATTTTAGGAACAGCCTCAAAATACATGCAAAGTCAGACTTTCACCAAAGTGCGTCTGGATCATGGTGCCACCATGATCAACGAAAGCTGCACCTCTATACCCCATTCCATGAACTCATGGAATTCGTGTAATCTTTACACAAGGGGATAAGAAACAACAACAACTAGATAAGTTATGATATGGCTGTGAGTGGGGAAAAAAGGCTTAAAATATAGTGATTACAATGCTATGTACAATATTCTAAGAATGTACTCTAAGTGATTGTTGTATTCTAGATTATTTAAGTGAGGATGCCTACTGCTAAATAGAAAAGTTGTGCATTTACTTGCCAACAATGGTGTGGAAACAAAACTTACTATTTTGCACAGTCGATAAGCTGGTATTCATTCGATCTCTCATAGGCTTGCTGCACTCCCTTGTCCTTCCAGAGGGCTTCCGTGTGGTCGTAGAACTCCTGCATATAACATGAGTGAGTGAGTCCTGTAGGATGGCTGGAGTCGGACTACTCACCGTGGTAAACTCAAAGTCCGGGGCACTGGCCACATCCTGCATGTAGTCAAATCTGGCCTGGTTATCCTCAATCTCCAGCTGGACTGGTGGCACCAGGGTGTTCATGGCTCCCGTAATGGTCTGTACATATCTCTCTCTTACCTCCTAGCTGTGCAGAGCAGCTATAGTCACTTTTAGAGAGGCATCCACCAGAAGACAACTAATTGGAATTTTGGTGATGAAAACTGTCCTTTGTAGTTTGTGTTTTCTACCTATTGGTTGCCTCAAATCTCAGACACCACAAAAGAACACCTTTTTTTTTTTTTTTTTTTTAACTCCGCCTTTGCCGGTCCCAAGCCCGGATGAAAAAGGAGGAGGGGGAGCAGTAACAAGCTCACTAAAAAACCCGGGCTCAGCTGGCCCGGCTGATAGTACCCTGTAAGGGCTCCTAATCCAGGGATACAGGATGAGCAGCGTTTGTACTCCCATGTTAGGAGCTGCTGTACATGGCGTCTATTCCTCATGTCAGAGGCGGCCATTTCTTTTGGAGCTAAGTCAGCCTGCCACTGAGTAGTGCTCCCAGTCTTAATGACAAAGGCAGACGCATTCTACTTCACCCAGTCATGATGGTTGTCAAACAGACACCATAAAAAGTCTCAAGCTTTACAAACTTGATACCCTAATATGATTGAGTGGAAATAAGAAAGAAGAAGAAGAAGGCATCCACCAGAAGACAACTAATTGGAAGTTTGGTGATGAAAGCTGTCCTTTGTAGTTTGTGTTTTCTACCTATTGGTTGCCTCAAATCTCAGACACCACAAAAGATAACCTTTTTTTTGCTTATCCCTAGTACATGTGATACAGGCCATGATATTCATGGTAGGTAGAAGTAGACGACTGCTTTTACTGTAAGTGCCCCACATGTCTACACATGTGAAAAGTAGCTTGGACTCTGCATTTGCAAATGTGCCAGAGCCCCGTTTGGTTATTTCCACTCACTGATGGGGATAGACTTTTGCAAGAATTGGGGGCCATTGGAGTCCCCGATTATAACCTATATTTAGACAGTACAACCAAACTTCAGCACACACACACAATGTGTATACCTATTATTTTTATATTAACATTACCTTTCATTTCTCTAAAGCAAACTATACATATTTGAGAAATTTTTCTTCTTGAAAAAAAAAAAAAAAAACAGAGAACAAATCAGCATATGGAAACACTACAATAGTATAGAGGTGAATACTTCTCAAACTGGTGATTTATTTGCAACTACCTATGTAGAATTGTTGAAACTAAACCCCACTTCTGAAGTAACACCCCCAACCATCTAACCAAAGCCTGCTGATGCAAACTCTCCATTTTGTGACACCTACGACCAGGTATCAAAATCACACTGAGCTTTTTTTCCCCCAAATGAATAAATTATTCCAAATAACCCTTTTTTTGTGCAGAATCCACGAGCCCCACTAAATAATCCGGGTAATCATCTGGCACCTCTTGTAACTGTTCTCTACAGGTGCGACAACTTCCACAGCAAGTCACAAACTACCTACCAGGGTGCTATAATAAATCAGTACAATGAATAAAACCTCCCATGGAACAACTAACACAAGGTAATAATACCAAATCTAAATAAATAGTGTGTGACGTTTTAGTAACAAGGAACAATCCCAACTCCCAAACTTTGTAGAAACTCCGCCCTTGCTGGTCCCAAGCCCGGATGAAAAAGGAGGAGGGGGATCAGTAACAAGCTCACTAAAAAACCTGGGCTCAGCTGGCCCGACTGATAGTACCCTGTTAAGGCTTCTAATCCAGGGATACAGGATGAGCAGCGTTTGTACTCCATGTTAGGAGCAGCTGCACATGGCGTCTGTTCTTCATGTCAGAGGCGGCCATTTCTTTTGGAGCTAAGATGACCTGCCACTGAGTAGTGCTCCCAGTCTTAATGACAAAGGCAGACACATTCTACTTCACCCAGTGTGGAGATAAGAAAGAAGAAGAAGAATCTTTGTAGAGGTAGTGAAAATGGTCACTTTAACCCTCCTCTCCATGATTGGTAATACAATTGTTTATCAGGATGCCAACATTTTATCTAGCATCTTTTTGTTGGCTGCAGAGATTTTTTTAAATTTGGTTTTGGAATCCTATAAGATGGTCCATTTCTGAGAGTACATTGTCAACAAATATATACAAAAGACCAAATAAGTTAGAATTAGGTAAAATAGAGTTCAATTTCAATTTTCATATGTGTAGACATGTGATGCATTAAAATAAAAGCAGTCACTAACTACCCACCATGATTACCATGTGTACTAGGGATAATAATAATGAAACATTGTCAGAATGTAGGGCTGTGTACCAAGTACAAATGTTGCCACCAGCTACCAACCACTTGCCACAGAGCCAATCAGTCCCCTGATGAAACATGAAGGCCATGCATTCAGGGAAATTTCTTAAGAGATGCAACAACCCTCCTCTGTATACCCTACTGCCTGGCCTATCCATGTAGAGGCTATCAGTAATTTACAAGATGTCATTTGTCCCAGTGGTTGCTTCCACTTATGGGTGGGTTGGACAGGTCCTACACCAAAGACCTCTATGGAGAATTCTAATACACCATTTATCAATCAGGAGAATTGCAACAAGTTTCTTGATTAGTTTAAAATGGCAAACTTTCAATCTTCAGCTCATCATCTGGCCTATTACCATGCCATTCTAATACAGTAGAATCTCATCAACTCCCGCCTTTGCCAGTCCCAAGCCCGGATAAAAAAGAAGGAGGGGGAGCAGTAACAAGCTCACTAAAAAACCTGGGCTCAGCTGGACTGACTGATGTAAGGACTACAGGGATACAGGATGAGTTTGTACTCCATGTTAGGAGCGGCTGTACAAAACGTCTGTTCCTCATGTCAGAGGCGGCCATTTCATATTGGAGCTAAGTTGGCTTGCTACTGAGTAGTGCTCCCAGTCTTAATGACAAAAGCAAACACAAAGATGTATATATTGGATCAATCATCTTTGACCACATGATGTTGTTGTTTCTTATCCCCTTGTGTAAAGATTACACAAATCCCATGAGTTCATGCTCCTTGAGCTGTTTTATGATAAGCAGCGGCCTCTCCCAAAGGTCCTGTTTAGTACATCTAATGCAAGCCAAAATGTATTCTGGAGATGCAGGTGCCAAGCTACATATTGGGCAAGTTGGGATAGATTTTGTTATTATTTTCTATCTTCAATGGCTTGAGAAGTTGTTTGATGCTATTTCTGAGGTGACCACATGCTACTGTAATGTTGAAATAAATGAACTGTGTGGAAGAACTTACCAGGATGGCATCACGGATGTTCTTCTTAATATCTTCAATCTTCTGTCTCTTCTCTCTGAAAGGCAGACCGCAGCTGTTACACACTGTAGCTACAAATACAAAATTTTATCACAATGGCCGATGTATTTTCTTGGTTAATCGAGAGGAAAAAAAAAATGTTAACAATATTGTACAATGGTCTCAACAACAACAACAAAAAGCCTTTATTCAGGGTCACTGACCCTATACAGGATTCACCAGAGGTATGCATAAGAACAAAGCAGTGAGACAAAGGAAACAACGATATAGACAGAAGAAAAAGAAAAAAAAACAAGAAAGAGAAAGAGGGAAGCAAGAAAAACAACACAAAAAGAGTAGTAGTAAGAAAGTGAGGAGTGAGTGTCACTTGGCCTTCTTCTGAGATATGGACTTGTGGAAACCATAAAACGCCGTAGCAATATACTTATTCTGGGTCATATTGTCAATTATTGATGGAAGTGAAGCACAGAGTTGCCCAGTTTTGAGCATATGTACAATGGTTTCAGAGACTACCTCATTAGTGCAGGAACAGCTAGGATGTTGTAACCTTCTATACAGGAAGTATTACAAAATTTATGCAAAAAAAAGATTCTTTATTAGTAAAGAAATTAAAATCAGTGGTGAACCCTCCCAGCAGTTGCGCCAGTTTAATCTACCATACCGCTGTAATATTGTATTGGGCCGTTTTGATTTTAAACCGATACTGAAGCTGATCTCTCGAAAAAAAAAATATATTTTAAATAAACTATGGACATAAACTTTGAGGGGACACACACACACGGTAGAAATACATGTATATGATGTTTCAGTAACAGTGTTGTTACCAAAATGTTACACACTATTAATTTATTTGGATTTGGTCTTATTTTCTTGTATTCTTTGGTGGTGTCTTGTTCATGGAGCAGATTAGATCGGTCCATGCACCCTGATCACAATACCAGCCAACAAAGGTGCCTTGTCTGTATGGATGTTCTCTTCTGGATTGATGTCTACCATATAGAGGGCTACAGATCAGATCGGTCCATGCACCCTGATCACAATACCAGCCAACAAAGGTGCCTTGTCTGTATGGATGTTCTCTTCTGGATTGATGTCTACCATATAGAGGGCTACAGATCAGATCGGTCCATGCACCCTGATCACAATACCGGCCAACTGAAGTGTCCATATAGATGTCCTCTTCTGGATTGATGTCTGCCATATAGAGGGCTACAGATCAGATAGTCCATGCACCCTGATCACAATACCAGCCAACAAAGGTGCCTTGTCCAAATGGATGTCCTCTTCTGGATTGATGTCTGCCATATAGAGGGCTACAGATCAGATAGTCCATGCACCCTGATCACAATAACGACCAACAAAGGTGCCTTGTCTGTATGGATGTTCTCTTCTGGATTGATGTCTGCCATATAGAGGGCTACAGATCAGATCGGTCCATGCACCCTGATCACAATACCAGCCAACAAAGGTGCCTTGTCCATATGGATGTCTTCTTCAAGATTGATGTCTGCCATATAGAGGGCTACAGATCAGATCGGTCCGTGCACCCTGATCACAATACCAGCCAACAAAGGTGCTTTGTCCAAATGGATGTCCTCTTCTGGATTGATGTCTGCCATATAGAGGGCTACAGATCAGATAGTCCATGTACCCTGATCACAATACCAGCCAACAAAGGTGCCATGTCCATATGGATGTCTTCTTCAAGATTGATGTCTGCCATATAGAGGGCTGCAAGGATGGCCTTGTAGTCTTTATCATTATGAAATCAAATTATTTTTCAGATAAAATTTGTGTATTCAAAAAAATGTTATATAATACAAAAAACAAATTTTATAGAGAATAAGAATAATTAGCATAACTAATGAACTTGAATTTGGAAACACAAGGTAATAAGACCAAATCCAAATAAATAAATAGTGTGTGACGCTTCGGTAACAGCGTTGTTACCATCATCAGACAAAAGTACTGAAGATGGTAACAATGCTGTTATATTTACCATGTGTATATAATCCTTCTCCATTTTTACCCCTTTGTATATTTCCCACTTTCATGGGTTTCTCCGTCTTGTAACCCCAAGGAGAATCCTCTGTAAGACCTTTGTGTCTTAATAAAGGTTTTGTGTGTGTGTGTGATAACAACGCTGTTATCGAAATGTTACACACTATTTATTTATTTGGATTTGGTCTATTACCTTGTGTTTTATCAGAAAGGCTCTTTTTGTAAAAACCTTGCGTTTATAATCTATTGTGCCTTATCACTTGAGTTTATAAGAAAATGATAAAAAAAAAAAAAACAGGATCCAACAACATTAACCAAGCCCTAAGATAGGTGGGTGTGGCAGCTGGTGTCATGATTCAGCAACGTGTCAATTAGCAGAACCTTCATTATCTCAGGGTGGGAGTTACTTCCAAGCTGGCAGATTTTACACCACAACAAATGGGAGACATTCTCCATGCCTTCCATAGGACCAATGATAAGGTACAATTTGGATTATAAGTTTGAAACACAAGGTAATAAAGCCCAAATACAAATTCTATTGCTGTAAAGGCAGTAGAAATTGTTTAATTTTTAAAAAGAATCATATACGTCTATAATAGTTTTGATATAATAGGTTCTATTATATATTTTTTCCACCTTTGTAAAAATTGATTAGAAGAATCAATAAAATTGTTTAAATTTTCAATTGTCTATAATAGTTTCGAATTTTCATAACAGATGACGTGCTAATGCATTGTAAAAACAAATAAATAAATAGTTACATTTTGTCTGATGATGGCAACAACTCTGTTGCCAAAACGTCACACTATTTATTTAAATTTGGTCTTATTACCTTGTGTTTATAATCTATAGTCAAAATTGTGCCTTATCATATCCTGTGATCATTTGGGAAGAAAAAATGATCTAGGTAAAGTTTCTTGAGGATAATCAATATTGAAGACTTTGGGCCTTGACCCCTTTCTATAGTAATTCCTATCAACTAACTCTAATTAGTTATTACTCTTGGTTGGTTGTTTGGAATTCATCCTCTTGAAGAAGGTTGGCAAGGCTTGAGAATCATTATCAAATATACCCATGGACAAATCTTATGAAAGTGGAAAATCTTTGATGTTACCAGTAGTCTTTTTTTTAAGAAGACAGAGGCAATTTTGTTCATACTTGGTTATCTCATGTGTCTTCAATAAAGGTCACTGTAATATCTTTCAGAGTTATTGTCTGAATCCTGATATACATGCTAAAAGGTACAACTTCCTTAAGTTTTGTTCACACTTGGTTATCCCGTTTGTCTTCAATAAAGGTCACTGTAATATCTTTCGGAGTTATTGTCAGAATCCCGATATACATGCTAAAAGGTACAACTTCCTTAAGTTTTGTTCACACTTGGTTATCTCGTGTGTCTTCAATAAAGGTCACTCTAATATCTTTTAGAGTTATTGTCTGAATCCCGATATACATGCTAAAAGGTACAACTTCCTTAAGTTTTGTTCACACTTGGTTATCTTGTCTTCAATAAAGGTCACTGTAATATATTTCAGAGTTATTGTCTTAATCCTGATATACATGGTAAAAGGTACAACAACTTCCTTAAGTTTTGTTCACACTTGGTTATCTCGTGTGTCTTCAATAAAGGTCACTCTAATATCTTTCAGAGTTATTGTCTGAATCCAGATATACATGCTAAAAGGTACAACTTCCTTAAGTTTTGTTCACACTTGGTTATCTCGTGTATCTTCAATAAAGGTCACTGTAATATCTTTCAGAGTTATTGTCTCAATCCCGATATACATGCTAAAAGGTACAACTTCCTTAAGTTTTGTTCACACTTGGTTATCTTGTCTTCAATAAAGGTCACTGTAATATCTTACAGAGTTATTGTCTGAATCCCGATATACATGCTAAAAGGTACAACTTCCTTAAGTTTTGTTCACACTTGGTTATCTTGTCTTCAATAAAGGTCACTGTAATATATTTCAGAGTTATTGTCTTAATCCTGATATAAATGGTAAAAGGTACAACAACTTCCTTAAGTTTTGTTCACACTTGGTTATCTTGTCTTCAATAAAGGTCACTGTAATATATTTCAGAGTTATTGTCTTAATCCTGATATAAATGGTAAAAGGTACAACAACTTCCTTAAGTTTTGTTCACACTTGGTTATCTCGTGTGTCTTCAATAAAGGTCACTGTAATATCTTTCAGAGTTATTGTCTGAATCCCGATATGCATGCTGAAAGGTACAACTTCCTTAAGTTTTGTTCACACTTGGTTATCTTGTGTCTTTAATAAAGGTCATTGTAATATCTTTCAGAGTTATTGTCTCAATCCCGATATATATGCTAAAAGGTACAACTTCCATTAGTTTTGTTCACACTTGGTTATCTTGTGTCTTTAATAAAGGTCATTGTAATATCTTTCAGAGTTATTGTCTCAATCCCGATATATATGCTAAAAGGTACAACTTCCATTAGTTTTGTTCACACTTGGTTATCTTGTGTCTTTAATAAAGGTCATTGTAATATCTTTCAGAGTTATTGTCTCAATCCCGATATACATGCTGAAAGGTACAACTTCCTTAAGTTTTGTTCACACTTGGTTATCTCGTGTGTCTTCAATAAAGGTCACTGTAATATATTTCAGAGTTATTGTCTGAATCCCGATATACATGGTAAAAGGTACAACTTTCTTAAGTTTTGTTCACACTTGGTTATCTTGACTTCAATAAAGGTCACTGTAATATCTTTCAGAGTTATTGTCCCAATCCCGATATACATGCTAAAAGGTACAACTTCCTTAAGTTTTGTTCACACTTGGTTATCTCGTGTGTCATTAATAAAGGTTACTGTAATATCTTTCAGAGTTATTATCTGAATCCCGATATACATGCTAAAAGGTAAGTTTTGTCCTTGAGTGTAGTTACATATCCCTGGATGATCATTTTTATCATTAAATGATCATTAATGGTATATTGGTGGAGGAGGGGTATAAATGGTTGATTTTCTACATCCACAATCCGGGATCGAATCCCGCATGGGTAACTTTTTCTGAAAGGAAAAAAAAAAATGTTCCAATGGCCCCAGATTCTTGCTGAAGTCCACCCCACAAGTGATTAGCTAACCAAATGGGGGCCTCTGACACACTTGAAAGAACAAAGGTCGAACAGCTTTCTATATATTTGGGCACTTGTAGTGAAAGGCAGTCACTAAGTGCCCACCCTGATTATCATGGCTCTTATCACAGTGTACTTGGGATAAGTAAAAATTGTGGGGGATATGCTAAAAATAAGGATACTTTGCTTTATGGGATTACAATTTTTAACAACATAACAGTGGAACCTTTTATAACAGTCACTTGGGGTTATAATATCTAAAGTCCCAAGTTTCAGGTATTAATTATTTTAGTTGAAGCTATAACAATAAATAATAAGGCACAATTTGGAGTTTATAGATTATAAACACAAGGTAATAAGACCAAATCCAAATAAATAAATTAGTGTGTGACATCTCTGTAACAGCGTTGTTACCATCTTACTGAGACAGTACTTTTGTCTGAAGATGGTAACAACGCTGTTACCGAAACGTCACACATTATTTATTTATTTGGATTTGGTCTTATTACCTTGTGTCTATAACAATAAAAATAGGTTTAGTCCCGAAGTGGTGTTATAACAAGGTTTGATTGCATATTACATATATAGATTTGGTCTAATTTTCGCTTTTAGGAGTTCCCCATTTAAAAGTGAAACTACAAAAATTTAGTACTAAATACTGTTTTCCAAATACAGTAGAACCTGTCTGTACACCTAGTTACAGAGCTAAAGTTTCCTTTAGGGAGAGATGTCCTCTTACCAGAATGTTGCTAATTAGTAAAAAATGGTAATTTTGGCAATAAAAACTGTCCTTGTTGTTTCTAATCCCCGCTTGTGAAAAGATTACATAAATTCCATGAGTCCATGCTCCTCAAGCTAAACTGTCTTATGTAGAGAGGTTTCCTCTAGATGGAATGTCTATTCATGGAGGTTCTACCATAAAAGCAATTTTCTATTGTCTCTACTTCAATAAAGGATATAATAAGTTTTGGAGTCTGTTAAAATATTGCAGTAGGGACACAGTAAGAAATTGTTGAGGTCTTTATTTACAAAAAAAAAAAAGCTAAATTGCTTCAAGTCTTAATTCATCATCAAGGTAATAAAGACCAAATACAAATAAGTATAAATTATATTAAGAAAGTTGCATCTCCTGATTGTCCAACTAAATTTCTACTGTCCTAAAAGTTTATGTCCATAGTATGCTTGAATATCGTTTCAAAGATTCCATCCTTCAATGTAGCATATATAAGTAGAATCATCCAATACAGTATAAGATCTCTAAGAAAGCTGTCTGGTAGATTAAATTGGTGAAACTGCTGGGAGGGTTTACCACTGATGAACCAAGCCCTCCCAATATATTTTCATCACAGTAAGGACAGTAGAAGTTTGTTTTATATGTAAATAAACGTCCCTGCTTTAATCCTTTAATTTCTTTTTTTTTTTTTTTTTTGCTTATCCCTAGTACACGTGGTACAGGCCATGATAATCATGGTGGGTAGTTAGCGACTGCTTTTTTTTTTCTGTAAGCGCACCACATGTCTACACATGTGAAAAGCAGTTCGACTTTGCACTTACAAATGCCAGAGCCCCGTTTGGTTACTTGCACTCGCTAGTGGGGTTGGACTTTTGCAAGAATCGGGGGCCATTGGAGCATTTTTTTTTTTTTTTAAAAGAAAAAAGTGTCCAATGCGAGAATCGAACCCGGGTCCTAGTGGTCGAAAACCAAACGGTTTAACCAGCCTTCCACCGACCCCCTTTAATTTCTTATACAGTTAAACCTGTCGCCCCCTCTTGGGACTCACCAAAATAGGGTGCTATAGAGAGGTCACTTTTAATGTAAATCGCATCATACTACGTATTTAAAATCGGGCGCTATTTAGAGGGGGCGCTATAAAGAGGTTTAACTGTATATAGATGGTGTGTTATTGCTTTAAATTCTAGTATGTCACCAAGTAACAAGAACAGCTCCAAATAAGCAAACTCTACATAAAATTTTGATAATAGCCAAAGGTTACATAGAATTTACTTAAATGGATTCTGTCTTATTACCTTGAGATATTCCCATCTATACCACAAATTATTACTGTAGTAGTGAAGTTAAACTGTGATAAAGATACAAATTATATAAAATAAAAGGATTTAAAAGCGCGAATGTTTCTTTTATACATAAAACAAACTTCTACTATCCTCACTGCGATGAAAAAATATATTGGGAGGGCTTGGCTCATCAGTGGTGAACCCTCCCTGCGGTTTCGCCAATTGATCCACCAGACCGCTTCTCAGAGCTCTAATACTGTATTGGATCATTCTGCTTTTATATGCTACACTGAAGGATGGAATATTAGAAATGGTTTTCAAGTAAACTATGGACATAAGCTTATAAGATTATTATATATATAAGCTTATTGCTTTGTGTTAAAGATACAAATTGGATTAAAGATTAGAAACCTAAGTTAACAAGACCAAATCCAAATAAAGGAAATGTTTGCGACGTTTCTGTAACAGCATTGTCACAAACATATCATTAATTTGGTCTTATTACTTTATGTTTTGAAACCGAATGCTCCCATGCAGCCTTACAGGTCCACAAAAATAGCTTTTTACATAAGAATAGTTTTTCAAATGGACACCCTGTCTGTATCAAGCCTAAATAGTTCAGGTTGGCTTTAAAGGCAGAGTCAAGTACATGTTACTTATCCCAATGACACGCAGGACAGGCTAAGGTAACCAGGAGTTAGCGACTGCTTTCACTGTAAAGGCACCACCTGTCTGCACATGTGGAAAGCAGTTTGACTTTTGCATCCACAAGTGAGATTTGGTTACTTGTATCCACTGGTAGGGTTGGACTTTGACAAGAATCAAGGGCCATTGAAGCAATGAAAAAAGGGGGCCCGTGGGTGTCAAAAATGGACAGTTTATACCACCTCTCTACATACAGAGAGTAAGTACAAGCTCTGTTCAAACACAGAGTTACTTACTCTTCACTGAAGCCGTTTACATGGAGAATCCTCATCTGTTTGACTATGGTACTTTTCCCGGATTCACCAGCACCTGCCACACATATTGGTAGACTGTCATCTCCATCAGGTGTGTTTGTTACATACAATGGGGGTGTCAAGAACATCACTCAACACACTTGGCTTGTTACCACATGATTAATATCCAAACTACATACAGTCAAAGTCCTGAGGGGGTGATAAAGACAATTTGGATTATAGATACAAGGTCTTCTTCTTCTTTCTTATCTCCACTCAATCATATTACGGTATCAAGCTTTAAAGCTTGTTGATGGTGTCTGCCGGGGAAGAGTAGAGCTCATCAATGAATGAGTCAATACAGTCAATAATGGGGGTTACAGATTGAGAATTGCACTTAGTACATATAGTGGGAACACCTTGCAACCATTCTGAAAAGTCATTGTCTATAGATAATCAGACTTGAGTCTGGAAATCAAAGACTGTTGCTCTCTTGGGAGGACAGAGAGATGAGACAAGGTAAGAAGACCAAATCCAAATAAATTAATAGTGTGTGACATTTCGGTAACAGCGTTATTACCGTCATACACTGTTAATTTATTTGGATTAGGTCTTATTTTCTTGAATCCATAACCTACAGGGGTGTTAATTTATAGTTGATTAAGATAGATAAAATTGTATCCCACTCAACAAATACTTCTCTTCTTCTTTCTTATCTCCACTCAATCACACTAAGGTATCAAGCTTGTAAAGCTTGAGATTTTTGATGGTGTCTGCCAGGGAAGAGTAGAGCTCATCAATGGATAATCATCTCAAATCAAATCGGCTCAACAAATACTACATTTAACCAATATATATAGTCTTCTTGACCTTGTATAATGATACATGTGGGATAATTGAATAATACAGTCAAACCTGTCTATAGCGCCCCCCTCTAAATAGCATCTTCCTCTCTATAGCGCCCGATTTTAAACATTAAAATGTAAACATTTTACATTAAAAGTGACCTGTCTATAGCACCTCCTCTCTATAGCAGCACCCTATTTTGGTGAGTCCCAAGAGGGGGCGCTATAGACAGGTTTAACTGAATATATAGACAACTTGGTTGTACTTTTTGAAAAAGCTGTTACATATATTTTATACCCGGTGTTGAAATAATAATTCTGAGGAATTAAAACATTTATACTGTCATATGATATATGGTATAATTTGAATTATAGATAAAATAATCGAAAGGAAACAAAGCCAAATCTACAAATCTGTAATTTATACACGCCATTATTGCAGATAAAATTGTTCATTAATTTTGTCTGAAAGTGATGACCATGCTGTAACTGGAAAAATCACACACTATTTATTTGGATTTGGTCTTAATACCTTATACTATTCTAAGATATGGTAAATTTGAATTGAAGAATCAAAAGGAAGAAACAAAGCCAAATCTACAAATCTGTATTTTATACACGCCATTCTTGCAGAGAAAATTGTTCGGTAATTTTGTCTGAAAGTGATGACAATCCTGTAACCGAAGCATCACATATAAATTACATAGGCTGAACTATGCACATTTCCCTCAGTTTATTATAATGCTGGAAGCTACACTCATGGACAAAACTTAAGGAAGTGGAAAGTCTTTGATGTCTAGGTGGTCTATTTTGGAAGGAGACAGAAGCAATTTAGTTCACACTTGGTTTATCTGGTATGTCTCCAATAAAAGTCACTGTATCAAATATTTCAGAGTTATTGTCAGAATCCGGATATACATGCTATAAGGTACAACTTCCTTAGTTTTGTTCACACTTGGTTATCTGGTATGTCTCCAATAAAAGTCACTGTATCAAATATTTTTGAGTTATTGTCAGATATACATGCTATAAGGTACAACTTACTTAAGTTTTGTCCATGAGTCATGCCACTATCTATCGAGCAACCAATAAGTTTGATGCTCATACACAATATCATTACTTTCTACACCTCAACAACTCTGAAGCTATAGCTCTCACTCCTGAGGGCGATGTGAACATAGAAAAGTTACTCATCCGATTGAAGGATCAAGAATTCCTGCACTCCATATATAACAAGAATAATGTGGTCAGGATGGATATCATACTCGCGGTCTATTACAAAGAAGAAACGGAGCACCTCCTCAGGCTACTCACGCCTGAAGACAAGATTCTTCTCGACAAATTCTTCGACATTATCATCAAACATCTTCCTAACATGAACTCCCCAAATGGCAGGGATCTGTCTTGATTCAAGGCGGCTTTAAGCTCCTGATCCAGACGTTCCCTCGGAGAGGGCTACGTCGATTGTAAATATCTCTCTTCATTCCTACCATTATTATTACCTTATAACTCCCTTTGAGTGATTGACGAGATGTCAATAAAGTTGTTTAATTGTCAAAAAAAAACTCTGAAGCTAACATCATGGGTAGCAACCCCAAAACACATTATTGACTGTATTGACTCATCCATTGATGAGCTCTACTCTCCCCGACAGACACCAAGCTTGATACCTTAATATGATTGAGTGGAGAAAGAAGAAGAAGAAGCTAACAAACTTACAAAATGTAGTGCAACTGATTTTACCACTTTACTTTCCATAAAAGACTCTTTCTAAAGGACAACTTCTAGATGCCAAGTGTTCTCTAGCGAGAATGTCCTCTCATATGGGTTCTACTGTAATGCCATCAATGGAAACAATATTATCCTTTATTTAGAGTTTATTCAATTAGTTCACATCCTCCTCCCTTTAAAACTGAAGCAAAGAAAAATTGGTTACATATAATATAGTAGAACTTCCATGAGAAGACACTCCTGATAGAGAACACCTCTCTACAAAGAACTATTTTCATTGTCAAAATGACCATTTTTACTAATTAGCAATGCTCTGGTAAGAGGGATAAAGTCGGTGGATGAGAGGGTAACACGCTCGATTCCAGACAGTCATGAACCGGGATTGAATCCCGCGTTAAAATTTGTTTAATATGTGAATAGCCTTCACATATATTATTCACTGTTTCAATTATCATGAACTAGGTTGCTCTTGCTGAGCGGTACCTATTAATGTGAATTTGAACCAGGCTGGTAAGAGGGTATCTTTCCCTAAAGAACACAGATATTACATTATAATGAAAGGAGAGGTGCCTTATCTGGACAATAAAGTTCTTATAGTTGATCTTCGTTATAACAGCATCAGTTGGGGGTCAAGATTTTATATTGTTATATCCAATTGGGACATAACACTAAGGAGTTATAATGATAAAGCACAATTTGGATTATTGATTAGAACTACAAGACCTAATTCAACTAATTTATAAGGGTGCGATGTTTCAGTAACAGCATTATTACCCTCATCAAACAAAAGTACAGAATGATGGTTAACAAAACTGGTACCAAAAGGTCACAAACTATTTATTTATTTGTAGATTTGGTCTTATTACCTTATGTTTCTATACTATATTCTATATCTCTAATCTGAATTGTGCCCAACATAAGGTTTCAGAATGGAAGACTGGAGCTGACACAACCAACCAATCTATAATGTATTACAGCAATGTACAGAAAGGCAGCAACCAAAATAAAGAAGAAGAAGAAGGGGAAAAAAGGTTTCAAACAGGAAGAAGAGAATGGTGGGGGGATATAAGACCGAATCCAACTTAATTAATAGTGTGACATTTCAGTAACAGCATAACTTTTACCAAAACATCACAAACTATTTATTTATTTGTATATTTGGTCATATTATCTTGTATTTTCAAGTTGCTTTTGTGGTATTGAGGAACAAACCTCAAGACATCTACTGATCGATTGCCCAGCATTTCAAGATTATAGAATGAAGAATGAACTAGTTGTTTGTGAACTTAACGATTTTATTTCCGATAAAAAATCATATTTAAAGTTCAATTCATTTTGTAAATACATTCTAAACTTTCTACAAAATCTGGATCTCTAATGTTTTCATGCGTTGAATAATGTAAATAACTTATGTAAATAAACTTTTCTCCTTGTTTGGCTCAAGTATCCCTTGCGGGATATAGTGCTTTGGAAATAATAATAATAATAATCTTGTATTTCTAATCTATAATCATAATTGTGCCTATTCAAGGTTTCAGAATGGAAGACTGGAGCTGACACAACCAATCTATTACAGCAATGTACAGAGTGGCAGCAACCAAAATAAAGAAGAAGAAGAAGGAAAAAAAAGGTTTCAAACAGGTAGAAGAGAATGGTGGGGGAGGGAGGGAGGCCGTACACCACCAAAATAACACTGGACTGCCCTTGATAGGGAGGAGGAGTGCTAAAAATAGAAGATGAACGGCCAATCTGTAGTTTACACCCTCCACCACATTGAGAGAGTATTTCATTCGGTACAAACCCCATAGGGATTACACAACTATCCTGGCAATACAGTACAATTTCATTCGGTACAAACCCCATAGGGATTACACAACTATCCTGGCAATACAGTACAATTTCATTCGGTACAAACCCCATAGGGATTACACAACTATCCTGGCAATACAGTACAACCTCCTTATAAAGGACAACACCTAGCTACAGAGCCAAAGTGTCCTTTAGGGAGAAGGGTCCTCTTACCGGAGAGTTGCTAAATTGTAAAAAATGGCAATTTTGCAAATGAAAACTGTCCTTTGTTGAGGGAGCCGTACAATTTCATTCGGTACAAACCCCATAGGGATTACACAACTATCCTGGCAGTACAGTACAACCTCCTTATAAAGGACAACACCTAGCTACAGAGCCAAAGTGTCCTTTAGGGAGAGGTGTACTCTTACTGGAGAGTTGCTAAATTGTAAAAATGGCAATTTTGCAAATGAAAACTGTCCTTTGTTGAGAGAGCTGTACAATTTCATTCGGTACAAACCCCATAGGGATTACACAACTACCCTGGCAGTACAGTACAACCTCCTTATAAAGGACAACACCTAGCTACAGAGCCAAAGTGTCCTTTAGGGAGAGGTGTACTCTTACTGGAGAGTTGCTAAATTGTAAAAATGGCAATTTTGCAAATGAAAACTGTCCTTTGTTGAGAGAGCTGTACAATTTCATTCGGTACAAACCCCATAGGGATTACACAACTACCCTGGCAGTACAGTACAACCTCCTTATAAAGGACAACACCTAGCTACAGAGCCAAAGTGTCCTTTACAGGGAGAGGTGTACTGTACTGCCAGGATAGTTGTGTAATCCCTATGGGGTTTGTACCAAATGAAATTGTACAGCTCTCTCAATGTGGAGGACAGCAGACACCTCTCCACAAAGGACAGTTTTCATTTGCAAAATTACCATTTTTACTATTTAGTAACTCTCCAGTAAGAGGACACCTCTCCCTAAAGGACAACACCTAGCTACAAAGCCAAAGTGTCCTTTAGGGAGAGGTGTTCTCTTACTGGAGAGCTACTAAATAGTAAAAATGGTAATTTTGCAAATGAAAACTGTCCTTTGTGGAGAGGTGTCTGCTAAAGGGAGGTTCTACCGTACTACCTCAGATAGTCCAGCTATCATGGGACACACACCCTCTAGCATTGTGTAAGACAAACTTTCCAGGATATGTGACATAAGAGACTGATATACTGCATACAAAGATGATAAGGTACCAAAAATTTGGATTATAGATTAGAACTACAAGGTAATAAGACCAAACCCAAATTAATAGTGTGTGATGTTTTGGTATCAGCGTTGTTACCAAAATGTCACACACTTTTAATTTACTTGGTGATAAACACAATTTGGATTATAGATTATAGCTACAGGAAAATAAAACCTAATCCAAATAAATTAATAGTGTGCAACATTTTGGTAAAAGCGCTGTTACCGAAACGTCACACACTATTAATATATTTGGATTAGGTCTTATTTTCTTGTAGCTTATTTATTTGGTCTTATTACCTAGTAGTTGTATAGAAAAACTCCGCCTTTGCCGGTCCCAAGCCCGGTTGAAAAAGGAGGAGGGGGAGCAGTAACAAGCTCACTAAAAACCTGGGCTCAGCTGGCCCGGCTGATAGTACCCTGTAAGAGCTCCTAATCCAGGATACAGGATGAGCAGCGTTTGTACTCCATGTTAGGAGCGGCTGAAACATGGTGTCTGTTCCTCATGTCAGAGGCGGCCATTTCTTTTGGAGCTAAGTCGGCCTGCCACTGAGTAGTGTTCCCAGTCTTAATGACAAAGGAAGACGCATTCTACTTCACCCAGTCATGATGGTTGTCAAACAGACACCATCAAGGGTCACAACTTGATACCCTAATATGATTGAGTGGAGATAAGAAGAAGAGTTGTATAGAAAGATGTGTCTATAGTTTGTTGTATAATCAACACTTGTAGCTGAGTTCATGGCTATGATGAACTCCACTGCCCATGGTTTGAAATCCTTTCCATCTCCTAAATGGACTGTCAGTGTCCCATATACTAGATGACTGCCCGCTGTACAAATTCAATGGAGGAATCTCCAATCTCCACTCTGTCACCCCGGAAGCCCTGAACTGGCTGAAGGCCTTGCCTCTCAGACTTTAATGACCGAGAAGTCCTCACTTCTTTTTTCTAGATTTGATTCATTTTGTCTCCTCTCTTATTGTAAAGACATTGCTGTATCACCTCATAAGCATAAATAAATAAACTGTCAGTTTTGACCGTAGAGTTATCTGCCCTGAATTTTGTCCATCACCATTTCACAAAGACTGTTAGACTTATCTCTATCAGAGCATTGTTACTAGAGGCGGATGACAAGAGAAAAACACCTAAGAAAGAAACACAAGGTAATAAGACCAAATGCAGATAAATAGTGTGTGATGTTTCGATAACAGCGTTGTTACCATTTTCAGACAAAAGTACTGAATGGTAATAAGACAAAATCCTAATTATTTATTTGGATTTGGTCTTATTAGGTAACAATGCGCGTTACTGAAACGTCACACACTATTTATTTATTTGGATTTGGTCTTATTACCTTGTGTTTATAATCCTACTAGCCGAATGACCCGGGCAACGCCCGTGTTTTACCCCGATTGAATGTTTTTATTCAAATACTATTTGTTACAATTATAAATTGGCGCCTTAAATAAATGCATATATTAGTTAATAACTATAGCCTATGTGCTTTATCTGTCTATGTACTGTTGGCTTCCGTAGGCGTCTCTTACTGGGAAAAAGAAAGAGAGGATTCCATTTAGTTATTAACTAATATATGCATTTATTTAAGGAGCGACCCGCTCCAACACAATAGTTACAAAAACGAATGGGGGAGGCATGATGGGGGGGGCAAAGGTGGCGTGATCGTGGCCAACCAATAGGAGGGCGCCATTCCAAAAAAAAAAAGCAAACCATGACAGAGTTGATTAGGAGATGAAGAATGACGCTCGTAACTGTATATAGAATAATCCAAATTGTGCCTTAAGAAAGAAAAAAATAAAAAAACTGAACCTTGTAAGTGGCTTTGCCACACAATAAAATGAAGATCTCATGTCAAATTTGCATAGGTCGCGGTTACACTTTAATTAGGTATTAATGGATATAATATTTTCATCAATAATAGAATGTATTTTACAATGAGAGAAAATAAAAGAAAGCATCTCCTTATCGTACAACAGAATTAATAAAAAAAAGGCCCCCAACAACAAAACAAAGGTAGACATAGATAGAAAAAAATACATTTGAGCTTTATTAGTGCATTATAATAAAGGCTTTTTATTTAAAATTATTTTCATTGATTATAATTTTTTTTTCTTGTTCTCCACTATCAGAAAAGGAGCTCTTACAACTAGATAACTAATCAATTTGTTGAAATAAAGTTTTATTTAATAATTATTTGGAGAGAATTGTGGGTCTTGATTATTGTTATAATCATATACAGTTAAACCTGTCTATAGCGCCCCCTCTTGGGACTCGCCAAAATAGGGTGCTATAGACAGGTCACTTTTAATGTAAAATGTTTACATTTTAATGTTTAAAATCAGGCGCTATAGAGAGGAAGGTGCTATTTAGAGGGGGGCGCTATAGACAGGTTTAACTGTAGTTGAAACCAATACAAACTTAAAATATATATAGAGTTTGGGGGAATATAGAATTATTATTATATCAAAGTTGCTGCTCTAAGTTCTACTGTATTTGGATTTAAGTTTTTTTTTCTATCCTTTTTGAACATAAATAAAAGATGATATGAGAAAAATGGAAGGTTATAGGCCTGCTTGTTAATTTCTTGCCCTTTCATACAAGAGATTAACATTTATATTAAAGGAGAAGCTTGGTACCAAATCTGCTAGTGCTAAAACAAATGGTGAGTTGCCATTTCTTTCGCTTTCTATTTTTTGTGTCGGGCAAATTTCTTTTAACTAGCCTTACTCCTAACCATAACTCCGCCTTTGCCAGTCCCAAGCCCGGATGAAAAAGGAGGAGAGGGAGCAGTAACAAGCTCGCTAAAAAAAACCTGGGCTCAGCTGGACCGGCTGATAGTACCCTGTAAAGGCTCCTAAATCCAAGGATACAGGATGAGCAGTGTTTGTACTCCATGTTAGGAGCGGCTGCACATGGTGTCTGTTCCTCATGTCAGAGGCGGTCATTTCTTTTGGAGCTAAGTCGGCCTGCTACTGAGTAGTGCTCCCAGTCTTAATGACAAATGACACATTCTACTTCACCCAGGAGATAAGAAAGAAGAAGAAGACTCCTAGCCTTAAGCTTATTCTTTACACACCTCTTCTGTAGCATTGTGTATGTAACTCATGTACCCCTGAAATCAATGGCACCTACTGTGTAACATTGGGTATAAAGAGAGGATAGTGACATCTGGTGATCATATTGAGCTAAGAATAATGGTACGGAGAGTGTATAGCAAACTTTTATGGCTATCTCTCTCTTTGAAAATGGATTGAGTTATACATTTTATGTATAACAACATGTATAGCATTTTTTTAAAACCTACATTTCTTTAATCTATTTCTTCGTGAGCCATTGAGGTTGAAGGCTGTTAGCAATTCCTTTCCAGGGGACAGACATTTGATGACATTTTATTCTTCAATTATCCATGAATTATATTCTCTGCCTTTCTCCATCTTCCTTTCAGTATTGCCAAAAACCACTAAGAGTACCGGACATGATTGGAAAATAAGCCTGTGCTCTTCCTAATCAACCCATTGGACGTTAGAGGCTGTTAGCATTTCCTTTCCAGGGGACAGAAATTTGATATCATTTTAAGATTTTCTCCTTCTATTATCCATAAATTCCATTCTCTTCCTTTCTCCATCTTCCTTTCAGTATTGCCAAAAACCACTCAGAGTAGCGGACAAGATTGGAAAATAGGTCTTTACTCTTCTCTTCCCAATCATGTCCAGAAAGCTATGTCCCCTTGTGGATCATTTATCTTCATTACTTAGGTTGTCAGTCCACAGTATTGTGATCATTCAACATCAGCACCACATCATGAAAGCCTCTACTCTATCATTTCTGACTTTCTTAAGAATCTAGATCATGGAAGCCCAGGTACAATTAATATCATTAAAACCACCATCAAAATATCACCAACAGGTCAAAATTACCCCCTTCTCTTTTTATTTTAAAGTCCTATATAAAGGAGAGCTTCAGAGATCCTGAACTCTTTAAAATAGAATCTTCAAGTGATGGCATCAAAATTAATATTCACTTTGGAATTCTTCAGCTCATAAGAAGAATAACTTCTTAGGTCCATTGAAGTCTATCAAAAATGATAAAGAACAATTTGGATTATAGATACATAAAGATACTATTGGATTAGGTCTTATTTTCTTGTATCTATAAACCAAATTGTCCTTTATCATTTTAAAGTCCTGATTAACAGGTAGTTTTCGATTGTCCATTGATAGGTTATTTGATCTTGTTTCATGTGTGAAAATTTGGAAGAATGTCATTTTTTCATTCAGAGATTCCTGACCATCCTAAAGAAATCTTCTTCTTCTTTCTTATAGACACTCAATCATATTAGGGTGTCAAGCTTGTAAAGTTTGAGACTTTTGATGGTGTCTGCTGGGGATGAGTAGAGCTCATCAATGGATGAGTCAATACAGTCAATAATGTGTTTTGGGCCTAAAGAAATGATGGAAGGAAGTTCAGAGATTCCTGACCATGATGGAAGGAAGGGGAGTGAAACAAGCAAACAGGCCAATCTCTTGACAGCCACCTTGATTACTGATTAAGACAGTCATTTTGTCTTATTAATGTCCTCAATCTGGGACATCCAACATCACCACAGAGCAAGCAAGGTCTTCTCTGACATCAGCTATCTCTCTTCACTCACTCATCAGTGGATTGATTGGTTCCCAACCTAGTGACATTCTATAAGAACCAAACAGACTAGATGGATTCATTCTTTTTGCACCCAAAATGGTGCCTGCAGCTCCAGAACACATTTTGGCTTGCATTAGATGCATTAAACAGGACCTTTGGGAGAGACAGCTGCCTATCATAAAACAGCTCGAGGAGCATGAAATTTGTGTAATCTTTACACAAGGGGATAAGAGAAACAACAATATTATTTTTGCAAGGGGGAGGATATTTTCACATCTTATATAGGGCACCTCTAAGCACCCTCTATTGACTGTATCTAAACAAACACTGGAAAATTTGGGTCGGTGACAAAGCCACAGCACCAGTGTTGGCAAATTGAGAAGCACCCGGATGGAGACAATGGTTTTTGGGTTAATAGCCTTTGTCTCAGTCTGGGGAAGGCTTTGATTTCATGAGAGAGAAATACACAAGAAATCAAATGAATTCTTCACAATTTGGCAATGTGGTTGTTTAGCTGTGGCTAGGCCAAATTCTTTTGTTACTATCCAGTTCTCTAGTTTGTAGAGATGGCCAAATACATGATGCTTAGTTTTAGCATCTATTTTGATAGGAGAAGCAACTTTCATTTTTATAGATCAATACCCTCCCGGCAAAATTTCCATCTATATTTTGCCTAGAGAAATGCTCTAGCAGCCACTTTACCAGATCAAAGTCTCAATATTTTATTTGATCCCTTGTGGATCTCAAGAAATCAAAGCCCTCCCTGGACTGACAAGGGCCTTTATCCTGAAACCATGGTCTCTAGGTGGATACTTCTCAATTTGCCAAACTGGTGTCTGTCAAAAAATTACTGATGTATACCACTTCCTCTTCCAACAATCTCTCAATAAAATGAAACTTAATTCATCCAACACAATGTTCCAAACTTGGGAGACATTCCCAGCCCAGACAACACTCCTGCTAGAGGACACCTCTCTATAAAGAACAGTTTTCATTGCTAAAATTACCTTCCTTTTAAAATTAGCAACTGTCTGGTAAGAAGACAACTCTCTCTAAAGAATACTTGGGCTCTTCAACTAGGTGTTGTCCCTTAAAGAGAGGTTTTACTATATCTACTACCAAAAAAAAAAAATGCTGGCAAATCTTCCCAAGAAGAAACAATCTTTTCACGCTTTTCTTTTAATCAACCAAAGTCTTTTCTATGAAAAAAAAAGTATATAGTCCAACTTCTTTAATTCAACAACCCAAAGGATCAAAATATATGATTGAATCAAATTCTGAGCCGAATTATAATAACTTAAGACAATTATCAATTCAACACAATCTTGACTGCTAGTAGACAGTTGGCTGGCAACACTCAGGCAGATTTAGAATTAAATCACAGGATGTAGCAGAGATTCTTTGAATCAGTGTCATACATGAGCCATGAAGGAATGTCTTAAAGTTTTGTTGCCAAGATTTGAGGAGATTTAAATTAAACCACAGGTTGTACCAGAGATTCTTTAAATCAGTGGCAGATGTGAGCCATGAAGAGGGATGTCTTCATTAAGTTTGATTTCCAAGACTTAAGGAGATTTAGAATTAAACCCCAGTAGATAGCACAGCTTCTCTTTGGATCAGTGGCAGAGTTGAGCCATGAAGGAATATCTTAAAGTTTTGTTGCCAAGACTTAAGGAGATTTAGAATTAAACCCCAGTAGGTAGCACAGCTTCTCTTAGAATCTGTGGCAGATGTGAGCCATCAAGTGACCAATGTTTAGAGGGATAGTGGGATTAGATAGAAAGAAGACATAGCCAGTTCAGAAACTTCCCTGCCAACACAATGTAAAAGATTGTATCCAAGGTTCCATCTCTACGCCAGCCAGTCAGTAGCAAGGTGGGGTGGGGGGTTGAAGAAGTCAGAATATGACAGAGGGAGAGAGAAGCTCCATCATCAGATAAGAAGAATGCTTATCTCAAAGGATATTTGTCTGATGACAGTAACACAATGTGTTCTTATCCATGTTTATTTCCCGTCTTTGCTTCGTTACCAGCTGTGAGACAGACTGATGATGGCCTCCACTGTTGTGTTCAATGAAACACTCCCTTGTAACAAGCTGGGTTTGTAACAAACTTCTTTTTTCCTGGGAGAGAATACATCATCTACAGTCGTTTGACTTTACACATTTCATTTTGACTTCACTGGTTAGTTTCTGCTGGAAAAGGAGGGAACAATGAGAATGTACCTTCATTTCTCTATATAAGAGACACCAAGACGCGCATCTACAGGTACTTCCTCGGCGTGGAACTGAGGAGTGCAAGAAAACCTTGTCTGGAGGAGGACTCTCTCAAGGTGGGGAAACCTTCCTTGCTGAAGACATTTGTATATATATTCCCCTACACTTTATATGCCCTTTTTACTCTTTTATTTTTTCACCTTTTTAAAATTTGATTAAAAGAATCAATAAAACTGTTTAAATTGTCTATATAATAAGAGTCTCCTCCTATAAGACCGATAAAATCAAAAAATGATTCGTCCTCATCTAACAGCAGTCTGTTTCTCAGGTGAGGAAAGTTTAAATCAAGAAAGTGACAATAGTAATGTCACTAGATACAGTAGAACCTCTCTAAAGGATTACCTAGTTATAGAGTCATCATTCATCAGCTAATAACTCAATAATCCCTTTTTTAAAAATATAATCATCAATTAACACAAAGCAATAACGCGCCATCTATACATATAAAATGAAAGGATTTTAAAAGCACGAATATTTCTTTTATACATAATAAAAACTTCTACTGCCCTTACTGGGATGAGAAGGGTGGAATCTCAGAAATGGTTTTCAAGAAAACTATGGCTCAGAAATGGGTTTCAAGAAAACTATGGGTCAGAAATGGTTTTCAAGAAAACTATGGGTCAGAAATGGTTTTCAAGAAAACTATGGCAAAACCACTGGGAGGGTTCACCACTGATGAGCCAAACCCTCCCAATATATTTTTTCATCGCAGTAAGGGTAGTAGAAGTTTGTATTATGTATAAAAGAAACATTCGTGCTTTTAAATCCTTTCATTTTAAATATAATCATCAACTTTGCACCATCCAACGCTGACCTTTTGGACATCAGTACAGAAATAATTTATAAATTTTAATAGAGATGGCACCATGTTTCTTTTTTTACTTTTTTAGGTAGCTAAATTATGGGAGATAAAAAAAATATATATACAGTAAAACACCGCTAAAATTAACTGGGGATATAGCGAACTTTTCCTTAAGACCAACCTGATATAATCCCCATTTTTAGTTTATAATATAGTAAACCATGGCTATAGTGAACCAAAGGTTTATCCCCATTGGGATTCGCTATAGAGGGGTTTTACTGTATATTCTACCAAAAATCCAGATAAAAGAAGTTGTTGAATAAAGGTTCCTTATAGACAGACAGTGGCTGCAATTCTGTGAAGTTGAAGGAAAATGGAAACCACCATGTCCCC
>CP092868.1:25773099-25864060 GCA_030710605.1 Cordylochernes scorpioides
AAAAAAAAAAAAGTTTTTCTATCACACAGAACCAGGTACACCCGCTTTTCCTTCAAAATAGAATAATAGGGAATAAAATTTCAAAGATACTATGGTCAAACCATCAGAAGAGAGATGGGGATGCCTTGGAAAAAAACATTTTTCAAAGATGAAGGTTGAAAGAAGGAAGTTGATCTGACTTAGTAAGAAAAAAGAAAGGCAGAATAAAATGGACAAAGTACCTGTTTGAAATTTATATGTTAATATTTTGTAATTATTCATATTTTTTTTTAAATATTGTTTTTTTTCTTAGTTATCAAATCATTTTGCAATTGTAGTTTTTTTTCTTTGTTTTGTTGTGTTCCTTTTTAAGCAATAAAATATATGTAGAACTAAAGGTGTAATATTCAATTCAAGCATATGGAACCAACATCGAAATCATAGGCTTGTACAACTTTCACACACAGTACCATTAGTGAGATCCTTCCAGTAATGGAGAGAAAAACAAATAAACTTATTACTAACCTTATATTACCTTTTTTTTTTTAATTTTAACTGTAAACCTATAAAGAATTTTACTCTTCATTTCTGGTTTATGATTGATACAAATACACTTAAAAATAAGAAAGCAGAGAGTAAATTTTGTTAAGCATATTAAAAAAAAAAATAATTTTTGGTTAACATTCTCCCTCTTAAAAAAAAGAAAAGAAAAGAGAGAAATAAATTTGCTCAAATTCGCACGCATGCATAAAAAAAAATTCTTGGAAATTTTTCTATATAGGTGTTTGATGTAAATATGAAAAAATATTAATATTATATATATATATTTTTTAAAATAATAATAATAATAATAATAAGAGAACAAAAAAAAAAAGCTGAAAAAAAAAATTTGCACAAAAAAACATAATTTATTTACATAATGCCCAAATATAAACTACAGAAGAATCTCACTTTGAATAGCGAAAAAAAAAAAAAAACACAAGTAAACAAATGCAGGTACTTTTATAAGATTATATATATATATATATATATTTTACTATATAGAGGGAAATAAAAACATTTCTATTATCAACATTTAGAGAGAAAACAAGAAGAAAAAAAAAAAAAGGCTTTCTTTCTTTTTTTCAATTTAAAACAAAAATGCAGATGGAGATAAGCATAAAAAAAAAAGAGAAAGAGATCCTTCTGTATTGATATCAAGAAACTAAATTAATGATAATAAATAAATGGGCAAACAACAGAAAAAAAAAAAAAGATAAAATGCAATTAAAAAAATAATTTCAAGAATTACAGTCAAACCAAGTCCCTGACAATTCTAAGGAGTTAATAGGAGATACCATAGAAGGTACATAGATAATGTATATGGGGTGTACAATATAGGTTAGAGATTTAAAACATCACAAGACCAAATCCAAATAATAACCTTGTTAAAACAACAATTGAAATCCTTTACCTACATCCAAACATTGTCTGTCTTGTAGATTTAGGCCCTGGATTTTGCTCTATTCCGGATAGCAGTTATAGCATTAACACTATACATCTCAGATTTCCTAGTATAGGAGGGTACTTTCATTTCAGGCTTATTTGCAGAACATAAAACAAATTCATTGACAATTGGAATCCAAGATTTTAGGTTGTTGTTATAAGCAAACAAAGGTTGAAACAATTATAATTTTAACAATTAGGTTTTTATAACCCTGTTGCTAATAAAAGAGGCCTGTTATGATTAGAGTTGTTTTTGCAAAATTTTGCATCAGTTTTAGGAATACACACGCACATGGAGTGAGATAAGCAAGCGCTCTAAACAAACTTTTCCGAACACCTTTTTTTTTTGTTCCCTGAGAAAGTCTGACGAGTTACCATACAAAATATTGAGGTTGAGATAATAAATTATTCTGCGCTTATTTTTAAATAAAGGAGATGGGAGAACTGCCGCCTCTGGTTTCAAACAAATAAGAGAAAACATATTAAGTAAAACAGAAAAGATTGGAAGGATTATACAGAGATAACTAATAGAAAACTTTCCAGAATGGTTGCAAGGTATTTCCACTATGTCTCAAGTGCATTTTTCAACATGCAACCCCCAAACCACATTATTGACTGTATTGACTCATCCAATGATGAGCTCTACTCATCCCCAGCACAGACCCCATCAAAAGTCTCAAGCTCTACAAGTTTCCTACCTTGACATAATTAAGTGGATATAAGAAAGACTAATAAAAAAAGACCTGTATACAACAGCAATTCAACTCAAAACCTATGTGTATTTGGTCTAGTGTGATCAGATACAATTTTTCTGGTCAAAACTGGCTTTAAATTCATAATCATTGATGAACCAAAAAAAAGTGCCCGAGACAAAGATTTGACTGCATTCTAATACCAAATAGAAAAACATATAATTATTACTAATAAATATTAATAATTTTTTTTTCAAATTTTGAAAGCCACACAAACAACAATAAAAAAAAGAGGGATGAATAAGGAAATAATAATAATAAAGAACTACATAGAAAGAAGAAAAAAAAGATAAAATATGTAAATACATATGCAAATTATTCATCAAAATAGGATGCAATTTTGTAGAAAAACAAACCTCCAGTGGGACCAAATATTTATAATAGAATGAAATAATCTCTGAAATAAATCATTCAGAGAAAGGACGCTGCTGCCAATATTATGACTTTATACATTTCAAAATGAAAAGTTCTACAAAGAAAAAATCATTTAAAACATTGAAGTTTTTTTTTTTTACACCTTATAAAAGCCTATCAAATTCGGCGGTTAAAAAAAAAAACTTAAATTTATTTTTACAAAAAAAAAAAAAAAGAAAAGAGTATATATATATATATATGATAATTTTTTTTTAAGAGAGAAGACAATAATTTCTTATTTACAAATAATTTCAAAGGGTTTATATATATAATTTTAGCACTACAAAAAAAAAGGTAAACGAAGAAGAAGAAAAAAAAAGAAAGAATCAACTCAAAAAAAAAAAAAAAAAGATTTACCATAGTCAAAATTGATTAATTTTAAAAAGTCAAAAGTTGTGAATTCCTCAATCTAAAAATGAAAAAATATATTTGGTAAATACATTATTACAGATAATAATAGTAATCAACACAGTAAATCTGAAACATTTTTGAGAAAAAAAAAACACAAAAAGATAAAAATTATATAAACACACCTTTACACTTTATATCTCACACAATGTGAAAGGTATAAATATATTTTCAATATATTAATATTTTATATATATATATATATTAATTTTCTTTTTCATATATACGAATAAATCCCTGGTCCCAAAATATAGACTCTCAATAAATATGTTTTTTTTTTTTGGAGGGAAGTAATATTTCAGAGAAATGAATATTTAAATTTAAAAAATCGAAAAAAAAAAAAAAGTCTACAATTCATTTATCTATGAATATTCAAATAAAAAAACTGAAATATTCAAATCTGAAAAAAAAAAAAATTCTAGGATTCATTTATCTATGAATATTCAATAAAAAAACTGGCAACATTGCACATTCAAAGATAAGAAGCAATAAGAAGAAAAAAAAATTTTTTTTTTTAAAGGCTGGAGATGTTTAGGTGGTATGAAGAAGATATATAAATAGCAGGGAAAAAAAATGCTCAAAAAATTTCACTCAACACAATAACAAAAGATAAAATTTCATGAAAAGAGTATAATAATGTAGCAAATAGATTTTAGCAGCAAATGTGTTTAGTGCTAATGTGCAAGGATTGAAAAAGGGGGGGGGATATAGATTGGGAAGGAATAAAAACAGTAATATAGACAATCTATATCAAAACTACAGAATTGAAAAAAATAATAAACAATCCCAAATGTACATACATAAAAAAAAAAACCTTCCCAATAAAGACAGACACAACAACTTTACACAAATTTTTTTTTCCTCTCTCTTTTTTATCTTTTTTTATAAGAAAAACAAAAAAAAAAGAACAAAGTTTTAAAGAAGAAGAAAGGCAGTGATTGTATTTTTTTTTTTCCTTCATACATCAATTAATAGGATAAAAACCATTAAAAAAAAGGTGGGTGAGACACATATTAAAACAAAAATTCCATTTAAATATAGAGGGATTTTAAACTATAGAAACAAGACAACAAAAAAAGAGAAGGTATAGGAGGAGTTTTATAGATTTATTTAGAGAATGGAATAGGAAATGAATCGAAATACGACCAGAAAAGAAAAAAAAAAAAAAAGCAAATATGGTATGAAAAAACTTCTTAATTTCATTACTCCAAGGAATCAGAATTTTTGGTTGAATATAAAAGTCGGGTGTTGAATTAAAGACAGTTGAGAATCAAGGAGCTTATACTGTCTATAGAGATATTTTTTATAAAGAAGTTCTAATGAAAACAAAAATGTATTTTTTTATTGTCTTAATCACAATACGACCAGAGAAAAAAAAAAGAAGCACATACAGTCCAACTTTTTAATTTCATCACCCCAAGGGGATCAAAATATTCGGATCTGGCCTGCCATTGAGTAGTGCTCCCAGTCTTGATGAGACAAAGGCATTCTACTTCACCCAGTGTGGAGATAAGAAAGAAGAAGAAGAGAATATTCGGTTTAAAATAAAAGCCGGGTGTTGAATTATAGACAGTTGAAATAAAGTCGCCGTTGAATTAAAGAGGTAAAACTGTCTATATAGATATTTAAGAAGAGATCTACTGAAAACAAAAACATATTTTTTATTGTCTGAATTGCAATACGACCAGGAAAAAAAAAAAAGATCAAATACAGTCAAACAGGATCAAAATATTTGGTTTAAATAGAAGTCAGGTGTTGAATTATAGACAGTTGAAATAAAGTCGCCGTTGAATTAAAAGAGCTTATACATTCTATTATGCAAATCATTATACTGTATTTTCTTCTGTAGAAGGGAGTTGGTGCCTGAAAGCTTAGAGATTTAAAAAGGTAAAAGAGATTTTTCCTTGGAGGTTTGATGTTTTTACTTATTTATACTGTCTTTAAGAGAAATATTCAAGACATTTCTACTTAAAACAAACAAAAAAAAGGTATTTGTCTTTTCAATACTGCATTTTGTATTATTATGGGGGTTGGTAGAGAAAAAAAAGTACATAAAGAGGGTTGGATTAAGAAGGATTGACAAGACCAATATCAAAAAAGATTAAATGAATGGACAAATGAAAGCAACAAACAAGACAAGAATAAAGGAACCGAAAGCTCTAAGAACAGAAGAATTATTGCTTGTGGCTCAAAGACTCTTTATCAAATACATATAATCCTCCCTCTCTCACATACAAATACTAAAAAAAAAAAAGATTAAAAAAAAAAAACTAATCAAGCAACATGCATATACATATATATATTAAAAATTTCTTTTTTAAATATATATTAATATTTTCTTACAAGAATTTTTTTTTCCTCTTAAAGACTTCGCGCGAAGAGAAGTTAATATATATATTTATATTATAAAAAAAAAAAAAAAAGATACACATTCATGACAATCACCACATTCACAGAAAAAAAAAAAAGCTAATAATAAGATAAAAGTTTCTACCTAATTGAAAAAAAGCTAGCAGCTAGAAACTAAAAAAAAAAAAGACCATAAAAAAAAAATTATATTGTAGACAATGAATTGAAAAAAAAAAAAAAAGTCCATATAATCAAAGTATTAGAAAAAAAAAGTGATATAACAAATTTTAACCTGGACGCATTTTTTTTTTCAAGAAAAAAAAAATTATATATATATATAACATAATTAGTCTTTTAAATAATAATCATACTTTTTTTTTTTGAAAAAAGATGAATAATAAATGCAATTCTGCATATTTTTTTCCCCCTTTCTTTATATATACTATTTAAAAAAATAATAATAAATGAAAATAATATACATATAACAAGGAAAAAAAAAAAAAAAACAAATTGATGCAAAATCTCTCTTACATACATTACAACAATTTTTCCAATTGTTTATAAATCAAAAATTTTTTTTTTCTCCGAAGAGAGCAAAAAAAAAAAAAAAATTTTTTTTTCTTTAAATATATATTATATATGTATATATATATATATATAAGTAATTTATTTTTTTTTTGGTAAAAAATATATTTTTGTGGGAATATATCGTCAATCCTGCGCGCGTTGAACCACGCAAGCGGCATATGCGCTGTATTCTGCTGGAGGGTGGAGAAACCTAGCCAACTGAAGATGGGGGGGTAGGTAGGGGGTGGGGAGAGAGAGAGAGAGAGATATATAAGAGGATGATTGCGCGAGCTCATCACAAGAGTTCGTACTTGCGCAGGTGCATACGCTGGATGATATCCCTACAGTCGTTGAAGACTCGCCGTATGTTCTCCGTATCGACTGCGCAAGTGTAGTGGGGGTAGCAGTAGTGTTTGCCATCGCCACTAGCCGTGCTGATCCTCTGTGAACAACACCAAAAAAGAACATCCCGCGACAACAGATCAGACAAGACAGTTTGGCAATATACACAGAGAGGCAATTACACAATTGGGTAGACTTGTGAAAAAACCTACCAAAAACTGATCTCGGATGAAGTGTTTGGCCCGCACCACTTCTGGGTCTTCTCCAGGATCCGCTACAGCTGCGCAAAACAGCCAGTCCAGTCTCTCACTCTCTATACTAACACCTCTCTGTACTACATATGGGACACACATTCCACACAGCCTAGCAAAAAATCCAATGGCTTGCATTAGATGCACTAAACAGGACCTTTGGGAGAGGCCACTGCTTATCATAAAACAGCTTGAGGAGCATGAACTCATGGAATTCGTATAATCTTTTACACATCACAAATACTCATTACAAATCAAAAGGGGAGGAGGCACAAAATAAAACTTTTATTTTAGAAATAAATTTTACTTGAGGATCTAATTACAAGGCTGAGAGAGATTGAAACTGATTTATTACAATGTCCATATAAGATTATATAAGGCTAAATACAGAATAAGAGAAGAGAGAGAAAGAAAGGAAAAGAGAGAAGCCTACAGCTACACCTGGTGTTCCCAGGTGGTCACCCTCCCAAGTACTGACCGGGCCTGACATTGCTTAACTTCAGTGGATCCGAGGAGAACCGGTGTTTTCAACGTAGTCGGGATAGAGGGGGGGAGAGTTAACCTTCAAAAATATATAAAAAAGCATTTTTGAACTGAAGGCAATAAAAGGACACTTTGACTTAGCTGCATTTTGAGAGAGGTTCAAGTTTTATTGTGGCGCTCTCTCTTCTCTCTCTCTCTCTCTACTGATAATTGGGACAGATTGTTCCTTTTGAGAAAGCCATTCTGAGCATGATATAATTTGGATTACACGTTTGGATTACACGTGGTACAGGCCATGATAATCATGGTGGGTATGTGTAGGCAACTGCTTTTACTGTAAGTGCACCACATGTCTATACATGTGAAAAGCAGTTCGACTTTACACTTACAAATGTGCCAGAGCCTCGTTTGGTTACTTGCACTCGCTGGTGGGGTTGGGCTTTTGCAAGAATCGGGGGCCATTGGAGCATATTTTTTATTAAATCAGAAAATAGTGCCCAATGCGGGAATCGAACCTGGGTCGTAGCGGTCGAAAACAAACGGTTTAGACCCTCCTTCCACCGACCCCCTAGTATAATTATACTAGAGAGAGATGCAACAAGCAACTCACCATCTGGGGGAGTCTTGTAGTGAGCAAAGTCAGGGAAGTAATCCTCCAGCTTGGACTTGCCAGCCTTGATCTTCTCCTGGAGCAGGTCCTGTTTGTTGAGGAACAGGATCACTGATATTGTCCGCAGCCACCTGTCACCAATACCAGGGTTCATACAGCTGCCCACTAGAAATTCCTATTGTAACACACTGTCCAATAATTCACGTTTTTTTTTTTGCTTATCCCTGGTACACAAAGTACAGACCATGGTAATCATGTGTTACGACCACTAAATTGGTCGTCTTTAGTTTTATGCAAATATGTTTGACTTTAAACTAGGATAAAAAGTATGTAAATCTCTTTGTTGTACAAATTGTTATGTAGATTTCTTTGCTGTATAAATTATTATGTAAATTTTCTTAATGTATAAATTGACCGTGTTTTTTAATAAAAATATAGTTCTGGTTAAGAGATTGTACGTGGCGGTTATCCGTTCTTCAAGCCTCCTCTCCCCTTGGTGTATAAGGTAGCCGGACGAGTGACTGGACAAAGAGGCACTAGGGTCGTCTCTCGAGGTTAAAGAAGAGACACCTTTCAATATTGAGGAGAAGGCCTCAAGTGGCCTCAATATCATGGTTGGTAGAAGTAGGCGACTGCTTTTTACTCCAAGTGCACCACATGTTGACACATATGAAAAGCAGAATAAATCAGGTTTAAGTAACTAACCCTGCAGTTAATGGGCTTTAAAAACGCCCCAATATAATGATGCTAGGATAAATCACAATTTGGATTAGAGATACAAGAAAATAAGATCTAATCCAAATGAATTAATAGTGTGTGACATTTCGGTGACAATGCTGTTACAGAAATATCACACACAATTTATTTGGATTAGGTCTTTTTTTTCTTGTATATATCTATAATGATGCTACAAAATGAACGTGGATGAAGCCAGCAAAGGCTGGGTTTGACAGGTCCGCTAAATCAAGCTGAAAGTATATGTAAGTTGGATAAATGCCTATATTATCAAAAGTAAAAAATAGTGAACAGTGGAGTGAACCCAGGAGGAGCTCTGAATCAGAAATAGACAGCATCAAACAACTCTAACAAGATTTAGAACAGGCCATCTCAAGCCATTGAAGATAAGAAAATAATAACAAAATCTACCCCAGTTGCCCAAAATGTAGCTTGGCACCTGCAGCTCCAGAACACATTTTGGCTTGCATTAGATGTACTAAACAGGACCTTTGGGAGAGGCCACTACTTATCATAAAACAGCTTGAGGAGCATGAACTCATGGAATTCGTGTAATCTTTACACAAGGGGATAAGAAACAACAACAACAATGTTGTGAAGCGAAGAGTTTCTTGTAAAGTTTTTCTGTTTAGCCGGGCTTTCGAGCATTTCTGTCCTTCAACAGGAGCAAAATGTGAGCCTCGTTTCAACTCCTATAGAAAGGCAGAAATGTACCAAAGCTCAGCTAAACAGAAAAACTTCATAAGAAACTCTTCCCCTCACAATTTTTTACTTTTGAAAGAATACACACATGGAAAAGGGCAGTAAACCAAACTACTGGTTTATTGGAGAGGGGGGGGAAATCCCAAATTGTTTTGATGTACATTTATGCTAATTAAGTGTTATTTTAGGGAAAATATGGCAAATTTGCTTTTTAAACAACTTAAAAACAGTCTGGAGCAATATTTAGACAGAAGACTATCTTATAGAGGACATTTTTAGAGAGAAGTTTTATGTCTGGATAAATAAGACCTTTTTTTATAGTAAGTACTAGCCGAATGACACGGGCAACGCCCGTGTTTTACCCGATTGAATGTTTTTATTCAAATACTATTTGTTACAATTATAAATTGGCGCCTTAAATAAATGCATATATTAGTTAATAACTATAGCCTATGTAGCCTGTCTATGTACCGTTGGCTTCCGTAGGCATCTCATACTGGGAAAAGGAAAGAGAGGATTCCATTTAGTTATTAACTAATATATGCATTTATTTAAAGAGCGACCCGCTCCAAACCAATAGTTACAAAGACGAAAGAGCGAGTGGTTAGGCATGATGGGGGGGAAAGGTGGCGTGACCGTAGCCAACCATAGGAGGGCGCCATTTAAAAAAAAAAGCAAACGGTGACAGAGGCCGATGAGGAATGACGCTCGTAACTGTATATAGAATGGTTTTCTCTCAGACACATTTGGCTTGCATTAGATGCACTAAACAGGACCTTTGGGAGAGGCCGCTGCTTATCATAAAACAGGTCGAGAAGCATGGACTCATTGAATTTGTGTAATCTTTACACAAGTGGATAAGAAACAACATGATATCCCAATTAAAGTAGAAGGCTGCCCATGTAGCCAGCCCACCTGTTGTTCCAGATGCTCTTGAAGAGCTCCAAAGACTCGCGCAAGCGGTTCTGGTTGGGGTCTTCTCTCAGGACCATGTTGTAGCTGCTGCAGGCAGTGATGAAGATTATTGCAGTGACATCATTGAAGCACTGGATCCACTTGCGCCGTTCGTCGCGTTGACCACCCACATCAAACATGCTGCAAACACCCGCCCAGTCCGTTAATCTTAAACAACATTGACACAAGACAACTTCATTTCTGTAAATAAACTCCTCTAATATGTGCTCCTTGTATGTTATAAGTAAGGTAATAACTCCGCCTTTGCCGGTCCCAAGCCCGGATGAAAAAGGAGGAGGGGGAGCAGTAACAAGCTCAGTAAAAAAACCTGGGTTCAGCTGGCCCGGCTGATAGTACCCTGTAAGTGCTCCTAATCCAGGGATACAGGATGAGTTTGTACTCCATGTTAGGAGCAGCTGCACATGGCGTCTGTTCCTCATGTCAGAGGAGGCCATTTCTTTTGGAGCTAAGTCGGCATGCTACTGAGTAGTGCTCCCAGTCTTAATGACAAGGGCAGACACATTCTACTCCACCCAGTCATGTTGGTTGTCAAACAGACACCATCAAGGGTCACAACTTGATACTCTAATATGATTGAGTGGAGATAAGAAAGAAGAAGTAAGGTAATACAGGTAAAACCTTTCTATAGCGAACCCCAATAGGAATGAACCTTTAGTTCACTATAGCCATGTTTACTATCGTATAAAATAAAAAATTTGGGATTATTTTGAGTTTATTATAAGGGAAGGTTCACTATATCCCCAATTCGTTTTAGCAAGGTTATACTGTATATGAGAGGAGACTTGCTAGAGGACACACCTATCTATAAAGGACAATTATCATTGCCAAAATTAACATTTTTAACAATAACCTGCTCTCCAGCATGAGGATGCTTTTCCCTAAAAGAAGCTTTGTTTCTGCAACTAGGTGTTGTCCTTTAGCTCTACTATAGATATTATGGTGACACCCCTAACATGAAACTATTATTCATAGATAGCTATTTATTTATGATTATTTATTTCTTGCCACCAAATGGGTGAACAGAGTATTCAAGAACTGGTCATGTGACATCTGGAATTGACAACAGGTGAAGAGACACTCAGTCTAACAAGGTGTGCCTGATTAGCAGGATGGTCTTTTGTCTGTATGGAGGATTGTGACTTCCCCTTGAACCTCAAGCAAGCAAGTCCATCTTTCCCTCAGGATGCCAACAGACTTAATCTTGTCCTCCATTATCAGCTTGGAAAAAAAAAATTGTTGACTTCCTTCAGCTTTCTTCCACAACAAATGTATAGTGCCTTTTGTAAAAAGCTATATCCCTTGGCAGAGCTGACTACTATAGGGCGCGTCCCCAGGATCATGGTGTCATAAACAACGAAAGCTGCACCCCTACACCCCATTTCTTGAACTCATGGAATTTGGTTAAACTTTACACAAGGGGATAAGAAACAACAACAACAAGAAGCTATATCCCTCGGCAGAGCTGACTACTATAGGGCGCGTCCCCAGGATCATGGTGCCATGAACAATGAAAGAGGCACCCCTACACCTTATTTCTTGAACTCATGGAATTTGTTTAAACTTTACACAAGGGGATAAGAAACAACAACAACAACAAAAAGCCATTTAGAGTAACAGCTATTAGAAATAAGTTTTAATTTTGTTTTAAGGAGAAGGGTGGTAGGCACTTACTGGAAGTTGACTTTATCCACTTGGAACTTGGTCTCAAAGATCCCAGATGTCAGGACACGGCACCTGAGGATATCCTACGGCAGACAGACAGGGAGGTAGGGAGCCAATCACTACATGGGATAGCTCAGCCACTCACCTGTTCCGTAGGACTGTAGTCTGGCTGCTTTATAACATGTACTCTATCTAGAAAACTGGAAGCACACACACACACACTACATCACACACAGACACCACTCATCTTAAATGAAATGAACTATTAAGTTACAGTAAGACCTATCTATATAGTGAACCTCAATGGGAAATAACTTTTAGTTCATTATAGCCACAGTTTTTTTTCTTTCAAAATTTTTATATTGTATCATTAAAGGACTACTTCTTAATAATGGACACTTTATTTTAATTCTCTAAATTGACTATTTCCTTACATCAATGCTGTATATTAAAATATAAAATTAAAATAGAGCCAAAACAAATCTAATGAAAAGAATTGTTTGAGGATAGGTTCTTATCATTAGCATATACAAGTTCTAGACAGATTTTTACTAATTATATATACACAAACCTGGGATAAAGCGAACCATCAGTTATAACAAACCAGAAACAATCCCCATTTTATAATACAGTGAACTATGGCTATAATGAACCATGGCTATAGTGAACCACAGGTTCAGTCCTATTGGGGTTCACTATAGAGGGGTTTTACTGTATATAAAAGATATAACACTATTTTTTTTGCCTATCCCTAGTACACGTGGTACAGGCCATGATAATCATGGTGGGTAGTTAGCGACTGCTTTTACTGCAAGCGCACCACATGTCTACACATGTGAAAAGCAATTCGACTTTGCACTTACAAATGTGCCAGAGCCCCGTTTGGTTACTTGCACTCGCTGGTGGGGTTGGACTTTTGCAAGAATCGGGGACCATTGGAGCATTTTTTTTTTTTTTAAACAGAAAAAAGTGTCCAATGCGGGAATCGAACCCGGGTTGTAGTGGTCGAAAACCAAGCTGTTTAACCAGCCTTCCACCAACCCCTTATAACACTATTTTAAAATAATGTTATCATATTACGATCTATAATACATAGATTCACTTGAAAAGTCTGTAATACTTTGTTGCTTGGAAGCACTCTCAAATGAAATTAATAAGTATTTTTCTTCCAGGTTTCCACATATTCCTCTCTAAAGACTAGATTTCATTTTGTTTTGAAGCTGTCATGAAAACTATTGCTGGCTTTAAAATCACCATATAAGAACATCTTTGCTTCTTTCCCTTTAATTTGGAGGCTTTTTGCATTTTTTCTATTTCTAATCTGATGAATGCAAAGGTATTCTATTATTATTATTATTTTTTAAATCTATAAAATTGAATATTTAGATAATAAAAATAATAAGTATAATGTAAAAATTATATGTGTATGTTTGTTTTGAAATCCCAATTTGATAGCTGAAACATGGTCAAAAATTTTGCTGTTCTAAAAATCTAACAAAAATTCTCTCTCTCCCTAAGTTTGTTATATAATCCTAGAATTTAAATTAGAATTTATTATTTTGGGACTTAAAATTAGGTTTATTATAGGGGTAGTTCATTATAACAATGGTATTTTCAATGGAATGGAATTGAGGATTACCTTAGGTTTGTCTTTTACTGTATGTATAAAGCAGCAGCATCACAAGATAACATCTCTGTTATAGAAGTCGCCATCATGGAACACCATTTGACCTTATTCGGAGCAATTTTCTTCATATCTTCTAATTCCAATACTATCAGATTACCAAACCAATGGTCTATCTCTCCTTTCATTCTTCAAGATGTATGTCTCCAGTATGGTCACAAGACCATCTCCCTATTAATCCTCAGAGTAGAGTTCTTTGTAATTCAGGTATCCCCCCATCCATTATGGAAAAATGACCAAGTCTTTCAAGTTGGCGCTCATTTATTTCAACTTGCTAGAAAAGCCAAAATCAGGTTCACTTAACAAAAGTTATGCCTCTTTAATTCAATTAATTACTCTAATCCCAACCCGTTACAAAATCACTTTATTAGGTACCGCTCAAAAAGAGCAACCTAGTTTATGATAATTGAAACAATGAATACTTATATGAAGGTTATTCACATATTAAACAAAATGTTAACACGGGATTCAATCCCGGTTCATGGCTATCGGGAATCGAGGGTGTTACCCACTTGTCCACCGACATGCCAACCATTATATATTAGTAAATTAAATTTGTTGCAATGCGTTTCTTTTAAATATTATCTCTACAGACCTTACTGCAATGGTATGAGTTATTGAATGAGAGGGCTTGGCTCATCAGTAGTGAACCCTCTCAGCGGTTTCGCCAAATTAATCTCTAAGACCGCTGAGAGGGTTCACTACTGATGAGCCAAGCCCTCTCATTCAATAACTCATACCATTGCAGTAAGGTCTGTAGAGATAATATTTAAAAGAAACGCATTGCCAGTAAATTTATTTGTGTAAAATGCAACCATTGTTGTTAAGTTTCACATAAATTGATTTAAATCTCCTGGACATTGATTAAACAATTAAAAAAGGTTTACGGAGATGGATTTATTTTTATTTTAAAACCATCTCAAGCTTTCAGGGCATCTCTGTCCTTCTACAGGAGAACATATACAATGAATAAAACATTGCCTCTTGGTAACTATATGGACAAATATTCCCCAATTTGATATGTTGATGATCATCACTCGTAGCTCACCTAGTGACCTTCTGGTAGCTTTCTTGAACCCTTCTAACCAGCTCATTATAGGTCTTCATTTTCTTCTTCATTCAACTTTTCCCAACATCTTTTCAAATCCCTTTCAAATTGCCTACTTCAATTCAGAAGACTATAATTCAATACAGAGTATATTCAACCATCTTTCAACTATCTCAATTCTCTTAGTTATAATATTTACGCAACTAGATATTTAACTAGACCTTTAAAAATCCTGAGTTCAACTGACCCGGTACTCCAGGAATACGGAGGAGTTGTGTCTGTACTCATGTTAAAGTCAGCAGCAAAGGCTTCCATTTTAGGAACAGCCTCAAAATACAGGCAACAGGCAAAGTCAGACTTTCACCAAAGTGTGCCTGGATCATGGTGCCATGATCAATGAAAGCTGCACCTCTATACCCCATTCCATGAACTCATGGAATTCGTGTAATCTTTACACAAGGGGATAAGAAACAACACAACTAGATAAGTTATGATATGGCTGTGAGTGAGGAAAAAAAGGCTTAAAATATAGAGATTACAATGCTATGTACAATATTCTAAGAAAGCAATCTAAGTAACTGTTCCATCCATCATTATGATGGTTTAGTGTTCATATAATAAAACTTGCATATTAAAAGGAAACAACTCTTCAACAAATTGTGGTTTAGAAGCATTTGAAATTTAGATCACGAGAAATTGAAAAGATATGATTAAAAAATCAGGAATGGAGAAATCTAGAGGATATGGGACAAAAAAAAAAAAAGCCTGTTAAAGGTCATTGGAAATATTTTTGAGAGAAAATGGGATGTTCAAAATAGGAAAGTTCTTCATTTACTTGCCAACAATGGCGTGGAAACAAAACTTACTATTTTGCACAGTCGATAAGCTGGTATTCATTCGATCTCTCATAGGCTTGCTGCACTCCCTTGTCCTTCCAGAGGGCTTCCGTGTGGTCGTAGAACTCCTGCATATAACATGAGTGAGTGAGTCCTGTAGGATGGCTGGAGTCGGACTACTCACCGTGGTAAACTCAAAGTCCGGGGCACTGGCCACATCCTGCATGTAGTCAAATCTGGCCTGGTTGTCCTCAATCTCCAGTTGGACTGGTGGCACCAGGGTGTTCATGGCTCCCGTAATGGTCTGTACACATCTCTCTCTCACCTCCTAGCTGTGCAGAGCTATAGTCACTTTTAGGCATCCACCAGAAGGCAAATAATTGGAATTTTGGTGATGAAAGCTGTCCTTTGTAGTTGGTGTTTTCTACCTATTGGTTGCCTCAAATCTCAGACACCACAAAAAACACCTTTTTTTTTTTTTTTAACTCCGCCTTTGCCGGTCTTAAGCCCGGATGAAAAAGGAGGAGGGGGAGTAGTAACAAGCTCACTAAAAAACCTGGGCTCAGCTGGCCTGGCTGATAGTACCCTGTAAGGGCTCCTAATCCAGGGATACAGGATGAGCAGCGTTTGTACTCCATGTTAGGAGCTGCTGTACATGGCGTCTATTCCTCATGTCAGAGGCGGCCATTCCTTTTGGAGCTAAGTCGGCCTGCCACTGAGTAGTGCTCCCAGTCTTAATGACAAAGGCAGATGCATTCTACTTCACCCAGTCATGATGGTTGTCAAACAGACACCATCAAAAGTCTCAAGCTTTACAAACTTGATACCCTAATATGATTGAGTGGAGATAAGAAAGAAGAAGAAGGCATCCACCAGAAGACAACTAATTGGAATTTTGGTGATGAAAACTGTCCCTTGTAGTTTGTATTTTCTACCTATTGGTTGCCTCAAATCTCAGACAACACAAAAGATAACCTTTTTTTTTTGCTTATCCCTAGTACATGTGATACAGGCCATGATATTCATGGTGGGTAGAAGTAGGTGACTGCTTTTACTGTAAGTGCACCACATGTCTACACATTTGAAAAGCAGTTTGACTCTGCATTTACAAATGTGGCAGAGCCCTGTTTGGTTACTTCTACGCACTGATGGGGATAGACTTTTGCAAGAATCAGGAGCCATTGGAGCCCCCGATTATAACCTATATTTAGACAGTACAACCAAACTTCAGCACACACACACTGTATAGCTATTATTTTTTATATTTGCATAACCTTTCATTTCTCTAATGCAAACTATACATATTTGAGGAATTTTTCTGCTTGGAAAAAAAAAAACAGAGAACAAATCAGCATATGGAAACACTACAAGAGTATAGGGGGTGAATACCTCTCAAACTGGTGATTTATTTGCAACTAACTATGTAGAATTGTTGAAACTAAAGTAAAATGGGAACTCCACTCTTCTGATGTAACACCATCAACCAACCTTCCAACCAAAGCCTGCTGATGCAAACTCTCCATTTTGTGACACCTACGACCCAGTATCAAAATCCACACTGAGCATTTTTTCCTCCCCAAATGAATAAATTATTCCAACGAACCCTTTTTTTGTGCAGAATCCACGAGCCCCACTAATGAGCCCAAGTAATCATCCGGCACCTCTTGTAACAGCTCTCTACATATGAGGCAACTTCCACAGCAAGTCACAAACTACCTACCAGGGTGCTATAATAAATCAGCACAAAGAATAAAACCTCCCATGGAACAACTAACACAAGGTAATAAGACCAAATAAATAGTGTGTGACGTTTTAGTAACAAGGAACAATCCCAACTCCCAAACTTTGTAGAAACTCCGCCCTTGCTGGTCCCAAGCCCGGATGAAAAAGGAGGAGGGGGAGCAGTAACAAGCTCACTAAAAAACCTGGGCTCAGCTGGCCCGGCTGATAGTACCCTGTTAGGGCTCCTAATCCAAGAATACAGGATGAGCAGCGTTTGTACTCCATGTTGGGAGCGGCTGCACATGGCGTCTGTTCCTCATGTCAGAGGCGGCCATTTATTTTGGAGCTAAGATGACCTGCCACTGAGTAGTGCTCCCAGTCTTAATGACAAAGGCAGACGCATTCTACTTCACCCAGTGTGGAGATAAGAAAAAAGAAGAAGAATCTTTGTAGAGGTAGTGAAAATGGTCACTTTAACCCTCCTCTCCATGATTGGTAATACAACTGTTTATCAAGATGCTAACATTTTATATAGCATCTTTTTGTTGGCTGCAGAGATTTTTTTATTTTGGTTTAGGAATTGGGATCCTATAAGATATAGTCCATTTCGGAGAGTACATTGTCAACAACTATATGCACAAGACAAAAGTTAGAATTAGGTAAAATAAGAGTACAATTTCAATTTTCACATTTGTAGACATGTGATGCACTTACAATAAAAGCAGTCACTAACTACCCACCATGATTACCATGTGTACTAGGGATAATAATAATGAAACATATTGTCAGAATGTGGGGCTGTGTACCAAGTACAAATGTTGCCACCAGCTACCAACCACTTGCCACAGAGCCAATCAGTCCCCTGATGAAACATGAAGGCCATGCATTCAGGGAAATTTCTAAAGAGATGCAACAACCCTCCTCTGTATACCCTACTGTAGAGGCTGTCAGTAATTTACAAGATGCCATTTGTCCCAGTGGTTGCTTCCACTTACGGGTGGGTTGGACAGGTCCTACACCAAAGAGATACCTACACACTTCTATGGAGAATTCTACTACACCATTTATCAATCAGGAGAATTGCAACAAGTTTCTTTATTATTTTAAAATGGCAAGCTTTCAATCATCAGGCCATTCTAATACAGTAGAACCACATTAACTCCGCCTTTGCCAGTCCCAAGCCCGGATGTAAAAGGAGGTGGGGAGCTGTAACAAGCTTGCTAAAAAAAAACTGGGCTTAGCTGGACTGACTGATAATACCCTGTAAGGACTCTTGATCCAGGGATACAGCAGTGTCTGTACTTCATGTTAGGAGCGACTGTGCAAGACGTCTGTTCCTCATGTCAGAGGCGGCCATTACTTTTGGAGCTAAGTCGGCCTGCTATTGAGTAGTGTTCCAGTCTTAATGACAAAAGCAAACACAAAGATGTATATATTGGATCAATCATCTTTGACCACATGATGTTGTTCTTTCTTATCCCCTTGTGTAAAGATTACACAAATTCCATGAGTTCATGCTCCTTGAGCTGTTTTATGATAAGCAGCGGCCTCTCCCAAAGGTCCTGTTTAGTATATCTAATGTAAGCCAAAATGTATTCTGGAGCTGCACGTGCCAAGCTACATTTTGGGCAAGTTGGGGTAGATTTTGTTATTATTTTCTATCTTCAATGGCTTGAGAAGTTGTTTGATGCTATTTCTGAGGTGATTACATGATACTGTAATGGTGAAATAAACGAGCTGTGTGTCGTAGAAGAAGGAACTTACCAGGATGGCATCACGGATGTTCTTCTTGATATCTTCAATCTTCTGTCTCTTCTCTCTGAAAGGCAGACCGCAGCTGTTACACACTGTAGCTACAAATACAAAATTTTATCACAATGGCCGATGTATTTTCTTGGTTAATCGAGAGAAGAAAAAAAAATGTTAACAACATTGTACAATGGTTTCAACAACAACAAAAAGCCTTTATTCAGGGTCACTGACCCTATACAGGATTCACCAGAGGTATGCATAAGAACAAAGCAGTGAGACAAAGGAAACAACGATATAGACAGAAGAAAAAGAAAAAAAAAAACAAGAAAGAGAAAGAGGGAAGCAAGAAAAACAACACAAAAAGAGTAGCAGTAAGAAAGTGAGGAGTGAGTGTCACTTGGCCTTCTTCTGAGATACGGACTTGTGGAAACCATAAAACGCCGTAGCAATATACTTATTCTGGGTCATATTGTCAATTATTGATGGAAGTGAAGCACAGAGTTGCCCAGTTTTGAGCATATGTACAATGGTTTCAGAGACTACCTCATTAGTGCAGGAACAGCTAGGATGTTGTAACCTTCTATACAGGAAGTATTACAAAATTTTCACCAAAAAAGATGCTTTATTTGTAAAGAAATTGAAATCAGTGGTGAACCCTCCCAGCAGTTGCGCCAGTTTAATCTACCATACCGCTGTAATATTGTATTGGGCCCTTTTGATTTTAAACCGATACTGAAGCTGACCTCTTGGAAAAAAGATATTTTAAATAAACCATGGACAAAAACTTTGAGAGAACATACATACACGGTAGAAATACATGTATGTGACGGTTCAGTAACAGTGTTGTTACCGAAATGTTACACACTATTAATTTATTTGGTCTTATTTTCTTGTATTCTTTGGTGGTATCTTGTCCATGGGTCAGATTAGATCGGTCCGTGCACCCTGATCACAATACCAGCCAACAAAGGTGCCTTGTCTGTATGGATGTTCTCTTCTGGATTGATGTCTGCCATATAGAGGGCTACAGATCAGATCGGTCCATACACCCTGATCACAATACCGGCCAACTGAGGTGCCTTGTCTGTATGGATGTTCTCTTCTGGATTGATGTCTGCCATATAGAGGGCTACAGATCAGATCGGTCCATACACCCTGATCACAATACCGGCCAACTGAGGTGCCTTGTCTGTATGGATGTTCTCTTCTGGATTGATGTCTGTCATATAGAGGGCTACAGATCAGATCGGTCCATACACCCTGATCACAATACCAGCCAACAAAGGTGCCTTGTCTGTATGGATGTTCTCTTCTGGATTGATGTCTGCCATATAGAGGGCTACAGATCAGATCGGTTCATACACCCTGATCACAATACCGGCCAACTGAGGTGCCTTGTCCTTATTGTTGTCCTCTTCTGGATTGATGTCTGCCATATAGAGGGCTGCAGATCAGATAGTCCATGTACCCTGATCACAATACCAGCCAACAAAGGTGCCTTGTCCGTATGGATGTCCTCTTCTGGATTGATGTCTGCCATATAGAGGGCTACAGATCAGATAGGTCCATGCACCCTGATCACAATACCGGCCAACAAATGTGCCTTGTCTGTATTGATGTCCTCTTCTGGATTGATGCCTGCCATATAGAGGGCTTGCAAGGATGGCATTGTAGTCTAGTCTTTATCATTATGAAATCAAATTATTTTCACAGATAAAATTTGTGTACCCCTATCCCCCGATTTACACGGTACTTTTTTTTTTACACGTTTTCGCTTTTACACGGTTTTCCAAATAAGTTTTTTTTTTTTTTTGTTTTTAATCGCACTATGCTAAATGCTACTGTGATTGAACACATGCGCTGTGTACACATCTCACGAGGAATCCCGAGCTTATGTGCTGACTACATATTTTAACCTGTCAATGCATTTTATTTTTATTTCTGTGTACACCTATCCCCCGATTTACACATTTTTCTCAGCAACGTATCTACCGTGTAAATCGGGGGATAGGTGTATTAAAAAATGTTATATAATACAATAAACAAATTTATAGAGATTAAGGATAATTTAGCATAACTAATGAACTTGAATTTGGAAACACAAGGTAATAAGACTAAATCCAAATAAATAAATAGTGTGTAACGTTTCGGTAACAGTGTTGTTACCATCATCAGACAAAAGTACTGAAGATGATAACAATGCTGTTATCGAAATGTCACACACTATTTATTTATTTGGATTTGGTCTATTACCTTGTGTTTTATCAGAAAGGCTCTTTTTGTAAAAACCTTGTGTTTATAATCTATTGTGCCTTATCACTTGAGTTTATAAGAAAATGATAAAAAAAACACAAGATCCAACAACATTAACCAAGCCCTAAGATAGGTGGGTGTGGCAGCTGGTGTCATGATTCAGCAACGTGTCAATTAGCAGAACCTTCATTATCTCAGGGTGGGAGTTTACTTCCAAGCTGGCAGATTTTACACCACAACAAATGGGAGACATTCTCCATGCCTTCAATACAGGACCAATGATAAGGTACAATTTGGATTATAAGTTTGAAACACAAGGTAATAAAGCCCAAATACAAATTCTATTGCAGTAAGGGCAGTAGAAATTGTTTAATTTTTAAAAAGAATCATATACGTCTATAATAGTTTTGATATAATAGGTTCTATTATATATTTTTTCCACCTTTGTAAAAATTGATTAGAAGAATCAATAAAAAATTGTTTAAATTTTCAATTGTCTATAATAGTTTCGAATTTTCATAACAGATGGCGCGCTAATGCATCGTAAAAACAAATAAATAAATAGTTATATTTTGTCTGATGATGGCAACAACTCTGTTGCCAAAACGTCACACTATTTATTTAAATTTGGTCTTATTACCTTGTGTTTATAATCTATAGTCCAAATTGTGCCTTATCATATCCTGTGATCATTTGGGAAGAAAAAATGATCTAGGTAAAGTTTCTTGAGGATAATCAATATTGAAGACTTTGGGCCTTGACCCCTTTCTATAGTAATTCCTATCAACTAACTCTAATTAGTTATTACTCTTGGTTGGTTGTTTGGAATTCATCCTCCTGAAGAAGGTTGGCAAGGCCTGAGAATCATTATCAAATATACTCATGGGCAAATCTTATGGAAGTGGAAAATCTTTGATGTTACCAGTAGTCTATTTTTTTTTAAGAAGACAGAGTAAATTTGGTTCATACTTGGTTATCTTGTCTTCAATAAAGGTCACTGTAATATCTTTCAGAGTTATTGTCTGAATCCCGATATACATGCTGAAAGGTACAACTTCCTTAAGTTTTGTTCACACTTGGTTATCTTGTGTGTCTTCAATAAAGGTCACTGTAATATCTTTCAGTTATTGTCTGAATCCTGATATACATGGTAAAAGGTACAACTTCCTTAAGTTTTGTTCACACTTGGTTATCTCGTGTATCTTCAATAAAGGTCACTGTAATATCTTTCAGAGTTATTGTCTGAATTCCGATATACATGGTAAAAGGTACAACTTCCTTAAGTTTTGTTCACACTTGGTTATCTCGTGTGTCTTCAATAAAGGTCACTGTAATATCTTTCAGAGTTATTGTCTGAATCCCGATATACATGCTAAAAGGTACAACTTCCTTAAGTTTTGTTCACACTTGGTTATCTCGTGTGTCTTCAATAAAGGTCACTGTAATATATTTCAGAGTTATAGTCTGAATCCCGATATACATGCTAAAAGGTACAACTTCCTTAAGTTTTGTTCACACTTGGTTATCTTGTCTTCAATAAAGGTCACTGTAATATCTTTCAGTTATTGTCTGAATCCCGATATACATGCTAAAAGGTACAACTTCCTTAAGTTTTGTTCACACTTGGTTATCTTGTCTTCAATAAAGGTCACTGTAAAAATTTTCAGAGTTATTGTCTGAATCCTGATATTATGCTAAAAAGTACAACTTCCTTAAGTTTTGTTCACACTTGGTTATCTTGACTTCAATAAAGGTCACTGTAATATCTTTCAGAGTTATTGTCTTAATCCTGATATACATGGTAAAAGGTACAACTTCCTTAAGTTTTTGTTCACACTTGGTTATCTTTTGTGTCTTCAATAAAGGTCACTGTAATATATTTCAGAGTTATTGTCTGAATCCCGATATACATGCTAAAAGGTAAGTTTTGTCCATGAGTGTAGTTACATATCCCTGGACGATCATTTTTATCATTAAATGATCATTAATGGTATAGTGGTGGAGGAGGGGTATAAATGGTTGATTTTCTACATCCACAATCCGGGATTGAATCCTGCATGGGTAACTTTTTCTGAAAGGAAAAAAAAAATGCTCCAATGGCCCCAGATTCTTGCAGAAGTTCACCCCATAAGTGAGTGCCAGCTAACCAAATGGGGCTCTGACACACTTGGAAGAACAAAGGTCGAACAGCTTTCTATATATTTGGACACTTGTAGTGAAAGGCAGTCACTAAGTGCCCACCCTGATTATCATGGTTCTTATCACAGTGTACTTGGGATAAGTAAAAATTGTGGGATATGCTAAAAATAAGGATACTTTGCTCTATGGGATTACAATTTTTAACAACATACAGTGGAAGCTTTTATAACAGTCACTTGGGGTTATAATATCATAATTCTAAAGTTCCAAGTTTCAGGTATCAATTATTTTAATTGAAGCTATAAAAATAAATGATAAGGCACAATTTGGATTATAGCTTATAAACACAAGGTAATAAGACCAAATCCAAATAAATAAATAGTGTGTGATGTTTCGGTAACAGCCTTGTTACGTTATTCAGTACTTTTGTCTGAAGATGGTAACAACGCTGTTACCGAAACGTCACACATTATTTATTTATTTGGATTTGGTCTTATTACCTTGTGTTTATAACAATAAAAAAATGTTTGGTCCCCAAGTGGTGTTATAACAAGGTTTGATTGAATATTACTTATATGGATTTTGTCTAGTTTTCGCATTTAGGAGTTCCCCATTTAAACGTTAAACTACAGAAATTTAGTGTTAAATACTGTTTTCCAAATACAGTAGAACCTGTCTGTACACCTAGTTACAGAGCTAAAGTGTCCTTTAGGGAGAGATGTCCTCTTACCAGAGTGTTGTTAATTAGTAAAAAATGGTAATTTTGGCAATAAAAACTGTCCTTGTTGTTGTTTCTTATTCCCCCTTGTGAAAAGATTACATAAATTCCATGAGTCCATGCTCCTCGATCTAAACTGTCCTTTGTAGAGGGGTGTTCTCTAGAGGGAATGTTTTTTCATGGAGATTCTACCATAAAAGCAATTTTCTACTGTCTTGACTTCAATAAAGGGTATGATAAGTTTTGGAGTCTGTTAAAATTTTGCAGTAGGGACACAGTAAGAAATTGTTGAGGTTTTTATTTACAAAAAAAAAAAAAAGCTGTATTGTTTCAAGTCAAGGTACAATTTGGATTAAAGATAAGGATCACAGGGTCAAATAAGGACTAAATCCAAATAAGTATAAATTATCTCTATATATATAAAAGTCAATTCCTGTCTGTCTGTCTGTCTCTCTGTTTCGCGATAAACTCAAAAACTACTGAACCAATTGGTTCCAAATTTTGCATGTCGCTTTTTATAAACCTGAGGAAAATTTTTGGCTACATTTTGCTTATAATTTTTGGCTATTTCTTTTTTTAATTTGAAGAACTATTTTTTTATGCGGAGTAATCCGGAATGGAATGAATACCCAAATAAGGCCATTTTGTATACGCATCGGTGGCTCAGTGGTAGAATGCTCGCCTGCCACGCGGGCGGCCCGGGTTCGATTCCCGGCCGATGCATTTTTTTTTAACAATTTTTAAAACTCATTTATATTATATCTTCTATATATATAAAAATAAATGTTTGTATGTTTGTTTGTTTGTTGGTTGGTTTGTATGTCCGGTATACAATTTCGCAGTAGTTCACTAATTCAAACCAAAATTTCCATACATAGGTAAAAAAATATAACACATATAATATAAATATTTATATAATAACTGCTCTAATTTGAAATATTTGTTAGGTTTTATTTATTTATATATTTTTTCATTTTTATATATAACTGATCTAATTCGTCGTTTAAAATAACTGCTGCTCTTGAAATATTTGGTATGTTTTATTTATTTATATATATTTTCATTTTTAGATATAACTGATCTAATTCGCCGTTTAAAATAACTGCTCTAATTCGAAATATTTGGTATTTATTTATTTATATATTTTAATTTTTAGATATAACTGATCTAATTCGTCGTTTAAAATAGTTCGCTTAATAACACATATAATATAAATATTTATATAATAACTGCTCTAATTTGAAATATTTGGTAGGTTTTATTTATTTATATATTTTCATTTTTAGATATAACTGATCTAATTCGTCGTTTAAAATAACTGCTCTTGAAATATTTGGTATGTTTTATTTATTTATATATATTTTCATTTTTAGATATAACTGATCTAATTCGCCGTTTAAAATAACTGCTCCAATTCGAAATATTTGGTATGTTTTATTTGTGTTCACTCTATTTCTATTTATTTGAAGTATTATAATTTCCATGTTTCAAAAACCTATTTCAAAAAGGTTGTTAGAAATATGTAAGGCCTGAAATAGCTTTACATGTGAACATTTATGATGCCAAGCGTAGCTTAATAACTGCTCTTGAAATATTTGGTATGTTTTATTTATTTATATATATTTTCATTTTTAGATATAACTGATCTAATTCGCCGTTTAAAATTACTGCTCTAATTCGAAATATTTGGTATTTGGTATTTATTTATTTATATTCTGCTTAGCTCACGAACAGCGCCCTCTATCAAGGTTATAAATACGTTTAAAATCGATATCTTCTCAAATTTTATTAATAATATTTCGCTTAATAATTAGAATACTTGATCTAAATCGAAATATTTATAGACGCTCGCTCGATTTGAAGATTTACACATGTGTATATCGTAACTAATCTGACTGTAAAGTTTGGAGCGGGACATTTCACAAAAGTAACGTCCACGGTGCCAATTTATAATTGTAACGAATAGTATTTGAATAAAAACATTTAATCGGGTAAAACCCGGGCGTTGCCCGGGTCATTCGTCTAGTATTAAGTAAAATTGCATCTTCTGATTGTGCAACTAAATTCCTACTGTTCAAAAAGTTTATGTCCATAGTTTGCTTGAATACTATTTCTAAGATTCCACCCTACAGTATTAGAGCTCTAAGAAAGCCCTCTGGTAGATTAAATTGGTGAAGCCATTGGGAGGGTTTAACACTGATGAATCAAGTCCTCCCAATATATTTTCATTACAGTAAGGACAGTAGAAGTTCAGTGTAAAAGAAATTTCTGTGCTTTAATTTCTTATATATAGATGGTGTGCTATTGCTTTAAATTCTAGTATATCACCAGGTAACAAAAAGTGCTCCAAATAAGCAACATAAAATTTTGATAAGAGCCATGTTTTCAAAAGGTTTCATAAAATTTAGTTCAATGGATTCTGTCTTATTGCCTTGAGATTCCCATCTATAATACAAATTATTACTGTAGTAGTATACTGTGATAGGTACAAATTGGATTAAAGCTTAGAAACATAAGGTAACAAGACCAAATTCAAATTAAGGAAATGTTTGCGACGTTTCTGTAACAGCATTGTCACAAACATTTCATTAATTTGGTCTTATTACTTTATGTTTTGAAACCGAATGCTCCCACGCAGCCTTACAGGTCCACAAAAATGGCTTAATACATAAGAATAGTTTATCAAATGGACATGCTGTCTAAATCAAGCCTAAATAACTCAGGTTGGCTTTAAAGGCAAGAGTCAAGTACATGTTACTTATCCCAATGACAATGCAGGACAGGCTAAGGTAACCAGGAGTTAGCGACTGCTTTCACTGTAACGGCACCACCTGTCTGCACATGTGGAAAGCAGTTTGACTTTTGCATCCACAAGTGTGCCAGAGATTTGGTTACTTGTATCCACTGGTAGGGTTGGACTTTGACAAGAATCAAGGGCCATTGAAGCAATGAAAAAAGGGGGCCTAAAGCGGGATTCGATCCCTGGTCGTGGGTGTCAAAAAAATTGACAGTTTATACCACCCACCACCTCTCTACATACAGAGAGTAAGTATGAGATCTGTTCAAACACAGGTTTACTTACTCTTCACTGAAGCCGTTTACATGGAGAATCCTCATCTGTTTGACTATGGTACTTTTCCCGGATTCACCAGCACCTGCCACACATATTGGTAGACTGTCATCTCCATCAGGTGTGTTTGTTACATACAATGGAGGTGTCAAGAACATCACTCAACACACTTGGCTTGTTACCACATGATTAATATCCAAACTACACACAGTCAAAGTCCTGAGGGGGTGATAAAGACAATTTGGATTATAGATACAAGGTCTTCCTCTTCATTCTTATCTCCACTCAATCATATTACGGTATCAAGCTTGTAAAGCTTGTCGATGGTGTCTGCCAGGGAAGAGTAAAGCTCATCAATGGATGAGTCAATACAGTCAATAATGTGTTTTGGGGTTACAGGTTGAGAATTGCACTTAGTACATATAGTGGGAACACCTTGCAACCATTCTGGAAAGTCATTGTCCGTAGATGATTAGACTTAAGTCTGGAAATCAAAGAATGTTGTTCTCTTGGGAGGACTGAGAGACGAGACATATATAAAAGGTAATAAGACTTAATCCAAATAAATTAATAGTGTGTGATATTTCGGTAACAGCATTGTTTCCATCGTCATACACTATTAATATGGATTTGGTCTTATTTTCTTGTATCTATAACCTACGGGGGTGTTAATTTATAGTTGATTAAGATAGATAAAATTGTATCCCACTCAACAAATACTACATTTAACCAATGTATATAGTCTTCATGACCTTGTATAATGAATGATACATGTGGGATAATTGAATAATACAGTCAAACCTGTCTATAGCGCCCCCTCTAAATAGCATCTTCCTCTCTATAGCACCCGATTTTAAACATTAAAATGTAAACATTTTACATTAAAAGTGACCTGTCTATAGCACCTCCTTTCTATAGCACCCTATTTTGGTGAGTCCCAAGAGGGGGCGCTATAGACAAGTTTAACTGAATATATAGACAACTTGGTTGTACTTTTTGAAAAAGCTGTTACATATATTTTATACCCGGTGTTGAAATAATAATTCTGGGAAATTAAAACATTTATACTGTCATATATGATATATGGTATGATTTGGATTATAGATAAAAGAATCAAAAGGAAGAAACAAAGCCAAATCTACAAATCTGTATTTTATACACGCCATTCTTGCAGAGAAAATTGTTCAGTAATTTTGTCTGAAAGTGATGACAATCCTGTAACCGAAGCATCACATATAAATTACATAGGCTGTACTATGCACATTTCCCTCAGTTTATTAAAATGCTGCAAGCTACACTCATGGACTTAAGGAAGTGGAAAGTCTTTGATGTCTAGGTGGTCTATTTTTGAAGGAGACCAAGGCAATTTTATTCACACTTGGTTATCTTGTGTGTCTTCAATAAAGGTCACTGTAATATCTTTCAGAGTTATTGTCTGAATCTCGATCAATATACATGCTGAAAGGTATAACTTCCTTAAGTTTTGTCCATGAGTATACATCATGCCACTATCCATTGAGCAACCAATAAGTTTGATGCTCATAGACAATGTCATTACTTTCTACACCTCAACAACTCAGAAGCTAACATTATGGGCAGCCTGCAACCCCAAAACACATTATTGACTGTATTGACTCATCCATTGATGAGCTCTACTCTCCATGACAGACACCAAGCTTGATACCTTAGTGTGATTAAGTGGAGAAAGAAGAAGAAGAAGCTAACAAACTTACAAAATGTAGAGCAGTTGATTTTACCACTTTACTTTCCATAAAAGACTCTTTCTGAATGACAACTTCTAGATGCCAAGTGTTCTCTAGCGAGAATGTCCTCTCATATAGATTCTACTCTAATACCATTAATGGAAACAATATTATCGTTTATTTAGAGTTTATTCAATTATTTCACACCCTCCTCTCTTTAAACTGGGGGCAAAAAAAATTGGTTACATATAATACAGTAGAACCCCCATGAGAATACACTCCTGATAGAGAACACCTCTCTACAAAGAACTATTTTCATTGTCAAAATGACCATTTTTACTAATTAGCAATGCTCTGGTAAGAGGGATAAAGTCGGTGGATGAGAAGGTAACACGCTCGATTCCCGACAGTCATGAACTGGGATTGAATCCCGCATTAAAATTTGTTTAATATGTGAATAGCCTTCACATATATTATTCACTGTTTCAATTATGATGAACTAGGTTGCTCTTGCTGAGCGGTACCTATTAATGTGAATTTGAACCAGGCTGGTAAGAAGGTATCTTTCCCTAAAGAACACCTTTGCTCTGCAACAAGGTGCCCTTTACAGAGAGGTTCTACTGTATCCAGTTATTACATTATAATGGAAGGTGCCCTATTTGGACAATAAAGTTCTTATAGTTGATCCTCGTTATAACAGCATCAGTTGGGGGTCAAGATTTTATATTGTTATATCCAATTTGGACATAACACCATGGAGTTATAATGATAAAGCACAATTTGGATTATAGCTACAAGAAAATAAGACCTAATCCAACTAAATTAATATTGTGTGACATTTCGTTAACAGCATTATTACCCTCATCAAACAAAAGTACAGAATGATGGTTAACAAAACTGTTACCAAAAGGTCACAAACTATTTATTTATTTGGTCTTATTACCTTATGTTTCTATACTATATTCTATATCTATAATCCAAACTGTGTCTAATCAAGGTTTCAGAATGGAAGACTGGAGCTGACACAACCAACCAATCTATTACAGCAATGTACAGAGTGGCAGCAACCAAAATAAAGAAGAAGAAGGGAGAAAAAAAAAAGGTTTCAAACAGGTAGAAGAGAATGGCGGGGGAATATAAGACTGAATCCAACTTAATTAATAGTGTGTGACCTTTCAGTAACAGCATAACTTTTACCAAAACATCACAAACTATTTATTTATTTGTAGATTTGGTCATATTATCTTGTATTTTCAAGTTGCTTTTGTGGTATTGAGGAACAAACCTCAAGACATCTACTGATCGATTGCCCAGCATTTCAAGATTATAGAATGAAGAATGAACTAGTTGTTTGTGAACTTAACGATTTGATTTCCGATAAAAAATCATATTTAAAGTTCAATTCATTTTGTAAATACATTCTAAACTTTCTACAAAATCTGGATCTCTAATGTTTTCATGCGTTGAATAATGTAAATAACTTATGTAAATAAACTTTTCTCCTTGTTTGGCTCAAGTATCCCTTGCGGGATATAGTGCTTTGGAAATAAAATAATAATAATCTTGTATTTCTAATCTATAATCATAATTGTGCCTGCACAAGGTTTCAGAATGGAAGACTGGAGCTGACACACAAGCAACCAATCTATTACAGCAATGTACAGAGTGGCAGCAACCAAAATAAAGAAGAAGAAGAAGAAGAAAAAAAAGGTTTCAAACAGGTAGAAGAGAATGGTGGGGGAGGGAGGGAGGCCGTACACCACCAAAATAACACTGGACTGCCCTTGATAGGGAGGAGGAGTGCTAAAAATAGAAGATGAACGGCCAATCTGTAGTTTACATCCTCCATCACATTGAGAGAGCATTTCATTCGGTACAAACCCCATAGGGATTACACAACTACCCTGGCAGTACAGTACAATTTCATTCGGTACAAACCCCATAGGGATTACATAACTACCCTGGCAGTACAGTACAATTTCATTCGGTACAAACCCCATAGGGATTACATAACTACCCTGGCAGTACAGTACAATTTCATTCGGTACAAACCCCATAGGGATTACATAACTACCCTGGCAGTACAGTACAATTTCATTCGGTACAAACCCCATAGGGATTACATAACTACCCTGGCAGTACAGTACAATTTCATTCGGTACAAACCCCATAGGGATTACATAACTACCCTGGCAGTACAGTACAATTTCATTCGGTACAAACCCCATAGGGATTACACAACTACCCTGGCAGTACAGTACAATTTCATTCGGTACAAACCCCATAGGGATTACATAACTACCCTGGCAGTACAGTACAATTTCATTCGGTACAAACCCCATAGGGATTACACAACTACCCTGGCAATACAGTACAATTTCATTCGGTACAAACCCCATAGGGATTACATAACTACCCTGGCAGTACAGTACAATTTCATTCGGTACAAACCCCATAGGGATTACACAACTACCCTGGCAATACAGTACAATTTCATTCGGTACAAACCCCATAGGGATTACATAACTACCCTGGCAGTACAGTACAATTTCATTCGGTACAAACCCCATAGGGATTACACAACTACCCTGGCAGTACAGTACAATTTCATTCGGTACAAACCCCATAGGGATTACATAACTACCCTGGCAGTACAGTACAATTTCATTCGGTACAAACCCCATAGGGATTACACAACTACCCTGGCAGTACAGTACAATTTCATTCGGTACAAACCCCATAGGGATTACATAACTACCCTGGCAGTACAGTACAATTTCATTCGGTACAAACCCCATAGGGATTACACAACTACCCTGGCATTACAGTACAATTTCATCCGGTACAAACCCCATAGGGATTACATAACTACCCTGGCAGTACAGTACAATTTCATTCGGTACAAACCCCATAGGGATTACATAACTACCCTGGCAGTACAGTACAATTTCATTCGGTACAAACCCCATAGGGATTACACAACTATCCTGGCAATACAGTACAATTTCATTCGGTACAAACCCCATAGGGATTACATAACTACCCTGGCAGTACAGTACAATTTCATTCGGTACAAACCCCATAGGGATTACACAACTACCCTGGCAGTACAGTACAATTTCATTCGGTACAAACCCCATAGGGATTACACAACTACCCTGGCAGTACAGTACAATTTCATTCGGTACAAACCCCATAGGGATTACACAACTACCCTGGCAGTACAGTACAATTTCATTCGGTACAAACCCCATAGGGATTACACAACTACCCTGGCAATACAGTACAATTTCATTCGGTACAAACCCCATAGGGATTACATAACTACCCTGGCAGTACAGTACAATTTCATTCGGTACAAACCCCATAGGGATTACACAACTACCCTGGCATTACAGTACAATTTCATTCGGTACAAACCCCATAGGGATTACATAACTACCCTGGCAGTACAGTACAATTTCATTCGGTACAAACCCCATAGGGATTACACAACTACCCTGGCAGTACAGTACAATTTCATTCGGTACAAACCCCATAGGGATTACACAACTACCCTGGCAGTACAGTACAATTTCATTCGGTACAAACCCCATAGGGATTACACAACTACCCTGGCAATACAGTACAATTTCATTCGGTACAAACCCCATAGGGATTACATAACTACCCTGGCAGTACAGTACAATTTCATTCGGTACAAACCCCATAGGGATTACACAACTACCCTGGCAGTACAGTACAATTTCATTCGGTACAAACCCCATAGGGATTACACAACTACCCTGGCAGTACAGTACAATTTCATTCGGTACAAACCCCATAGGGATTACACAACTACCCTGGCAATACAGTACAATTTCATTCGGTACAAACCCCATAGGGATTACATAACTACCCTGGCAGTACAGTACAATTTCATTCGGTACAAACCCCATAGGGATTACACAACTACCCTGGCAGTACAGTACAATTTCATTCGGTACAAACCCCATAGGGATTACACAACTACCCTGGCAGTACAGTACAATTTCATTCGGTACAAACCCCATAGGGATTACACAACTACCCTGGCAATACAGTACAATTTCATTCGGTACAAACCCCATAGGGATTACATAACTACCCTGGCAGTACAGTACAATTTCATTCGGTACAAACCCCATAGGGATTACACAACTACCCTGGCAGTACAGTACAATTTCATTCGGTACAAACCCCATAGGGATTACACAACTACCCTGGCAGTACAGTACAATTTCATTCGGTACAAACCCCATAGGGATTACACAACTACCCTGGCAGTACAGTACAATTTCATTCGGTACAAACCCCATAGGGATTACACAACTACCCTGGCAGTACAGTACAATTTCATTCGGTACAAACCCCATAGGGATTACACAACTACCCTGGCAGTACAGTACAATTTCATTTGGTACAAACCCCATAGGGATTACACAACTACCCTGGCAGTACAGTACAATTTCATTCGGTACAAACCCCATAGGGATTACACAACTATCCTGGCAATACAGTACAACCTCCTTATAAAGGACAACACCTAGCTACAGAGCCAAAGTGTCCTTTAGGGAGAGGTGTTTCTCTTACTAGAGAGTTACTAAATTGTAAAAAATGGCAATTTTGCAAATGAAAACTGTCCTTTGTTGAGAGAGCTGTACAATTTCATTCGGTACAAACCCCATAAGGATTACACAACTATCCTGGCAATACAGTACAACCTCCTTATAAAGGACAACACCTAGCTACAGAGCCAAAGTGTCCTTTACAGGGAGAGGTGTACTGTACTGCCAGGATAGTTGTGTAATCCCTATGGGGTTTGTACCAAATGAAATTGTACGGCTTTCTCAATGTGGTGGACAGCAGACACCTCTCCACAAAGGACAGTTTTCATTTGCAAAATTACCATTTTTACTATTTAGTAACTCTCCAGTAAGAGGACACCTCTCCACAAAGGACAACACCTAGCTACAGAGCCAAAGTGTCCTTTAGGGAGAGGTGTTCTCTTACTGGAGAGTTACTAAATAGTAAAAATGGTAATTTTGCAAATGAAAACTGTCCTTTGTGGAGAGGTGTCTGCTAAAGGGAGGTCCTACCATACTAGCTCAGATAAACACACAAGTCCAGCTATCATGGAACACACACCCTCTAGCGTCGTGTAAGACAAACTTTCCAGGATAAGTGACATAAGAGACTGATGATAAGGTACCAAATTTGGATTATAGATTACAACTACAAGGTAACAAGACTAAATCCAAATTAATAGTGTATGATGTTTCGGTATCAGCGTTGTCACCAAAACGTCACACACAATTCATTTATTTGGTGATGAAGCACAATTTGGATTATAGATTATAGCTACAAAAGACCTAATCCAAATAAATTAATAGTGTGTAACATTTCAATAAAAGCACTGTTACCGAAACGTCACACACTATTAATATATTTGGATTAGGTCTTATTTTCTTGTAGCTAATTTATTTGGTCTTATCACCTAGTAGTTGTATAGAAAAACTCCGCCTTTGCTGGTCCCAAGCCCTGTTGAAAAAGAAGGAGGGGGAGCAGTAACAAGCTCACTAAAAACCTGGGCTCAGCTGGCCCGGCTGATAGTACCTTGTAAAGGCTCCTAAATCCAGGGATACAGGATGAGCAGTGTTTGTACTCCATGTTAGGAGCGGCTGAACATGGCGTTTGTTCCTCATGTCAGAGGCGGCCATTTCTTTTGGAGCTAAGTCGGCCTGCCACTAAGTAGTGCTTCCAGTCTTAATGACAAAGGCAGATGCATTCTACTTCCCCCAGTCATGATGGTTGTCAAACAGACACCATCAAGGGTCACAACTTGATACCCTAATATGATTGAGTGGAGATAAGAAAGAAGAAGAAGAGTTGTATAGAAAGATGTGTCTACAGTTTGTGGTATAATCAACTCTTGTAGCTGAGTTCAAGGCTATGATGAACTCTACTGCGCATGGTTTGAAATCAAAGAGTTTTCCATTTCCTAAATGAATCGTCAGTTTTGACCATAAAGTTGTCTGCCCTGACTTTTGTACACCACCACTTCACAAAGACTTATCTCTATCAGAGCATTGTTACTATAGGCGGATGACAAGAGAAAAACACCTAAGAAAGAAACACAAGGTAATAAGAGACCAAATACAGATAAATAGTGTGTGATGTTTCAATAACAGTGTTGTTACCATCTTCAGACAAAAGTACTGAATGGTAATAAGACAAAATCCAAATTATTTATTTGGATTTGGTCTTATTAGGTAACAACGCTGTTACCGAGACATCACACACAAATTATTTATTTGGATTTGGTCTTATTACCTTGTGTTTATATCCTATAATCCAAATTGTGCCTTATCACCTTAAGAAAGAAAGAGGGGGGCCGGTGGAAGGATGGTCTAAACCGTTGGTTTTCGACCGCTACGACCCGGGTTCGATTCCCGCATAAGGCACGTTTTTTTCTGATTAAAAAAATGCTCCAATGGCCCCCGATTCTTGCAAAAATCCAACCCCACCAGCGAGTGCAAGTAACCGAACGGGGCTCTGTCACATTTGTAAGTGCAAAGTCGAACTGCTTTTCACATGTGCAGACATGTGGTGCACTTACAGTAAAAGCAGTCGCTAACTACCCAGGAGATATGAAAGAAGAAGAAGAAGAGAAAGAAAAAACAAAACAAAATCGAGCCTTGTAAGTGGCTTTGCCATACAATAAAATGAAGATCCCTTGTCAAATTTGCATAGGTTAATTTAATTAGGTCTTAATGGATAGAGAAAATAATGTTTTCATCAATAATAGAAAATGTATTTTACAATGAGAGAAAAAAAATAAAAGCATCTCCTCATCGTACAACAGAATTAATAAAACAAGGCCCCCATCAACAAAACAAAGGTAGTCTAAGAGAGGAAAAAAAGTACATTAGAGCTTTATTAGCGCATTATATTAATAAAGACTTTTTATTTTAAATTATTTTCATTGGTTATAATCTTTTTTCTTGATCTTCACTGTCGGAAAAGGAGCTCTTACAACTAGATAACTAATCAATTTGTTGAAAAATAAAGTTTTATTTAATAATTATTTGGAATTGTGGGTCTTGATTATTGTTATAATCATATAGTTAAACCTGTCTATAGCGCCCCCTCTTGGGACTCATCAAAATAGGATGCTATAGACAGGTCACTTTTAATGTAAAATGTTTACATTTTAATGTTTAAAATCGGGCGCTATAGAGAGGAAGGTGCTATTTAGAAGGGGGGTGCTATAGACAGGTTTAACTGTAGTTGAAACTAATATAAACTTGAAATATATATAGAGTTTGGGGGAATATAGAATTATTATTATATCCAAATTGCTGGTATAAGTTCTACTGTATTTGGATTTAAGTTTTTTTCTATCCTTTTTGAACATAAATAAAAGATATGAAAAAAATGGAAGGTTTTAGGCCTGCTTGTTAATTTCTTGCCCTTGCATACAAGAGATTAACATTTATATTAAAGGAGAAGCTTGGTACCAAATCTGCTAGTGCTAAAACAAATGGTGAGTTGCCATTTCTTTCGCTTTCTATTTTTTGTGTCGGGCAAATTTCTTTTAACTAGCCTTACTCCTAACCATAACTCCACCTTTGCCGGTCCCAAGCCTGGATGAAAAAGGAGGAGAGGGAGCAGTAACAAGCTCACTAAAAAACCTGGACTCAGCTGGCCTGGCTGATAGTACCCTGTAAGGGCTCCTAATCCAGGGATAAAGGATGAGCAGCGTTTGTACTGCATGTTAGGAGTGGTTGCACATGGCGTCTGTTCCTCATGTCAGAGGCGGCCATTTATTTTGGAGCTAAGTCAGCCTGCCACTGAGTAGTGCTCCCAGTCTTAATGACAAAGGCAGACACATTCTACTTCACCCAGGAGATAAGGAAGAAGAAGAAGACTCCTAGCCTTAAGCTTATTCTTTATGTACCTCTTCTGTAGCATTATGTATGTACCCCTGGAATCAATGGCACCTACTGTGTAACATTAGTCTTAAGTACAGTATAAAGAGAGGATAGTGACATTTGGCGATCATATTCATTGTTGAGCTAAGAAGAATGGTACAGTGGGTGTATAGCAAACTTTAATGGCTATCTTTCTCTTTCAAAATGGATTGAATTATACATTTTATGTATAACAACATGTATAGCATTTTTTTAAAACCTACATTTCTTTAATCTATTTCTTCGTGAGCCATTGAGGTTAAAGGCTGTTAGCAATTCCTTTTCAGGGGACAGACATTTTATGACATTTTATTCTTCTATTATCCATGAATTATATTCTCTGCCTTTCTCCATCTTCCTTCCAGTATTACCAAAAACCACTCAGAGTACTGGACAAGATTGGAAAATAAGTCTGTGCTCTTCCCAATCAACCCATTGGAGGTTAGAGGCTGTTAGCATTTCCTTTCCAGGGGATAGACATTTGATGACATTTTCTCCTTCTATTATCTATGAATTTCATTCTCAGCCTTCCCATCTTCCCTCCTGTATTGCCACAAACCACTCAGAGTACTGGACAAGATTGGCAAACAGGTCTGTACTCTTCTCTTCCCAATAATGTCCAGAAAGCTATGTCCCCTTGTAGATCATTTATCTTTGTTACTTAGGTTGCCAGTCCACGGTATTGTCATCATTCAGCATCAGCACCATGTCTTGAAAGCCTCTATCATTTCTGACTTTCTCTTAAGAATCTAGATCATGGAAGCCCAGGTACAATTAATATCATTAAAACCACCAACAAAATATCACCAACAGGTCAAAATTACCCCCCTTCTCTTTTTATTTTAAAGTCCTATATAAAGGAGAGCTTCAGAGATTCTGAACTCTTTAAAATAGAACCTTCAAGTGATGGCATCAACATTAATATTCACTTTGGAATTCTTCAGCTCATAGGAAGAATAACTTCTTAGGTCCATTGAAGTCTATCAAAAATGATAAAGAACAATTTGGGTTATAGATACATCTAGATACTATTGTATTAGGTCTTATTTTCTTGTATCTATAATCTATAATCCAAATTGAGCTTCATTATTTTAAAGTCCTGATTAACAGGTAGTTTTTGATTGTCTAATGATAGGTGATTTGATCTTGTTTCATATGTGAAAATTTGGAATAATGTCATTTTTTCATTCAGAGATTCCTGACCATCCTAAAGAAATCTTCTTCTTCTTCTTTCTTATATCCACTCAATCATATTAGGGTGTCAAGCTTATAAAGTTTGAGACTTTTGATGGTGTCTGCTGGGGATGAGTAGAACTCATCAATGGATGAGTCAATATAGTCAATAATATGTTTTGGGCCTAAAGAAATGATGAAAGGAAGGGGAGTGAAACAAGCAAACAGGCCAATCTCCTGACAGCCACCTTGATTACTGATTAAGACAGTCATTTTGTCTTATTAATGTCCTCAATCTGGGACATCCAACATCACCACAGAGCAAGCAAGGTCTTCTCTGACATCAGCTATCTCTCTTCACTCACTCATCAGTGGATTGATTGGTTCCCAGCCTTGTGACATTCTATAAGAACCAAACAGACTAGATGGATTCATTCTTTTTGCACCCAAAATGGTGCCTGCAGCTCCAGAACACATTTTGGCTTGCATTAGATGCATTAAACAGGACCTTTGGGAGAGACAGCTGCCTATCATAAAACAGCTCGAGGAGCATGAAATTTGTGTAATCTTTACACAAGGGGATAAGAGAAACAACAATATTATTTTTGCAAGGGGAGGATATTTTCACATCTTATATAGGGCACCTCTAAGCACCCTCTATTGACTGTATCCAAACAAACACTGGAAAATTTGGGTCGGTGACAAAGCCACAGCACCAGTGTTGGCAAATTGAGAAGCACCCGGATGGAGACAATGGTTTTTGGGTTAATAGCCTTTGTCTCAGTCTGGGGAAGGCTTTGATTTCATGAGAGAAATACACAAGAAATCAAATGAATTCTTCAGAATTTGGCAATGTGGTTGTTTAGCTGTGGCTAGGCCAAATTCTTTTGTTACTATCCAGTTCTCTAGTTTGTAGAGATGGCCAAATACATGATGCTTAGTTTTAGCATCTATTTTGATAGGAGAGGCAACTTTCATTTTTATAGATCAATATCCTCCCGGCAAAATTTCCATCTATATTTTGGCCAGAGAAATGCTCTAGCAGCCACTTTACCAGATAAACACCTTTTTGGAAAAGTCTCAAGATTTTATTTGATCCCTTGTGGATCTCAAGATATCTAAGCCCACCCTGGACTGACGAGGGCCATTATCCCGAAACCATGGTCTCTAGGTGGATACTTCTCCATTTGCCAAACTGGTGTCTGTCAAAAAAATCACTGATGTATACCACTCTTTCAACAATCTCTCAATAAAATGAAACTTAATTCATCCAACACAATGTTCCAAACTTGGGAGACATTCCCAGCCCAGCAGGAGAGGTGTCTCAAGAGGGACAAGCAATCCGTATAATTTTATTTCACTTACTCGGTTCAGAGAAAGGAGGGGGGGGTCGGTGGAAGGCTGGTTAAACCGTTTGGTTTTCAACCACTACGACCCGGGTTCGATTCAAGCATTGGAAACTTTTTCAGTTAAAAAAAAAAAATTAAAAATGCTCCAATGGTTCCCCGATTCTTGCAAAAGTCCAACCCCACCAGCAAGTGCAATTAACCAAACGGGGCTCTGGCACATTTGTAAGTGCAAAGTCGAACTGCTTTCACATGTGTAGACATGTGGTGCGCTTACAGTAAAAAGCAGTCGCTAACTACCCACCATGATTATCATGGCCTGTACCACGTGTACTAGGGATAAGCAAAAAAAGAGAGAGAAGGGAGGTATTCTTACCAATCCTGTGGTGAATGGTGGCAACTGTCAACAGACAGAATTGTAACAGATTTATGGGGAAACACAATGCCCAATTTTAGAACAATAAAGTCAGTCATAAAGACTATTATTATTTTAGAGCTTTTTGTTTCAGAAATGAATGCCACTTTCCAAGCACTATTGAAGATATTGTGTTCAAATCAATTGGCTTGAGGGATAAGTCTCTTTCAAATACATTTATTTCAAGCTTTCGGGCACAACCGCCCTTCGACAGGAAAAATTATATTAGCTACTAAAGTTTTCGGATCTAATCTATATATATATTATTGATATATATATATGAAGATATTATTTTACTGATTTTTTACTTGCTTTTTTATTATTTTTTTCAAACCTAAAGATTGATATTTTAGACGATAAAAACATGGCGAAGGAAGACAAGTTTCTTTTATTGATGCATTAGAGCAAGCTTTCGGGCAAAAGCCCTTCAACAGGCGCGATAAAAAATGACACTATGAGCCATAGTGTCGTTTTTTATCGCGCCTGTTGAAGGGCTTTTGCCCGAAAGCTTGCTCTAATGCATCAATAAAAGAAACTTGTCTTCCTTCGCCATGTTTTTATCGTCTAAATTCAATCCAGGAAGAATTTTTAATCTATATTTCTAAAGATTGAGAGTTTGGAGATTCTTTAACTCTCGCAATATGGATTGCAGTGCATACCTTTGCTTCATTGGATAGAATCTCTCTTCTAAATACGGTCTATATTTATAAAACCTCAAAGAGACAACACTCCTGCTAGAGGACACCTCTCTATAAAGTTTTCATTGCTAAATTTACTTTTTAAAATTAGCAACTGTCTGGTAAGAAGACAACTCTCTCTAAAGAATACTTGGGCTCTGAAACTAGGTGTTATCCCTTAAAGAGAGATTTTACTATATCGACTACCAAAAAAATGCTGGCAAATCTTCCCAAGAAGAAACAATCTTTTCACACTTTTCTTTTAATCAACCAAAGTCTTTTCTATGAAAAAAAAAAGTATATAGTCCAACTTTTTTAATTCAACACCCCAAAGGATCAAAATATATGATTGAATCAAATTCTGAGCTCTGAATTATAATAACTTAAGATAATTATCAGTTCATCACAATCTTCATTGCTTCTAGACATTTGGCTGGCAACACTCAGGCAAATTTAGAATTAAATCACAGGATGTAGCAGATTCTTTGAATCAGTGTCATACATGAGCCATGGAGGAATGTCTTAAAGTTTTGTTGCCAAGACTTGAGGAGATTTAAATTAAACCACAGGTTGTACCAGAGATTCTTTAAATCAGTGGCGGATGTGAGCCATGAAGAGGGATGTCTTCATAAAGTTTGATTTCCAAGAGACTTAAGGAGATTTAGAATTAAACCCCAGTAGGTAGCACAGCTTCTCTTTGAATCTGTGGCAGATGTGAGCCATCAAGTGACCAATATTTAGAGGGATAGTGGGATTAGATAGAAAGAAGACATAGCCAGTTCAGAAACTTCCCTGCCAATACAGTGTGATGGTATCCAAGGTTCCATCTCTACGCCAGCCAGTCAGTAGCAAGGTGGGGGGTTGAAGAAGTCAGGATATGACAGAGGGAGAGAGAAGTTCCATCATCAGATAAGAAGAATTGCTTATCTCAAAGGATATTTGTCTGATGACAGTAACACAATGTGCTCTTATCCATGTTTATTTCCCGTCTTTGCTTCGTTACCAGCTGTGAGACTGACTGATGATGGCCTCCACTGTTGTGTTCAATGAAACATTCCCTTGTACCAAACTGGGTTTGTAACAAACTTCTTTTTTCCTGGGAGAGAATACATCATCTACAGCCGTTTGACTTTACACATTTCACTTATTTTTGACTTCACTGGTTAGTTTCTGGTGGAAAAGTAGGGAACAATGAGAATGTACCTTCATTTCTCTATATAAGAGACACCAAGACACGCATCTACAGATACTTCCTCGGCGCGGAACTGAGGAGTGTACAAGAAGACTTTGTCTGGAGGAGGACTCTCTCAAGGTGGGGAAACCTTCCTTGCTGAAGATATTTGTACACAACTATATATATATATATATATTCCCCTACACTTTATATGCCCTTTTACTCTTTTATTTTTCCACTTTTGTAAAATTTGATTAAAAGAATCAATAAAATTGTTTAAATTGTCTATATAATAAGAGTCCCCTCCTATAAGACTGATAAAATCAAAAAATGACTTGTCCCCATCTTAACAGCAGTCTTATTTATCAAGAGAGGAAAGTTTAAATAAATAGAGTGACAGTAGTAATTTCACTAGATACAGTAGAACCTCTCTAAAGGATTACCTAGTTACAGAGTCATCATTCATCAGCTAATAACTCAATAATCCCTTTTTTAAAAATACGTATAATCATCAATTAACACAAAGCAATAACGCACCATCTATACATATAAAATGAAAGTATTTTAAAAGCACGAATGTTTCTTTTATACATAATACAAACTTCTACTGCCCTTACTGCGATGAGAAGGGTGGAATCTCAGAGATGATTTTCAAGAAAACTATGGCGAAACCACTGGGAGGGTTCACCACTGATGAGCCAAGCCCTCCCAATATATATTTTTTCATCGTAGTAAGGGCAGTAGAAGTTTGTATTATGTATAAAAGAAACATTAGTGTTTTTAAATCCTTTCATTTTAAATATAATCAACTTACACCATCTATCGCTGATCTTTTGGACATCAGTGCAGAAATAATTTATAAATTTATTCTTCTTCTTCTTTCTTATCTCAAAGCCACGATAATCATGGTGGGTAGTTAGCGACTGCTTTTACTGTAAGTGCACCACACGTCTACACATGTGAAAAGCAGTTCGACTTTGCACTTACAAATGTGCCAGAGCCCCATTTGGTTACTTGCACTCGCTGGTGGGGTTGGACTTTTGCAAGAATCAGGGGCCATTGGAGCATTTTTTTTTTTTACATAAAAAAGTGTCAAATGCGGGAATCGAACCCGGGTCGTAGTGGTCGAAAACCAAACGGTTTAACCAGCCTTCCACCGACCCCCATTTATAAATTTGAATAGAGATGGCACCAGGTTTCTTTTTTTACCTTTTTAGGTAGCTAAATTATGGGAGATGAAAAATATATATATACAGTAAAACACTGCTAAAATGAACCTGGGATATAGCGAACTTTTCCTTAAAACCAACCTGAAATAACCCCCATTTTTAGTTTATAATATAGTAAACCATGGCTATAGTGAACCAAAGGTTTATCCCCATTGTGATTCGCTATAGAGAGGTTTTACTGTATATTCTACCAAAAATCCAGACAAAAGAAGTTGTTAAAAAAAGGTTCCTTATAGATAGACAGTGGCTGCAATTCGGTGAAGTGGAAGGAAAATGGAAACCACCATGTCCCCAAGATCACAGAAGAATAATGATATTGCTGGAGGGATGCATGGAAGTTACAACAGGAAGAATGGAATCTATGGGCAATTTCAGAATACCCTGTGGTAACATCCAAAGACTAGCCATTGATTTATTCTCTTGTCCAATGATGATAACGCTGTTACCAAAATGTCACACACTATTAATTTGTATTTGGTCTTATTACTTTGTAGTACTAGCCATAGAAACTCCGCCTTTGCCGGTCCCAAGCCCGGATGAAAAAGGAGGAGGGGGAGCAGTAACAAGCTCACTAAAAAACCTGGGTTCAGCTGGCCCGGCTGATAGTACCCTGTAAGGGCTCCTAATCCAAGGATACAGGATGAGCAGCGTTTGTACTCCTGGCATCTGTTCCTCATGTCAGAGGCGGCCATTTCTTTTGGAGCTAAGTCGACCTGCCACTGAGTAGTGCTCCCAGTCTTAATGACAAAGGCAGACGCATTCTACTTCATCCAGTGTGAAGATAAGAAAGAAGAAGAAGACTAGCCATAGAAGAAAAAAAAAACATTCTGAAAGGAATACCGCCAACCTATGGATGTTTGAGGAGACATGAAAATTGCTAAAATATTTAGGAAAGTCTAACGTACAATCTAAATCTTTAAAAGCCTGTCTGATTTTAGTATTGAATTAAAATGTTCTTTCTCTCAGATTATTTGGAATCAATTGTTTAACAGTATTTGTGTGTGATGTTCTCCCCCAAATAAATATTCTTTATTACTCAAATTTTAATTTAAAAAAAATACCCCATTCTTTTTCTGTCAGAAAGATTTCCTTTAGGGCGTTTTCTTTTATAGAATGTGAAACTTGGTATAGCAATTCAAGTCAAATTTGAAAAAAAAAAGTACTTTCACTTTGATAAGGCACACAATTTGGATTATAGATTATAAACACAATAAGACCAAATCCAAATAAATAAATAGTGTGTGACATTTCGGTAACAGCGTTGTTACCATCTTCAAGACAAAAGTATTGAATCACAGTTTAAATCATGTTGACGAGGGCCAACAGCCCGAAACACCATTCGGTACTTTTGTCTGATGATGGTAATAATGCTGTTACAGAAACGTCACACATTATTTATTTGGATTTGCTCTTATTATTTTGTGTTTGTACTTTCACTTTGTTCATAGAAAAAAAAAAAATCTGCATGTATATCTTCAATATCCAAGCCCTCCTATTCAAAAGCAAGTTAAGATTCCTTCAAAAAGGGATGCTCACTGTAAGAAGAATGAAAAGCATCGAGATTGATTTTAAACATAAACCACATTTAGATCTTTTGTTTTATTGTCAAACTGCTTTTCACATGCGTAGTCACATGGTGTACTTACAGTAAAAGCAGTTGCCTACTTCTACCCACCATGATTATCATAACTTCGCTTTTACCGGTCCCAAGCCCGGATGAAAAAGGAGGAGGGGGAGCAGTAACAAGCTTGCTAACAAACCTGGACTCAGCTGGCCAGTCTGATAGTACCCTGTAAGGGCTCCTAATCCAGGGATACAGGATGAGTCTGTACTCCATGTTAGGAGCGGCTGCACATGGTCTCTGTTCCTCATGAGGCAGCCATTTCTTTTGGAGCTAAGTCGGCCTGCCACTGAGTAGTGCTCCCAGTCTTAATGACAAAGGCATTCTACTTCACCCAATCATGATGGTTGTCAAGTCTCAAGCTCTACAAGCTTGATACCCTAATATGATTGAGTGGAGATAAGAAAGAAGATGATTATCGTGGCCTGTACCACATGTACTAGGGATAAGCAAAAAAGAAAAAGATCTTTTATGAGTAGAGAGTGGCTAGCTTAATAATAATAATAATTCACACATAACAACAAGGTAATAAGATCAAATCTAAATAAATAGTATGTGACGTTTCAGTTACCGCACCTGTTAACAGTAACTATTTAAAAGACATGCTGCGACATATTTTCTCATTCAGTACTTTTGTCTTATGATGGTAACAACATTGTTACCGAAACGTCACACACCATTTATTTAGATTCTGTTTCTTGAGTTTATAATCCAAATTGTGCCTTATCAATAATAATTCTACAGACTCAATACCTTAATATGATTGAGTGAAGATAAGAAAGAAGTAGAAGACAATAATAACAATAGAAGAGCAACAAACAAGATAAATAAGAATTCAAATCAATAAGTGCACATCTTTGTGACTCCCCCTTGAATGAATAATGAGACCATTCCGCCAGATAATGGTCAAGTGCAAATCCGGGCTGATCTATTTTTATATCAGGGGGGGGGGGAGAGATTATGTGGAGGAGGAACCTAAATTAAGGATTAATTCATCGCATATCATTTATAGAGAGAAATATAAACAATGGAAAACAAAGCTATATAATTATATAATAAACTTATGTAGTTAGGTGAATGCATATTCGTTTATATATATATTTATATTTAAATATTTTATATAAAACATTATAATAATAGACTTCAGTCTATATATCATGAAAACTTTTGTCTATTTTAATTTTTAAAAAGTTGATTTTTCAAAGATTTCAAGTCAAAAAAAAAAAAAATGCAATATAACATCAAATATCATTTTAAAATGTTTAGGCTTTTTAAAATAAAAATGAAGGTCTAAAAGATTTTTTAAATTTCAGAGAAATTTTAGAAGAAAAATGCTGCAAAATTTATTTCAGTGAAAATGTCAAAAGACATTATACAAAATTCATTTTTCATTCTTAAAATCTAATCAAAATAACACTTTATTAAAAATAATAAGTATAAATCTATTTATGAAAGTATTTAATTAGTATAAATATCAATCATTACTATATAAATATAACTTTTTGAAATTTTAAGAATATATATAGGTTTTTAAAAAAATCTTTCAAAATGAATGTTATTTGTAACATTAATGGTAAAAGGATGAATATTTATCAATTTTTGATTGCTATATTTTATAAATAAGTAAATATTTGAAAGAAAATAAAAGTTTTTTGCTAGCAATAAAAAAATTAAACAAGAGGTATACATATTTGAAATAAACATGTATAAATGTAGTAAATACATCAAAATACTAATTTTTTAGATATTTAAATGGTTAAATATTATATTATAAATTTTAAATAATTCCATTTTTAATGTTATCAGAAGACATGTTTAACATTTAAATGAGGCCATTTAAATCTATGTAAACAAACAATTTATTTTCTGGTTAATTTTTAAAAATAAATAAATGAAATATAAAAAGTTAGTTTTTAAAAATAATAATATTAACATTTTTAGGAAAAATATTATGTGAATAAAATTATTTATTTACACAATCATATATTTGACCTACAGATTGTAGGCCTAACAGGTTTCTAAAATTCATTTTATAAATATACGAATTCATTTATATAGTTTAATAATATCTCATATTTGTGCAAGATTTATTATATCTGGCATTATATAAAATGCGTGTTAAAATTTTGATTCAAAACTCCCATGAAAAAAAGAAATATTTTTGTACCTATGCCGATAAGCAAGGCTTAGTACAACACCTATCGAAATAATTGGTTCCTTACCTAATAATAGAAGTCTGTGAGTTGCTTTAAAAATCTCTTTGTCTTTTTTGATTTGTTTCTCGATTTTTTTATTTGCAGTTTTCCGTTTTTTGTCTTCTTCGGCATCTTCTTTGGAGCTCGAGCCTCCGAAACATCCCATGACACTCATTTGTAATATAGGCCCAAAATTAGAACCTAAAGATTTGCCTATTTATAATATAAAAGCTAGATTAAAATGTATTACATAACTTTTCATTAATATTTTATTACTAAAATAAATGTGTTAAAACATGTTTTTAAGAAATTTAAGATGTTAAAAAATAAATTCTTCGCAAGTTAGACACATAAGTATCCATTTACGGTTTCACTTAGAAAGGATAAAGGTAGCGCCATCTAGGAACAAGGTAATGTGTTATATAAAAAAATAAAAACAATAATACAAATATATATTTTTATAGATTCTAAATTTTAATCAATTAATTTATAAATATTTTCAATATATTAACATTTGGCAAGTTTTGATAACTTTGAATTTTTTTTTTTTTATTTGTATTTGTAATTTGTTAAAATTCCTATTATTTGAATATTTAAAAATCCCATTTTATTAATTTAATGAATAAGTTATTTGTTTTTAGCTAATATATAGGCCTACACACATATAAAGGTCACTTCACTTAAAATTTTAATTCATAATATAAAAATAAATATTATTTCGAATATCTGCTTATTTATATTAATAAAATTCTGAAAATTTAGTTTTTTTTCTAAATATCAAATTTATAATATTTCCTAACAATAATTCTTTAATTTTATATCTGGTCGCGTTGTAATTTGTTATCAAACACAGCCTTTTAACTTTCATTCTTATCTTTCATTGCCTACTCCCCTTTTGTTAGATAGGAGATCCTTTAAATATAATTTAAAATTTTGAAAAGTATTTTAGAATGTCTAAGAATATAACATTGCCTCTTTTAATTGCAGATGCTTTTACATCAAAGCCTTTCCATGGTAATCCTGCTGCAATATGTCTTGTATCAAATGAATTAGATTTAACAGACGAAATTAAACAAAAGATAGCATTTGAAATGAATCTTTCAGAAACAGCCTTTATTACCCTGAAAAAACCAAACGATAAATTCGATTCATCCAATGAGTTTAAACTCCAATGGTTTACACCAAAAGAAGAAGTCCCACTTTGTGGACATGCAACCTTAGCATCATCTGTTGTTCTATTTAAATCTATGAAGAATACCAATGAAGAATTACACTTTAGTACCTTAAGCGGAGTGTTGAGCGTTAAGGTGGATAAAAATGGATTCCTTTCAATGGATTTCCCTCAAAATGCACCAAGACCTATTGATGAAAAAAGCAAGCTGAAGAATTTAATAAAAACTGTCATTGGGAATCTGGAATACATTGACTTTCAAGTTTCTGAGAAAGCTAGAAAATTAATGGTAAGGCTGAAGGATGATTATAAAAAAGAAGTTTTAGAAAACCTACCAATACCACCAACAGGTGAAATGCTAAAATTTGATTTGGAAGGTCTTAAAGTAATTGGTGTTATTGTTACCCTGAAAGGAAACAAAGAAAGTGGTTATGATTTCTTTTCAAGATATTTTGCTCCTTGGGTAGGAGTTGCCGAAGATCCTGTGTGTGGTTCAGCACACACTGTACTAGCACCATATTGGGGCAAGCTACTTGGTAAGCAGAAGATGCTGGCTAACCAATGTTCCAAAAGAAGTGGTGAAGTACATCTGACCTTGATGGACAATAATCGTATGGTAATTGCTGGTGAAGGAGTTGTTCTGGTTAAAGGAGAAATTAATCTGTAAGTAAATAATACTTGTTGATATATATTTAGGGATAATTTTATAGTGGATATAAAATTGATAAATTTTAAATTTTCAAATCAAAACCTTTATATTTTTACAAACCAACAAAACCAATGCTATTTTAAGGAAATTAAAAGCAATAACTTTAAAAATTATAAAGTTTTTAAAAGTAAAAATTTTTTATTTGAAAAAAATGTGTGTAAAAGGCTAAATCAATATATGCTCACATTAACAAATATAACTAGCTTTTTGGTAATTAAAATAATTTTAAGGTTAATGTATGTGAACTTTTATATTTATCATTAAATGGCCTAGCACTTCTTTATTAGCTTATTAGCCTAAACTAATTGTAAATGTTTAATCAAACCCTATCGTCTGTTTTATTATTTTTAAATATTCTAAGACTACAAATTTTATTTTACTTGACTATAAAAAGTTGAAGGAAGCACAATAGCAATTTTTTATCTTTAATATTTTTCATCCCTTTTTAAATGAAATAATTACTATTGTAATGGTTAAATAGATAGTATCTTATTATAATCTTATATTATTGTATCTAGATATCAAGTAGATTTATTTGTTTATTCCATTTTTTTAAATTATTTTTGTTAAGTTTGTTTACTTTTACCTATGTTTGTTGAATTTGAAAATATATATAATCACTTTTTTTTTTTAAAGTTTTAATATGTATTAGTTCTATTCTCTTTATAATTGACATTTGGCAAGGATCAATAGTTCTTATATATGAAAATTCCAAACTATTATAGAAGTTATGAAAAAGCATCTCCTTATCATGCAACTGAAAGTTTTTCTTCTTCTTTCTTATCTCCACACTGGGTGAAGTAGAATGCATCTGCCTTTGTCATTAAGACTGGGAGCACTACTCAGTGACTTAGCTCCAAAAGAAATGGCCGCCTCTGACATGAGGAACAGATGCCATGTGTAGCCGCTCCTAACATGGAGTACAAACGCTGCTCATCCTGTATCTCTGGATTAGGAGCCCTTACAGGGTACTATCAGCCGGGCCAGCTGAGCCCAGGTTTTTTAGTGAGCTTGTTACTGCTCCCCCTCCTCCTTTTTCATCCGGGCTTGGGACCGGCAAAGGCGGAGTTTGCTGATGGCTTGCGCCATATATCGGAATAAATATCAAATATTCTCGTTGATTTTTAATTATTCCAGAATATTTATTCTGATAGATGGTGCAAACCATCAGCAACTTTCAATTACACGATAAGGAGATGTATTTTTCATAATTTATGTACCTTATGCCAGTACAATATCACATTTGTACTATCTTTTCATATTATAGAAGTGTATGATTCTTTTAAAAATTAAACAATTTCTACTGCCCTTACTGCAATAGAAAAATTAATGGGAGAGCCTGGCTCATTAGTGGTAAACCCTCTCAGCGGTTTCGCCAGTTTAATCTACCATACCGCTGTTATGTTGCATTTTTCAATCTTCCTTTTATAGTGATACTGATGATAGACTCTTGGAATGGGTATTTTAGATGAACCTATGGATATAAGCTTTGAGGACAGTAGAATTACATACAATTATAAATATGGAAAAATAGTACAAATGTGATATTGTACTGGGATAAGGTGCATAAATTAAGAAAAAGGCATCTCTTTATCGTGCAACTGAAAATCAACGAAAATAGTTGATATTTATTCCGATAGATGGCGCAAGCCATCAGCAACTTTCAGTTGCACGATAAGGAGATGCCTTTTTCTTAAATTATAATTATATATACACGTTCTCTTCCCTGATTTATAATATTATAAAATAAATAAAGCTTCCAGGGTTATATTTCTTGTTTCAAATTTTTATTTTCAAGCTTTCAGACTTGTCAGTCCTTCAATAGTATATTTATCATCAATTTATTAACATGATAATCCTGTTGAAGGACTGACGAAAGCTTGAAAATAAAAATTTGAACAAGAAACCCTGGAAGCTTTATTTATTTAATTATATATGCAGTTAAAAAGAAACATATTTGGAGAAACAGGAGTTAAAGAAACACTCCCTGATCATACATCTTCAATGTTGCTGATGCTTCTGCTCTCCAACTCACAAAATTTTAGGCCATCAGCAAGTATTCAATTGCATGCAATCTTTTTTATTATTTTTTGTAATATAGTTTTTGTTCAAATATAAAAATATGACCAAGTAATACAAGATAATAAGACCAAATAAATAAATAGTGTGTGACGTTTCAGTAACAGCATTGTTACCACCTTCAGTACTTGATTCAGTACTTTTGTCTGAAGATGATAACAATGCTGTTACCGAAACGTCACACACTATTTATTTATTTGGATTTGGTCTTATTACCTTGTATTATAATCTATAACGACCAAGTAATATACTTGAAACAATTTTCAGGTCGTTGACAAAGTCCATCTATACAATATTATTGATTGTTAAATATTTTTGTTGTTATAATTTGATATATTATAAAGGACTGCGGCGTGTGATTATAAAACAATACTTAAAGTTTCACCGCATAAGTTTCTTTTCTGTGAATGATTTTTCACAGAAAAGAAACTTATGCGGTGAAACTTTAAATTTGATATATATTCTTTTTAATTGTTCATTTTTATTATCTCTCTTTGGATATATTTTTTATGGGGGTTGGTGATATTTTTTTAATATATAATTTTTACAAATATTTTTGTTGTTTTTTTTTATATATATATATTGTTGGTTTATATAATCTTTTGTTGTTTTTATATATAAATCAAAATACAAACATGTGCCAAATATTAATCTATATGAAAATAAAAAGTTGTTGAAATTTTAGATTGATTTTGTCCCTTTTATTTTTATTTACAATTCCAAGATGGATACATATAATACACAAACCCCATTTTATTATTATTATTATTATTTTCTATGTAGTAATAATGCCACGTGGAAAATTAGGGAATTCAGGAGACACAGTAATTTATTTAAGGCAAGAACAAACTATGAATGATAAACAAACAACTCCACCTTTGCTGGTCCCAAGCCTGGATGAAAAAGGAGGAAGGGGAGCAGTAACAAGCTCACTAAAAAATCTGGTCTCAGCTGGCCCGGCTGATCCAGGGATACAGAATGAGCAGCGTTTGTACTTCATGTTAGGAGCGGCTGTACATGGTGTCTGTTCCTCATGTCAGAGGCGGCCATTTCTTTTGGAGCTAAGTCGGCCTGCCACTGAGTAGTGCTCCCAGTCTTAATTACAAAGGCAGACACATTCTCCTTCACCCAGTTATGATGGTTTTCCTTTGCAAGCTTGATACCCTAATATGATTGAGTGGAAATAAGAAAGATGATAAACAAAAGAACAAGGGAAGTTTACAGAGTAGCAAATATATAAACATAAAAAATGATATTCTATTAATAAATACTTTGCTGCAATATATGTAAGGAAACCATTTCATTTACAGTACTTTTATTTACAATTTATTATTGGTTTCTATACAGATCTTATCTGGTAGCTACTGACAGAAGATGGTCTGAAGTTGCCTATACCAGCAAAAATGGAAATCTGTACATGACTGGTACAGTGTAGGAGAGACAATTCTGTCCTCCAAAGGGAACAACAGTCCTTAATTTCTAGACTTGAATCTGTCCATCTAGAATAGTTACCCGGTTTTTCCACCGTATGGCAGAGCGCCATCTAGTGAAACAAAAATTAACTAAATATTGATTAACATTAAGAAATTGAAGCATTATAATGCACAAATATTTTTTTTAAAACGCAAAACAAACTTCTACTGTCCTTTTTTTTTTTGCTTATCCCTAGTACATGTGGTACAGGCCATGATAATCATGGCAGGTAGAAGTAGGTGACTGCTTTTACTGTAAGTGCACCACGTGTCTGCACATGTGAAAAGCATTTCGATTTATGCACTTACAAATGTGCCAGAGCCCCATTTGGTTACTTGCACTCGCTGGTGGGGTTGGACTTTTGCAAGAATTGGGGGCCATTGGAGCATTTTTTTTTTTTTAAACAGAAAAAAGTGTCCAATGCGGGAATCGAACCCGGGTCGTAGTGGTTGAAAACCAAACGGTTTAACCAGCCTTCCACCGACCCCCCCCCCCCCAAAACACATTATTGATTGTATTGACTCATCCATTGATGTGCTCTACTCTTCCCCGGCAGACACCATCAAAAGTCTCAAACTTTACAAGCTTGATACTTTAGTGTGATTGAGTGGAGATAAGAAAGAAAATGGAGAACAAGTAAGTAACAGATAGGGAGGATCATCCAACTACCACTGGTGGGTTAGCACAACTTCTCTGGACTTCTTCCTGATTGGTCCATCTGACCACCCCCCCAGCCCACAGGTGGTGGATGGTTTTAGCTACCGTCGGATTTAATCATAACAATATACAGTGTACTCCGCTTATAACAAAGTCGGTTATAGCGAAATTCCGCATATAGTGAATGAAATTGTCTGCACGAAAGAAAAGAAGGGCTTAAACCATTAAAAGAACTCTGGATATTGCGAAGTCGGATATAAAGAATTTTCGCTTATAACGAAGTGATTTGCATGTATAAATTTTTATTTTATCCGTTTATAACGAAGTTTTCTCATTTACCATTATAATTGACTAATATATTATGCATAATATATATCAAATTACAATGTGTGAATGACACAAATTTAATGATACACAACAAATAAGTTAATAATATACAATTTTAAAATATGCAAACATATTATAAGTATTTTTTTTACATTATTTAAACAAAATTAAATTGTTTAATAAACGCTTATATTTTATTAACGTTTACCATGGCAGGAGAGCAACAAAGCCTCTTCGATCGCATGAAAGAAGTTTTAAAAATACCGTTAGAGATGGATTTCGATTCTTATGCTGACGCTGACAATGACGTCGTTACAAATGCCATGTTATCCGATGTAGAAATTGTCGAGAGCATTCTTCAAGCAAAAGAAGAAGAAGAAACGGACCAAGTTGATGAAGAAGTAGACCCAATTGTCCACATTCCGCATCCAAAAGAGGTCTTGGAGAGCATTCAAACTCTGCGATTGTTTCTTCAATGTCAGGATGAGTCCAAGTCTCTTCATAGGCATCTGTCAGACTTGGACAACATCGAAAAGAGTGTTCAGCACTTGTTACTGACTTCTAAATGTCAAAAGAAAATCACAAACTACTTCTCCAAAAACACCTGATGAGGTTGTTATTGATCTTTGTGTTGCTCTTTTGAGTTGAATAGTAAATAAAATTATTGGTACAAAACATTTTTTTTTTTTCCAACTGCAGATATAACAAACTTCGGATATAACAAAGTGATTGTCATGGATAATGCGACTTCGTTATAAGCGGAGTACACTGTACATACGAGGGTGAGTAGAAAAGTAAGGTCTCCTATTTTTTTTTTTTCATAGAAAAACACATTTAATCACAACTTTTTATACATCATTGGAGAGGTTGGACACTTTGCTATTTTTCTACATAGTCGCCTTGATGCTCAATCCCTTTTTTCATCCTGTCAACCAACTTTGTAATTCCGGTGTTGTACCACTCTCCCGCCGCCTCTTTGAGCCACTTGTCGACCCACCTGGCGGACACCTTTCTGTAGCCGAGGGTCTCAGACACAATCTTGTGCACGGAGAAGTGGCTGCAATCTTCATTCAGGCCATCCTCGATCTCTTCAAGGGTTATCCGCCGGTTTGCGCGCACCATTTCGTTGATTCGAGCTACGGTTGATTCCGGCAAACTCGGCCGGCCAGACCGCTGTTCATCGTGGACGTTTATCCGCCCCTCGTTAAACTCCCGGCACCATTTCCGCACATTTTTGATGTCCATGCACTTCTCACCATACACTTCCACTAACTGACGGTGAATTTCGACCGGAGAATTATTTTTCGCATTTAAAAAGCGTATAACTGAGCGCAACTCGCACTTGGCAGGAGAGCTAAGGGGAAGCTCCATCGTGAACGGCTGCCAGACAGCGACTGAGCGTCCCAAGATCACCGGGAAAGTTCTAGACGGTAGAGGGGGAACCAAGGAAGGCAGCGGTGTTGTCGGATTTCACCTAGCAACCCGCGTTCGGAAATTATCTCGTAGAAGACCTTACTTTTCTACTCACCCTTGTAGTTATCTTCTAATGATGATAAATTCTCAAAATTTCTCTCAAAAATTTATATACCAGGTCTATTAGTATGAAACGCGAAAATTTTCAGTGAATTCAAAAGTTCACCAATTCCATACAGCAAAAGATTTTTAATTCAAAGTAATTGCCCTGATTAGCTATACACTCGGACCACCTTTCAGGCAATTTTCGAATTCCTTGTCTGAAAAATTCTATTCCTTTTGAGTCGAACCAGTTAACAAGCCATTTTCGGAGTATGTCTGAGTTCGAAAATTCCTGGTTTTTTAGGGCGTGTCCTAAAGATGTGAAAAGGTGGTAGTCCGACGGCGCTAAGTCTGGTGAGTACGGCGGGTGGGGTAAGAGTTCCCAGCCCAAGTCATTTATGGTGTTTTTGACCACTGTAGCGTTGTGGGCTGGAGCGTTGTCATGCTGCAGTATAAGCTTGTTATGCTTTTCACGCAATTCCGGTCTTATTTCATTCAATGCCTCTCTCAAACTGTGCATTTGTTGTTCGTAGCGACTAGTATTGACCGTTTCGCCAGGTTTCAGGAGCTTGAAATATACTACGCCGGTCTGGTCCCACCATACGCAAAGCATTGCCTTTTTTCCTAAGCGATTGGGCCTAGGCTTCTGTTTTGAAAATTGGCCGAGCAGGCCCCACGACCTTTGGCGCATAGGATTGCTGAAGTGGATCGATTTCTCATCAGAAGTTACGATTCGGTGCAAAAATGACTTCTTTTCATGCCTGGCGAGCAGCCCTTCGCAGGTTACCAGACGCCGTTCTTGTTGCCTTTCGCTCAACTCGTGGGGGACCCATCTGGAAAGCTTTTGGGTCATTCTGAGGCTTTTTAAACGTAGGAAAACAGCACCTTGAGACACCTGGAGCTGTTTCGCGAGTTTCTCTTGCGTTTGGGTACTGTCCTCATCCAACAAAGCTTGCTGTTCAGCGTCCTCGAACTTTTGGTGCGGTTTTCCACGTGGTTCATTATCAAGTTCGAAATCGCCACTTCGGAATTTTTTTAACCACCTGTAACACTGCGATTTGCTCAGAGAGTGGTCGCCGTGGACTTCTCGAGCATTCGGTGGGCTTCAGTGGCACTTTTCTTCCAGTTGAAGGCGAACAACAAAACTTCCCGCAAATGGGCACTTTCTGGCTCGGAAATCACCATTTTCCACGGGCTCCAGAAATTTTCCAAGAATTGAATTTTTCTAAAACTCCACGCATGCTGATGCCACGTGAGTCAAAAAACAAAATGTCTTCAACAGCGCCACCGTCGGCTCAAATAAAGTTGCACAGCGCCCTCTGGCAGCCATTTTCGCGTTTCATACTAATAGACCTGGTATATAGGAGCCTTGTCCTAGATTTATTGTGGAAATTATTAAATTTAAATTATTAAATAATTATTGTTTCCATAAAGGTTTATAAAGCTTTTTGTACCGCATGCACCATTCACTTTATCTGCAAATAATAGTAGTAATGATTATATACAATTTATTAATATAATTTATCATCATTTTAAACTCCGCCCTTGCCGGTCCCAAGCCCGGATGAAAAAGGAGGAGGGGGAGCAGTAACAAGCTCACTAAAAAACCTGGGCTCAGCTGGCCCGGCTGATAGTACCCTGTAAGGGCTCCTAACCCAGGGATACAGGATGAGTCTGTACTCCATGTTAGGAGCGACTGCACATGGCGTCTGTTCCTCATGTCAGAGGCGGCCATTTCTTTTGGAGCTAAGACGGCCTGCCACTGAGTAGTGCTCCCAGTCTTAATGACAAAGGCAGACACATTCTACTTCACCCAGTGTGGAGATAAGAAAGAAGAAGATCATCATTTTATACCCGAAATATGCAAATTAGTCTATTTTGTTTTATCTAATTTGCATATTTGGGAATATAGACTATAACATTTACCCTTTCCAAATTCAATTCTATGTCTTGTTAAAATTTCATCAAGATAGGTGAAATATTTGTAGAAAAATAATGCACCCACATTTCAAGGTAGGACACATGTTTTATATATCCACAAAACTCCGCCTTTGCTGGTCCCAAGCCCGGATGAAAAAGGAGGAGGGGGAGCAGTAACAAGCTTGCTAAAAAACCTGGGCTCAGCTGGCCTGGCTGATAGTACACTGTAAAGGCTCCTAATCCAGGGATACAGGATGGGCAGCGAGCAGCTCTAAAAGCTTGATACTCTAATATGATTGAGTGGAGATAAGAAAGAAGAAGAAGATATATCCACAAACATAAATTCATTACCATAAAAAAACTGAAACAGTGTTGCTTAATTAAATAAATCAAAGTAAAAGAAATAAATATACATACAGTAGAACCTCCCTGTAAAGGACACCCAATTACAGGGCCAAAGTGTCTTTTAGGGAGAGGTGTCCTCTTACTGGAGTTTCTAAATTGTAAAAATGGTAATTTTGCAAATAAAAAATTCTTTTGTGGAGAGATGTCAGCTAAAGGAAGGTTCTACGGTATATGTAGATTTAAAAAAAAAAAAAATTTAAGTTAAAAAAAAAAAGATGCCGAAACCCGGGATCGAACCAGGGACCTTTAGATCTTCAGTCTAACGCTCTCCCAACTGAGCTATTTCGGCGATGACTAAGCTACCCACATGAAATCTTTAAGATGATTTAATTTAAATATATTTTACATGTAAATTAGAAACTATTATAGACGCGTAAGATTCTTTTTGAAATTAGACAATTTCTACTGCCCTTAGTGCAATGGAAAAATTAATGGGAGGGCCTGGATCATCAGTGGTGAACCCTCCCAGCGTTTTCGCCAGTTTAATCTACCATACCGCTGTTATATTGCATTTTTCGATCTTCCTTTTATAGTGATACTGTTGGTAGACTCGTGGAATGGGTATTTTAGAATAACTATAGACATAAGCTTCGAGGACAGTAGAATTACATACAATTATAAATATACAATTTTTCCATATTGCAGTAAGGGCAGTAGAAATTGTTTAATTTCAAAAAGAATTTTACGCGTTTAAAATAGTTTTTAATTTTCATAACAGATGGCGCGTTAGTGCATCGTAATATTTAATATGTGTAGATGGAAAATTTGCCGGGAGGAAATTAATCCATGGAAGCAATGGTCGCCTCTCCCGTCAAAATATAGATGGCGTCAGTTTCTGACGTTTATTTTGACGGGAGAGGCGACCATTGCTTCCATGGATTTAATATGTGTATTGTAAAAAAAATAATGAAAAGAATAATAACATATGGAAACATCAAACATAAAATTATGAAGACATAACAAAGCATCAATCTCGAAATGGATATTAACTAAATGTTTTTTTAAAGCTTAATTAGAGTAGGTTTTCTTTTTTTAAATCATTTCCCCTTGATTCACACATGAAGAAGTTTCTATGATACTCATGGAAGATCGCTGAGATAGTCTTCATCATGCTGACAAGAACCAACAGCCCGAAACCCGTACTTTGTTGAACTACCTGATGTGTGAATTTAATTTAATAAAGTTAAATGTTATGATGCATTAGCGCGCCATCTGTTATCAAAATACGAAACTATTATAGACGTGTGAAAAAATAATACAAATGTAATATTGTACTGGGATAAGGTGCATAAATTAAGAAAAAGGCATCTACTTATCGTGCAACTGAAATTTTTTTTTTTCACATTTTATAGCGTTCTCACGCAATTCTGGCCTTAATTACCCGTTTCATGATTTTCAGGATGCCTTAATGACCAATTTTTTGGTCGTTGAGGTACAGCTTGCACCACGCTGATGAGGGCCAACAGCCCGAAACGCGCCCGTGGTTAGCTTTTCTTGATTAATCAAGAATGGGTATTTGGCCAATTCTGGAATAATTAAAAATCAACGAGAATAGTTTATATTTATTCCGATAGATGGCGCAAGCCATCAGCAACTTTCAGTTGCACGATAAGTAGATGCCTTTTTCTTAATATTATAGACGTGTATGATTCTTTTTAAAAATAAAACAATTTCTGCCCTTACTGCAATGGAAAAATTAATTGGAGGGCCTGGCTCATTAGTGGTGAACCCTCCTAGCGGTTTCGCCAGTTTATTCAAATAGAGGTATGGTAGATTAAACTGGCGAAACCGCTAGGAGGGTTCACCACTGATGAGCCAGGCCCTCCCATTAATTTTTCCATTGCAATAAGGGCAGTATATATTGTTTTATTTTTAAAAGAATCATACGCGTCTATAATAGTTTCGTAAAGTTAAATGTCTTTAAAATGATCAAAGATGGATATTGTTATCTTGAAAGGATTGAGGAGAACATACATCCAGATGGCACAAGAATCTATAGGGCATGCAACAACTGTCCTGGTGTGGAACTAACACCTACTCACATATTCTCATGCCCAGCAATGGCCGCAGCCTTTCAGAAAATTTACATAGATCCAGAGCAGCAGCTTTACACACCCAAGATAGTGGACATTACTGTGATAGAGATGTATGGAGACATCTGAGACTCTTCATTGAACACGACAACAAGAAGAAGTCATTATAATTGACATGGACCCAGAACAGCAGTTATACACACCCAAGATAGTGGACATTGCTGTGATAGAGATGTACGGAGACATCTGAGGCTCTTCATTGGACACGACATTGAGGAGAACCAATATATTTGGACACAACAATACACATATCATACACTCTGTTTGCGGAATATGGAAACATTCAATGTTATTGTTCTTTCTTAAATAATGTACGGATTTATATCATTGTTGAACTGAATGTGAAAAAGAATTGGGAAGGCTTGGCTCATTAATGGTAAACCTGCTGGTGAACCAAACTCTACACCGGTGGCAGAGGTTCCATATTGATTGTACATAGTATCATGCATATATATATACCCATTAAATACCCATTTCTTGGTTTTTCAGGAAGCCACTGGGACCAAAAAATATTTTTGGTCGCAGTGGTACAGCCTACTCCACGCTGACGAGTGCCAAAAGCGCGAAACGCGTTCGTGGATGGCTTTTTTTGATTTATCAAGAAATTGGGTTGGGCAAATATCAGGAAACAGGCTAAATCAATGTTTAGTTGATTTCTGTTCCACCAGACGGCGCTCTGCCTTCTGAAAAGCACATGTGCTCCTGGTCAGGATATGCCTTTTTTATTTTTAATATATATATATATATAATTTTAAAAAATAGGGCTTATTTTGGATTGTAATAAGATTATTTATTAATCCAATATTTCGATGGACCAATCGTCCATCTTTTACGAGGTTTTTTGTTATAGAGCACACAGCAGGTCGCGTGCTTCAGGTGAGCCACAGACGTCTTACAAACTTGTTGGGCGATAAACCATCTAATATATACATTTTAAACAAAGTAAATATATAATAACGAAAAGATTCAAAAAGGATAAGTTTCTTTATTTTAAAAATAAATTCGAGCTTTCGGGCGCAAGCTGCCCTTCTACAGGAATAATGGATACAATTTTAAGTAGTCACGTATTTACAGTTATAAATATTTTCTTTAAATGGTTTCTCGCTTTGGTCTTGCATAGCGTGAGTGGATCGCATACCCACGTGATTTAGTTTAAATCAAAGAAAAGCCCCGACAAAGAGTGGCGTGTTGCCCCTAGAAATACTAGTCGACCAATAATTTATATCCAGTATATGCCCTATATTCATGCCCAATATATGAAAATTAGAAACTATTTTAGACGCGTAAGATTCATTTTAAAAATAAACAATTTCTACTGCCCTTACTGCAATGGAAAAATTAATTGGAGGGCCTGGCTTATCAGTGGTGAACCTTCCCAGCGGTTTCGCCAGTTTAATCTACCATACCGCTGTTATATTGTATTTTTCTATCTTCCTTTTATAGTGATACTGATGCTAGACTCTTGGGATGTGTATTTTTAGATGAACTATAGACCTAAGCTTTGAGGACAGCATAATTTCATACAATTATAAATACACATACACAAAAGCCTTTATTAAGACACACAGGTCTTACAGAAGATTCTCCTTGGGGTTACAAGACGGAGAAACCCATGAAAGTGGGAAATATACAAAGGGGTAAAAATGGAGAAAGATTATATACACATAGTAAATATATGCAGATTATTATTTTTGAATGATCCTATGAAAAGTAAGAATATGGATTTGGAAAAAAGAAAAAAAAATTGGAAATATGGGTGGGAGAAGTGGAGAGCGAAAAGAGGAAAGAAAACAGGTATTTACATTTGGAACATACATATAATGGAACATACAATTATAAATATATAATTATCTTTTTAAAATAATACAGACTGTGCACTTTTTCATGTATTGACAAGATGTCAATATAATTATGGCAATTGTCAATGGTAAATCTTCTCAACGATTTCACCAATTCAATCCACAAGATCTAAGCTACAACTATTGTATTGTCCCCATTCTACTTATATTGTATATCTGTACTTGAAGTCTTGGTGATGGTATTTGACGTAACTATGAAAATATGTTTCTGTGATTGTAGAAATTCCACACATAAAGTTGAACCTCTCTGTAAAGGCAACACCTAGTTGCAGAGCCAAAGTGTCCTTTAAAGAGAGGTGTCCTCTTACCGGAGAGTTTCTATAAATTATATTTGTATATAATTTTGTATATATATTTATAATTATAATGAAGTATATTATGATGCATTAGCGCGCCATCTGTTATCAAAATACGAAACTATTATAGACGCGTATGATTCTTTTTAAAATAAAACAATTTATACTGCCCTTACTGCAATGGAAAAAGTATTGGGAGGGCCTGGCTCATCAGTGGTAAACCCTACCAGCGGTTTCGCCAGTTTAATCTACCATACCGCTGATATATCATAATATCATAGGCGTTAATATCAAGAATCATACGCGTCTATAATAGTTTCGTATTTTGATAATGAAGTATAAAATTATAATGTATATATAATATAATTTGTATATATTGTATAATTGTAATGTTGCTAAATAGTAAAAATGGTAATTTTGGGCGATTAAAACTGTCCTTTATAGAGAGGTGTCCTCTAGCGTGAGTGTCCTCTCATGGAGGTTCTACTGTATTTCTGCTTTCATATTTGGACATCTTATCCAGTACGCGAGGTGGTTAACGGTATTACTGGAGAAATGTATGGAAGAAATACCGAGAAGAGGAAGGACGAGAATAGAATTCATAAGCTATTTCGGGAGAAAATCCCAAAAATACCATCAAAAGACTACCTCTGGAGAGGAAGCTCTGGGGGGGGGGCAAGAATACTGCCAGCCCCTCCAACTTATAGGTTGAAGATATATTGATACATATGCTTAATTAATAAAATATACAATAGAACCTCCATGAAAGGACACTCGCGCTACAGGACACCTCTCTATAAAGGACAGTTTTCATTTGCAAAATTACCATTTTTACTATTTAGTAGCTCTCTGGTAAGGTGACACCTCTCTCTAAAGGACACTTTGGCCCTGCAATTAGGTGTTGTCCTTTACAGGGAGGTTCTATTGTATATCAAGTATATCATGGAACAATCCTTGATAATCATGATGGGTTCTGGTCATATACATTTTTTTCTGTTTGGGTTCTTGCACTCACTAGTGAATTTGACTTGTGCTAGAATTGAGGGCCGGCCATTGTGGAGTATTATTTTATATTTCAAAACGTGTTTAATATGAGCGTTTTTTGAATATTGGTTCATTTTCGACTATCAGGCTGAAAACTACTTGTAACTAAATTACCAGTTTATTTGATATTTTAAAACGCGGTCCTAGAACGCGGCTGATTCCACACTAGCCTGTTCAGTGATTGGCTAACCATGACGTATGCACGAAGGAACGTGTGGCCATTGGACATGCGTCGGACCTGGAGGCTGTTGTTGGGTGCTGCGCTGCCTGGAGTATAGGGGCTTCATCTATGATTCCTTTCTTCCTGTGGTGAATCTGTATAAGACCGGTGGTCTTAATAAAGCTTTGTGTGTGTGATATTTTAAAACGAAGTTATTTCGGGTGAAGCTACCCTAAGATTGGTGTACCTATCAATCAGAATTCTTCAAAATGATCGATCCATAGACATAGTCTGGTGGAAGACTCGGTTGTCTTGGTCCAATAGGTCTGTCTATTCATTGATGATATACGTAGAGAAATGAATACTGTGGTTTCCCCTTGTCGTAGAATTGCCAAACTCGTCCATATAGGGTATAGGTTTTATAATAATTTAGAGAAATAAAAACTGAAATAGTTCATTCTCAACTTATAAACAACAAGGCTTTCTACAAATTCATCTATGATCACAACATCTTCTTGTGTATATTTTAGATGAACTTAATTCATTAAATGACAATATCTGGGAACATATTTTTGGCATTTTATCGTTTTTACAGGTGACCAAACGATTGGTAGAAGAAAATATCGGAAGATAACTTATTTTCGGAAGCAGTGTGTTGTTAAAAGAAGAAAATATGAAAATTCAATGAGATTTCTACTGATGAGTAAGAAAACTGAATAGAATTCCATTGACAAATTCACTTCTTGTTCTGTGATAATGATTGACGTTCTTTTCCCTTTTTGGAAGAATAGCTTCGATGATCACCTTTATAGAATGAAAGTTGTGCATATAATCGTTTTGGAAAACAACAGTTGACCTAACAGAAAGTTCATCCACCTTTAGAAGCCGTTTCCAACTTCAAGGTCAAATGAGTGCCCTCTTCCTCTTCCTTGCTTGTTCCTCTAAGTTCTTCTGCACGATGTTTTTTGTTGGAAAGCCGAACCTCGTTTTTTTCACCTCGTATTCACGGCGAAATACCGTTTCTCTCTTATCCAAGATACAGTAGTCGCATTGGCTATAAGCTCAAAGAGAACAATCGGATTTTCAACAAATCTTCATCTTGGAAAATTACAGTTTTTACATCTTCTGCCTTTTGATAATGTTTTAGATATAGATATGTCTTTATTGTTTGCGGAAGAGCATTGCTCGATGCAAATATTTGAATGTAATTCTATTGTCCTATAAGCTTATGTCCATAGTTTTCTTGAAAACCATTTCTGAGATTCCACCCGTTAGTGCTGCGTATATAAGCAGAATCGTCCAATACATTATTAGAGCTCTGAGAAGCGGTCTGATGGATTAAATTGGCGAAACCGCTGGGAGGGTTTACCACTGATGAGCCAAGCTCTCCCAATATATTTTTTCATCGAAGTTAGGACAGTAGAAGTTTGTATTATGTATAAAAGAAACATTCGTGCTTTTAAATCCTTTCATTTTATATGTATAGATATTCTTCTGTCACGATTCCATATTTGTAACATATCAGGTAGTTGGCTTTCTGCGCTCCAAGAATCTGGGTTACTAATATCTCTCTCTCTCTCTATTTGGAACATTTCCCGATCTCTTGGAATATCATACAGCTGCCTGCTTTCACAATTGTTCTGAAGGGTATTATCTTTGACTCCCTGGATCAATATTCTTCCTCTTTTGGCTGATTTCATCGGGTGGGAGCTGTTCGACGATGTAACTAAACCTAACCGATTATTCTAGCTATCAATTACACTGTTTAGAGATGCATGGAGACATCTAAGGCTCTTCATTGGACACGACAACAACAACAATTTTACTGTTTAGAGATGCATGGAGACATCTGAGACTCTTCATTGGAAACGACAACAACAATTACACTGTTTAGAGATGCATGGAGACATCTGAGGCTCTTCATTGGACACGACAACAACAACAATTTTACTGTTTAGAGATGCATGGAGACATCTGAGACTCTTCATTGGACACGACAACAACAATTACACTGTTTAGAGATGCATGGAGATATCTGAGGCTCTTCATTGGACACGACAACAACAATTACACTGTTTAGAGATGCATGGAGACATCTGAGGCTCTTCATTGGACACAACAACAATTACACTGTTTAGAGATGCATGGAGACATCTAAGGCTCTTCATTGGACACGACAACAACAATTACACTGTTTAGAGATGCATGGAGACATCTGAGGCTCTTCATTGGACACAACAACAACCATTACACTGTTTAGAGATGCATGGAGACATCTGAGACTCTTCATTGGACACGACAACAACAATTACACTGTTTAGAGATGCATGGAGACATCTAAGGCTCTTCATTGGACACGACAACAACAATTACACTGTTCATTTGAAATAAAACTGAGACATGGATCCAGCTTCAACTTGGATGGATTCAAATTCTCGGTCAGCTCTCCTGGATAGGAAGTATCCTGTTAAACTCTGCCGATCTCATCTTTCTTATTTTTAGATTACACAGGTCTACAAAAAAAAAAAAAAATTTGCCGGAGAAAACCTGATGTTGATTCTAATGTAACTTTTCATGCTGAATTCAAAAATGAAATCAGAAGTTTTCCATTACCCATAGTTCTTACAGGATAACCATTTTTTCTATAAATTGGTATATACAGTAATAATGCAGAAAATGTTACGTAAGCATTTTTAAGTAAACAACATTACATTAGCTAGCGCTTTATTTTTGACGAGTTGATATGTGGAGCCAAAAGCTTTATTTTATTTGTTACTAGCGGACATACCCGGCTTCGCCCGGGTTTTACCCGAGTAAAGGTTTGTCTAACGAATCTCTCGATAAAGTGAACATTTTTTTCCCGGTCCCTTGAAAAATACTCGATAAGTTGAATAAAATCAATATTAATTGGTTCCCTCTGTAATTGGAAGTTAAAGGAATAGTATCTTGTCTTGGAATTGTATCATTATTCTTGTATGGACGTACCCGGCTTCGCCCGTGTTTTACCTGAGTAAAGGTTTGTCTAACGAATCTCTCGATAAAGTGAACATTTTTTCCCGGTGCCTTGAAAAATACTCGATAAGTTGAATAAAATCATTATTAATTGGTTCCCTCGGTAATTGGAAGTTAAAGGAATAGTATCTTGCCTTGGAATTGTATCATTATTCTTGTCTCAAATAAATTGCCGTGTCATCCTGAATTTTGTCTTTCCTAATTTTCTACATTACAAAATCATCGTATCATCATGATAATATTTAGAGCAGATTGTTGAATTATAACAGATAAATTAGAATATTTATCTTGATTATTTTAAAGCGAAAAGTTATTTCAAAAATTTTATTTGCTAGAAACCTTCCCAGTACTATACTAAATAACTTCCCTAAGTTTCATGGCGTTCCAATGAGTGGTTTGGTCAGGCATAAAGGACAAACAGACCACACACATACATTCATTTATATATATATTTTATTTGTTATTAATTAAATTTTGCTCTTTAAGAATCATAAATAGTAATTTAAATAACAATGAAATGAACAATCTCGTGAATCCATATAGGTTGCTGACAATTTGGATTCTGTATGGCCCAAATATGGTTAGTAATAGACCAGAATACCCAGTAGCCCTGCAAGTCAGGGGGCCGCCTTCTGTAGCTTGATATTCTGGCAATACTATACAATAATAATCTTTATTTTCATCCATTAGCATACAACATTAAAAACTTTAAAGATACTGTGGGTAAAAAATCTACAATATTACGCTTATGTATGTTGTGTGTGTGTGTGTGTGTGTATATAATATAATCAAAATATATAGATAAAACAGGCACACAGTAACAGAATCAAACATTGAACGGATGTTGTTCAATGTCATACAAAAGATAAACTGTCTAGATAAATCTGACATGCAACAACTCAGGACTGTCAAAGGCTGTGAAACATTCAAGTGTCGAAGATAACAAGGTGACATTATCACCAGCTCTATCACCATGGTATAAAACGCTGACGATCCAACATATGGCATTTCCCTAGAGATGACCTGGATCTGGCCGCTGCTTCAGGTAGGATCTTCCCACACCAGACGATCAATGCTACAGGAAGCTTCCCCATCCCACATTCTCACTTGAAGGCACCAGAATTTCAATACAAAACTAACCTACAATTTCATTGATTTCTGAGACGAAATTAAGATACAATCTTAGAGATTTCTGAGAAGTATTTACTGACAAAAAGAAATCGGCTTTGAAAATGTTTATTATATATTTATCATTACTCTTCACAATTCATCCTTTCATACCTCATCCCTAAGGTTAGAAATAATCGTTATTTCTCCTTAAAATAAATTTTGATTTTTTTGTTCAAAAGAAACACATGCGGGATAATTTTCAAATGTCGTTTTACAATCTCAAGCCGTATTATATTGTACTATATAAATTTATATACAGTAGAACCTCTCTTTAGCAGACACCCCGCTAGCGGACACCTCTCCACAAAGGACAGTTTTCATTTGTAAAATTATCATTTTTACAATTTAGCAATTCTCCGGTAAGAGGACGACACCTCTTCCTAAAGGACATTTTGGCTCTGCAATTAGGTGTTGTCCTTTACAGGGAGGTTGTTTACCTATATATATGCCTTTTTAATTAAAGATTTATTTATAGATTGATATGTTTTCAAAACGATTATATGTTTTATATAAAGGCTAATACACTTTTAAACCTTTTTTTCTAATTATTCAAACTTTTAAAAACCAATATTTTTTCCCAGTAATATATTTTAAAGAATTCTATAATCTTTCTGTGCTTAGTTTGTTAATGATCTCTTTATTATTCTTTGTGCGCTAGAAATTTCTTCACTGAATTTTCTTTGAGAAGAATATAATCATATTTAAATAAGAAAGGAAAAAATTATAACACATTTATCAATAAAATACTTTTGCATTATTATTTTTAAATATTTCTTAAATGGATTATATTAGCGAGAGATTTCAAAAACTTGCACTTTATAAGATTCTACATATTTTCATCCATTCTCCCAAATTTTTCGTCTGATTGTCTTTAATAGTATGAAATACTTTACTGTCGTGTGAATTAGTTCTAAAAAGAAAATTCAGAATTCTAAATTTGAAAAAAAAACATCTTTTGGTTATTTATATTTTCACATACAAATACACCTATTCCCCGATTTACACGGTACTTGTTTTACACGTTTTCGCTTTTACACGGTTTTCCAAATAAGTTTTTTTTATCGCACTATACTAAATGCTAGTGTGATTGAACACATGCGCTGTGTACACATCTCACGAGGAATCCCGAGCTTATGTGCTGACTACATATTTTAACCTGTCAATGCATTTTATTTTTATTTCTGTGTACACCTATCCCCCCGATTTACACGTTTTTCTCAGGAACGTATCTACCGTGTAAATCGGGGGATAGGTGTATCAAAAAAAAATGACAATATTATAGATGACCAAAAACAGTAACCAATTATGTAAATGATAGGCAATTATGTAAAATGATAAATATATGTTTAGATATTTAAGATAGTTTAAAAACACAATTGAGATAAATATTCCAGCTGCCATCAAGGTCATCTTCTGATAACGATTTGCCTCTTCGAAAATCTATGTTGCATATTGAAAGGACTTGAAAGTTCCTTGTAAAACAACACTTGAAGTTACACCGCATGAGTTTCTTTTCAATGAAAAATCAAAATTTTATTTCAAGGTGAAATATTGACTATTTCTAACCTTTTTGGATGAGGTATGAAAGGGTGAATTATGAAGAGTAATGATGAACGGAAAAATAAAAGTGTCCAGGGATGGATATCGAACCCACAATGTTCCGCTTACCGGGCAGATGCCAGTCCACTAGGCTACCCTGGACGTATTTTTCCGTTCATAAATAATACATAAAGTAACTTATAATACAATATAATACACTGCGGCTTGTGATTGTAAAACAACACTTGAAGTTACACCGCATGAGTTTTTTTTTCAATGAAAAATCTAAATTTTATTTCAAGGTGAAATATTGACTATTTCTAACCTTTTTGGATGAGGTATGAAAGGGTGAATTATGAAGAGTAATGATGAACGGAAAAATAAAAGTGTCCAGGGATGGGAATCGAACCCACAATGTTCCGCTTACCGGGCAGATGCCATGTCCACTAGGCTAGTTCCTTGTGTCTCAATCAACATTCGCGTTAAAGCTGCGGAATTTGCATCATTTATATAACACGGTGAACTAATTTCACTCTGAAATTTGTATATTTTTCTGCTCATTATTTCTTGGTGTTGCAAATTCAGTGTTAAGTAGTATATATTGTCGCGTATATGGGCCTGAAAACACCTACAACCTCCGCCAATAGATGGCGCTTTCGCCTATTTCCCGTCTGGAACTAGTGTGGATATCGCCGACTGCTGTGGTCCTGTTTCCTGGGGCAAATGTTTGTAAATACACGTTTATATTGGCCCTAGGAGGTAACGTAATGTAAATACCCGTTAAATGGTATTCTAGTTATATGTAATATCGTTTAAAGAAGACAATAAAAAAAGGAGGAGTGTTAGAAGTCTTGGTGTCGGTTACTGTTATGACACTCACGCCAACACCACAGTCGCTACTCTTCTGGTAAGTCTCTCGTGTCCCCCCACCAGTGGTAAGGCCGAGAAATACTGCCAGAGGAAAGGAGATCCACTTGAGTGATGGTTCTCAGGAGGTCTTTGGGTGGGCTGCAGGGTAGAGCTGCAGAGGGAGAGCAACGTGAGCTAGGGTTAGGTGATCCACGAAGGAGGAAAAGGCGTCGTCGCGAAGAACCAGAGGGGTCAAGCGCGACAATATATACAAGTTCGCAGTAATTTATTATCCAAACCGCGAGCTTTCGTGTGCAAATAAAAATATTTAAAAAAAAAAAACTACGAAGGTAGAAAGATGATCCATGAATCCCTACTATCAAAGAAACAGAACAGTATAAACAGAAGAATAGATTTTCCAGAGCAATTCCGTTATTCCTACCTCATGAAGAATTAGCCATCAAACTTAGATCTCTCCCTTCCGTGTTTACTCTTTGATTTCATTTTGCCTGTTGAGGGGCGATAGCTCGAAATTTTACGGTTTTGATACAAGATACATTTCAGCCAGATCAGGTACTTATTGAGGATTTGTATAGCCGACAAACACACACATATATATATATATAATGAAAGAATTTAAAAGCACGAATGTTTCTTTTATACAAACTTCTACTGTCCTTACTGCGATGAAAAAATATATTGGGAAGGCTTGGCTCATCAGTGGTGAACCCTCCCAGCGGTTTCGCCAATTTAATCTACCAGACCGCTTCTCAGAGCTCTAATACTGTATTGGACGTAACAATTTATTCCGCCTTCTACATGCTAACAGGTAAGCATTTTAAGGCTCATACTGTATTGGACGATTCTGATTATATACGCAGCACTGAAATATGGGATCTTAGAAATGGTTTTCAAGAAAACTATGGACATAAGATTTTAAGACAGAAGAATGTAATTCAAATATTTGCATCGAGCAATGCTCTTCCGCAAGCAATAAAGACAAGGTAAGTTAGGTATAAATTAACACAAAGCAATAACGCGCCATCTATACATATAAAATGAAAGAATTTAAAAGCACGAATGTTTCTTTTATACATAAAACAAACTTCTACTGTCCTTACTGCGATGAAAAAATGAAAAAAAAAAAAACCTTGTCTTTATTGCTTGCGGAAGAGCATTGCTCGATGCAAATATTTGAATTACATTCTACTGTCTTAAAATCTTATGTCCACAGTTTTCTTGAAAACCATTTCTAAGATCCCACATTTCAATGCTGCGTATATAAGCAGAATCGTCCAATACAGTATTAGAGCTCTGAGAAGCGGTCTGGTAGATTAAATTGGCGAAACCGCTGGGAGGGTTCACCACTGATGAGCCAAGCCTTCCCAATATATTTTTTCATCGCAGTAAGGACAGTAAAAGTTTGTAGAAAAGAAACATTCGTGCTTTTAAATTCTTTCATTTTATATGTATAGATGGCGCGTTATTGCTTTGTGTTAACATATATATATGTTATAAAAAATGAGATTTTCTATTGATTTTAGATTATCTTGAGGATTATGCTATGGTAATGCAGTCGTGGTTAAAATCTTGAATGTATATAAAAATAGTGAAGATTAGAAATAGCTTTAATTGAGCTTATGGAGAATATAGAAAACATAATTTGAGAAAGGTATGCCTGACTTAAGGCGTAAGAATAAAAAAAAAAATGAAAAACTTATTTACATAATGTACAAAAGGTTTGAGCCGGCCACCGGGAAAGGAGGAAATGTCTTTATTTACAGGGCTGCTAACCAAAATGAATGAAAAGCTCCCCTGCGGGGAATCGAACCCCGGTGGCCACCGGGAAACAACAACGGGAATATTCTTGCCATCGTCCGCTCAAGTCTCAGTGGAGCCTTTTCCGGGCACACTGTATCTAAAACGTCAAGGCAGCAGACGCGATGTCAGGTGGCCAGGGATCCTAGGATCTGCCGGCTGGAACCGGGAAACAACCACAATTAATTTTATAGAGGAAGCATGACCTCTGGCGGTAGATTTAAACAGAATATTTGAATCTATAAAATATATTTTCAAATAAAATAATATTTTAATATAACATATATATATACATACGCTGACTTGTACTAAACAAACTTATTACGAAAGTGAAAAATAGTACAAAAGTGAATTTGTACTTGAATTAGATGTCTAAATTAAGAATAAAAGGTATCTTCTAATCGTGTATCTAGAAGTTACTGATGGCTTGCGGAAGCCATCAGTAACTTCTAGTTGCACGATCAGTAGATACCTTTTTTATTCTTAATTTATAACGAAAGTTTTTAAAATATCTTTATAACAGTAGAAGTTTTCCATGAGAAGACATTCTCGCTGAATGTGATTCTGTTCTTCGTTTGGTTGATAGATAGGCAATGTTTGGTGACCGTTTGACCAAATAGGTCATATATTATACAGGGTAGTAAAGGTTTCACTTATAGACAAAACTTAAGGAAGTTGTACCTTTCAGCATGTATATCTGGATTCAGACAATAACTATGAAAGATATTACAGTCACCTTTATTGAAGACACACGAGATAACCAAGTGTGAACAAAACTTAAGGAAGTTGTACCTTTCAGCATGTATATCTGGATTCAGACAATAACTCTGAAAGATATTACAGTGACCTTTATTGAAGACACACGAGATAACTAAGTGTGAACAAAACTTAAGGAAGTTGTACCTTTCAGCATGTATATCTGGATTCAGACAATAACTCTGAAAGATATTACAGTGACCTTTATTGAAGACACACGAGATAACCAAGTGTGAACAAAACTTAAGGAAGTTGTACCTTTCAGCATGTATATTGGAATTCAGACAATAACTCAGAAAGATATTTGATACACAGTGACCTAAAGACACACGAAATAACCAAGTGTGAACAAAACTTAAGGAAGTTATACCTTTTAGCATGTATATCTGGATTCAGACAATAACTCTGAAAGATATTACAGTGACCTTTATTGAAGACACACGAGATAACCAAGTGTGAACAAAACTTAAGGAAGTTGTACCTTTCAGCATGTATATCGGAATTCAGACAATAACTCAGAAAGATATTTGATACACAGTGACCTAAAGACACACGAAATAACCAAGTGTGAGCAAAACTTAAGGAAGTTATACCTTTTACCATGTATATCTGGATTCAGACAATAACTCTGAAAGATATTACAGTGACTTTTATTGAAGACAACACGAGATAACCAAGTGTGAACAAAACTTAAGGAAGTTGTACCTTTTAGCATGTATATCTGGATTCAGACAATAACTCTGAAAGATATTACAGTGACCTTTATTGAAGACACACGAGATAACTAAGTGTGAACAAAACTTAAGGAAGTTGTACCTTTCAGCATGTATATCTGGATTCAGACAATAACTCTGAAAGATATTACAGTGACCTTTATTGAAGACACACGAGATAACCAAGTGTGAACAAAACTTAAGGAAGTTGTACCTTTCAGCATGTATATTGGAATTCAGACAATAACTCAGAAAGATATTTGATACACAGTGACCTAAAGACACACGAAATAACCAAGTGTGAACAAAACTTAAGGAAGTTATACCTTTTAGCATGTATATCTGGATTCAGACAATAACTCTGAAAGATATTACAGTGACCTTTATTGAAGACACACGAGATAACCAAGTGTGAACAAAACTTAAGGAAGTTGTACCTTTCAGCATGTATATCGGAATTCAGACAATAACTCAGAAAGATATTTGATACACAGTGACCTAAAGACACACGAAATAACCAAGTGTGAGCAAAACTTAAGGAAGTTATACCTTTTACCATGTATATCTGGATTCAGACAATAACTCTGAAAGATATTACAGTGACTTTTATTGAAGACAACACGAGATAACCAAGTGTGAACAAAACTTAAGGAAGTTGTACCTTTTAGCATGTATATCGGGATTTCGACAATAACTCTGAAAGATATTACAGTGACCTTTATTAAAGACAACACGAGATAACCAAGTGTGAACAAAACTTAAGGAAATTGTACCTTTTACCATGTATATCGGGATTCAGACAATAACTCTGAAAGATATTACAGTGACCTAAAGACACACGAGATAACTAAGTGTGAACAAAACTTAAGGAAGTTGTACCTTTTAACATGTATATCGGAATACAGACAATAACTCTGAAAGATATTACAGTGACCTAAAGACACACGAGATAACCAAGTGTGAACAAAATTGCCTCTGTCTCCAAAAAAATAAAAACAGACCACAGGTGACCTCACGTGCTTAAGTTTTGTCCATGCATGTATATTACAGTATCCTGGTGTATCTTTCTAGGACTTAGTTACAAAATAGATCCTGAAATATCTAGATAGGAGACGAAGGATAGAATGTACAGTAAAAGCTTCTTCCTAGGATGATTTATACATATGTATAAATGTATGTCATCCTTATACTTTCTATTCATCTAGTTTGCTCTGTAGAGTTCTTGCTCAGATATTTTTACTATTTCTTCATTGCTTTGGAAGTCTACTCGTGGCGTTCTATATTGCATTTGTATCATTGAATGCAAGGATCGTATCCACAATTTGGTATGTGATCTAGGTGTTGGTGGTCCTGTACTGGACCTCAGAGGTCCGGGGCGAATGCTGCTGCCAGACGGACTCCCTGAGAGCTCAACTGGACCTGCAAGCTGAGGTTCTGAACTCACTCCGCCAGAAACTGGATAAAATCAATGGTAAGGCCGTCCCAGATTACCTTCCAAAGTTAACACATCTATATTAATAAAATGCAAATTTCATAAGTGGTGTTCGCTAAAAACTTTCGTTACAATGCATCAATTTCAACCAAATTTTCAACATTTATGTAAAACGAGATGGAGCAGGTTTTGCTTAACATCAAAATATTTTTCCTAACTTTAACATGCGTAACTTCGCTGTTATCGATTAAATACAAAAAAACAATCAACAGAGTTAATTTTATTTATATATAAATACAAAAAAAAAAATCAGCAATTCATTCAACTCAATCTAAAAAAATATTCAAAACAAGCAATTTTAAGATAACACCATATGTAAGACAGTCGGCCAAGAAAACAACAACGATATTACATCTTTCTCACATATTCACACACAATCTTGATTAATAATTAAAACTAATCTTTAACATTGTTTATTATACTTCATAATATACAATATTCGTTAGGCAAACTTTCACTCGGATAAAACCCGGGCGAAGCCGGGTACACATCCGCTAGTATAGAATAAAACTGAAACAACCAGGGTGGTAAACAGGCACAAACCCTTGATTTTTGATAATGACGACTCAGGATCAAATTCCGCATTCATCATTCTTTTCTGCTGCAATGGCCTCCTATTCTTTCATAATTCCGACACCAACAATGAGTGCAAGTAACCTATCGGGATTTAAGCACCTTGTACAAAAGTCGAACAGCTTTCTACTGAAACATATTTGATTCTATAAATAATTCTATATACAGTTACGAGCGTCATGCGTTCTTAATAATTCTTCATCTCTGTCACCGTTTGCTTTTTTTTTTTTTTGGAATGGCGCTCTCCTATTGGTTGGCTACGATCACGCCACCTTGGTTTTTGTAACTATTGTGTTGGAGCGGGTCGCTCCTTAAATAAATGCATATATTAGTTAATAACTAAATGGAATCCTCTCTTTCTTTTTCCCAGTAAGAGACGCCTACGGAAGCCAACAGTACATAGACAGATAAAGCACATAGGCTATAGTTATTAACTAAAACATGCATTTATATAAGGCGCCAATTTATAATTGTAACAAATAGTATTTGAATCAAAACATTCAATCGGGTAAAACACGGGCGTTGCCCGGGTCATTCGGCTAGTGGAAGTATATTTAAGAACAAATGTTTCTTTTTCACACAAATTAAACTTCTACTGTTCTTACTGCGATAAAAAATATTGGAAGGGTTTGACTCATCAGTGATGAACCCTCGAAGCTGTTTCGTCAATGTAATCTACCAGACTGGGGTTGAAAAATAAACATTCATGTTTAAATTCTTTCAACTCGGCGCTAACCCTAGCGATGCGCGCAGAGCAGTGCGAGGTCCCCCACGGCAGAGATCAACCAGCCTCCCACCGCCGTGTCCAGCTGACCTCCTGCTCCCAGATTGAAGCAGGACAGCCCAGCGGGGTGTACGAGGTCTGGCCGACGTCCAGGGCCGGGGTGAGAGTGTGGTGTGACACAGAGACTGACGGCGGTGGCTGGACGGTACGTACTACTGCTTGTTTGAGATTCTCTTTCTGGGTGAAGTACAATGTGCCTGCCTTTTTTTAATTAAGACTGTGAGCATTCCGCTCCTATTGGAGCGTAGGACGGGTTAAATCAAGTCCGAACGGGAGGGCTAGGACAGCAACCTTGCCATGAACTCTCGGAGACGCCTGTGGGTTGACTGGTCATGTCCACGGAGCCAGACCATAATGGCGGGCGCGAGGGGCCAAACAATGGCCGTTCGGTGCATGGAGAATGCACCATTCCTATGACACGGTGGCTATATGGCAGCAGGGGTGCATGCTACGCATACCGGCTTGTGGACCTTCGAGGTCTGGGTAGCCCTTACTGCTCCAGGGATGTGAGCATTCCGGTTTATGGACCGAAAGATCTGGGTGGCCATTGCTTCTAGGATGTGAGCATTCCTTCCGGCTTATGGACCGAGAGGTCTGGGTGGCCATTACTCCTAGGATGTGAGCATTCCCGGCTTGTGGACCGAAAGGTCTTGGTGGCCATATTGCTCCTAGGATGTGAGCATTCCCGGGGAAAGAAGACCCTGCCCTAGTACTGGCCTGTTGGTTGGGAAAAAGACAGGGGCGCCCACCCCCCCACACCCTTGGGGATGAAGGAGTGTAGAGGCGACTTCGCGTGGTTTCACTGACCGTGGGTTCGCCATGAGTCTTGAAACTATTGGGTCTTCGCTCTGTGTGGGCGCGATTGGAAGCGTCCTTGCTGAGCGTGTCATGGAAAACCAAGGAGTACACACAGTTTCTGATGAATGATACCCTCATGACTTTGCCTTACATAACAATATCAAATGAGATATCATAGCCTAAAAACATGGCAATATTTGGTGTCTCATGGAAATTGGTTATCAAAGACACTCATGTCAAGCTAAGTTATGAGGAGTCTTCAACTGAAATAGAGTCTTTGATGAGAAACCACCATTAGAAGATGCAGGATTTAGTCATGTTTTTAGGCTATGATCTCTCATGGGAGACTGTGATAATTATTATTATGTGTTTTTTTAAACAATAATTTAAACTTGTATTTAAAAACTTTTCTAAACACAATTAGTTATAATAATGATAATAATTACCAGATTAAATTCAAAAACGGATATGTGCGACCGATAATGTCTCACATCTCTTGGCATTGATTTTAAATCTGATCAAGGTCTTCTCTTTGGTTTATATAAATTCTACAAGGCCGCAGTCTCTGTTCGGAGGAGATTAATAGAATCGCCGAATGTCGTTGTCCATTTGGATGAGGAAAGCGAAGACTAGAACGCGGCTGATTCAATACTTTCAGTGATACACTAACCTATGTACGGTGGATTCTGTGGCCACTGGACATGTGTCGGACCTGGAGGCTGTTGTTGGGTGCTGTGCTGCCTGGAGTATAGGAGCTCTATCTATACTTCCTTCCTATCCTGAATCTGTTTAAGACCAGTGGAGATTGCATCATTCCTTTGGTACGGTGGCTAGAGAAAATGGAACGGCTTATGGACCGAGAGGTCTGGGTGGCCATCTGCTTCTAAGGATGTGAGCATTCCAGGGGAAAGAAGACTCTGCCCTAGTACTGGCCTGTTGGTTGGGAAAAAGACAGGTGCGCCCACCCCCACGCCCTTGGGGATGAGGGAGCTGTATGTGTGTATGCATTGATTTTAAATCAGGAATAGAGTTTATTTAAGATGGTGATATATATATTTTTTTCTGTTTTATTAAATCACACAATGTGGACAGGTCATCCAACGCAGAGGTCCAACAGAGAAGACCTTGCTGGAGTTCTACAAGACCTGGGATGAATACAAGCTCGGCTTCGGCAACCTGAACGAAAGTTTCTGGATAGGTAAACATCGAACTATCTCACAGCATCCATCTAGAATAGTTATTCCTACCAAGGGTGTTAATGACCTCTATTGGGTTCTGAATCCTTCCTTCTTGAATGAAGAGATGACGATAGTTGGTTCCGAATCACCTGAAAACGTTTAGGCATTCTAAGGCGATGCCTTTATCAAAATTTATCTTAGCGGCGACGCTCAATAGATGGCGCCTAGTTTTGACGTTTATGTTGACAAACTAGTTTTTTTTTGCTTATCCCTAGTACACGTGGTACAGGCCATGATAATCATGGTGGGTAGAAGGCGACTGCTTTTACTATAAGTGCACCACATGTCTACACATGTGAAAAGCAGTTCGACTTTGCACTTACAAATGTGCCAGAGCCCCGTTTGGTTACTTGCACTCGCTGATGGGTTGGACTTTTGCAAGAATCGGGGGCCATTGGAACATTTTTTTTTTTTTTAATCAGAAAAAAGTGCCCAATGCGGGAATCGAACCAGGGTCGTAGCGGTCGTAAACCAACGGTTTAGACCAGGGGTCTCCAAACTTTCCAGCCTTAGGGCCATACTGATGGGGTCTTTCCAGCCTTAGGGCCATACTAATTACTCCAGTAAGTTCCGAGGGCCAAGATGGCAACACTGCATATTATTAATTTTCCTGTATTAATTGTTATGTTTATTTGTTATTAAATGTTATTATTAATTGTTGCTTTTGTGTGTGATTTAGCAGAATGGAAAAGAAGCGAAAAATTGATAGTGAATGCAGAAAATTCAAAGATCAGTGGAACATTCAGTATTTCGTAATTGAGTCCAGTAACAAGGCGCTATGTTTGATTTGCAATGAAAGCATAGCCGTTCTCAAAGAATATAACATGAAACGTCATTATGAAACAAAACATTCTCAAAATTACTCAAAATATACAGGAATTGTGCGGACAGAAAAATTCGAAGCTTTGAAGCGCGGATTGAAATCGCAGCAATCTTTATTTACAAAAGTCAAAACTGAACAAGAGGCGGCAACTCGTGCCAGCTTTCGTGTGGCTCTTGAAATTGCAAAACGTGGAAAACCATTCACCGATGGAGAAATGATCAAGGAATGTATAATTGCAGTAGTCGAAGAAATGTGCCCTGAAAAGGTAAATTTATTAAAAACTGTCAGTATGTCAGCAAACACTGTGGCTCGAAGGGTAGAAAACATCGCTGAAAATATATCCTCTCAACTGTTCGACAAAAATGGACATGTTGAGTGGTTTTCTTTGGCCTTGGATGAGTCAACGGATGTGTCAGATACTGCTCAGGTGTTGATTTATATTAGAGGAGTAGATAAAAGCTATGAAGTGCACGAAGAACTTCTTGATATGTATAGTATTCATGGCACAACTACTGGTACCGATATTTTTAAAGGAGTTGAAATGGCCATTAATAAAAAGAACCTTCGATGGAAAAACTTGAAATGTATTACAACTGATGGAGGCAAAAACATGAGTGGGAAAGATAAAGGAGTGGTCGCTCTTGTGTCAAAGGCTGTAGAAAATGACGGCGGCTCAAAACCATTAGTCTTACATTGTATCATTCATCAACAGTCTTTGTGCGGAAAATGTTTGGATATGTCTGACGTTCTGAAACCAGTCATATCAACTGTTAATTTCATCAGGTCTTTTGGGCTGAATCACCGACAATTCCGACAATTTATTGCAGAGATTGGAGAAACAGACTTACCTTATCATACTGCCGTACGCTGGCTTAGTTGTGGGAAAGTCCTTCAGCGCTTTTTTGAACTTCGAGCAGTGATCGAAATTTTTTTGAATGAAAAGCACCGCCCTCTTACTGAATTACAAAACAACGCATGGCTATGGAAGTTAGCATTCTATGTTGATTTGACAAAACATGTGAACGAACTGAATTTGAGATTGCAAGGAGAAAACCAGCATCTTCCTGATTTATACACTAATATCAAGTCATTCCGGATGAAATTGATACTGTTTCAATCACAACTACGAAGTAAATGTTTTTCACATTTTAAAACATGTGAAATATTCAGCCACACTACTGAGACTGAGTTTCCTATCGATTTTGCAATCGAAACTTTGAGTGCTTTGAAGATAAATTTTGATACTCGTTTCTCGGACTTTGATGCCATTGCGAATCAAATTAAGATTTTTCAGAATCCTTTTGATGCTGACATTGAAACCCTAGCCCCGGAACTTCAAATGGAAATGATTGATCTTCAGTGCAGTGATATAATTAAGAACAAATATGAAAACTCATCTTTGTTGGAATTTTATAAGAGTCTTCCACTGACACAATTTGTTAGTTATTATATGCTGAAGTTAAATTTACTGCATAAATTATACATGTCTTTACTCATTACCATTCTGTGTTTCTTTATCCAACTTATCACAAACATTTTATTTGCTATAAAAAATATTTGTTCTCTAAAAGGAGTTTTCAAGTATGTCTCCGCGGGCCGGACAAAATCTGTCTGCGGGCCGGATGTGGCCCTCGGGCCGTAGTTTGGAGACCCCTGGTTTAGACCATCCTTCCACCGACCCCCATGGAGTAAAGCCTGAAAGTTGTTATATCTAGTCGACAATACTCCTGTAAAAGAACCGTTAGAGCTCAAAGAATATTTAAAGATTTATACACAAGAATCCTATCCTTGGATGATATTTTTGTCAAAATATATACAGTTAAACCTGTCTATAGCACCCCCTCTTGGGACTCACCAAAATAGGGTGCTATAGACAGGTCACTTTTAATATAAATCGCATCGTACTACAGTTAAACCTGTCTATAGCATCCCCTCTTGGGATTCACCAAAATAGGGTGCTATAGAGAGGGGGTGCTATAGACAGGTCACTTTTAATGTAAAATGTTTACATTTTAATGTTTAAAATCGGGTGCTATAGACAGGTTTAACTGTATATATATATATATTTAATTAAAAAGGCATATATAGGATCAAAAAATCATTTATTTTACCAATATTTCAGTTGGCTGAACGCCAACCTTTATCAACAACAAACAACAAAAGCCTTTATTTAGGGCCTCTCGCCCTATACAGGATTCGCCAGTTCACAAGGGATAGGGAGAACACTGTGAGGCCTTTTTCCGGGATATAGTCTTGTGGAATCCAAATATCGCCATCGCTATATACCTATTCTTTGATATTTCATTAATCAGTGCCGGAAATGAAGGACAAAGTTGCCCCGTTTTATCATTTAGTTTTCGTCTTTCCTCAGACAGAGCAGCACAGTCAAATAAGTAGTGCAACATCTCCGTTGTTATTCCTGATCCACAGAAAGTGCATTTCAGGTCTTCACGCCTCAATAAAATCAAATGGTGTTCTCTGAAAAAAATTGAAAGGGCTCTAAATTGTGCAATTAATCTGGTGATAGGAAAAGGGAGTTCACTTAAGAAGTATTCTTCGGTGGTAAACGTTGTATATATGTCTCTATAGTGGGAATATAACTTTGATTGGGTTATTCTTGTTAAGTCGTTTTGTATTGTTTGCTCTATCGCAGTTCTTAAGCCAACCTTTATTAAGGTATTATAGTTGTTATAGTTAATCAACAATCTCCCTGTAGAAGGGTCGTTAAAGCCCAAAAGATAGAGATACAAGTATTTATATATCATAATACTGGTGTTTTTTTTTTTTTTTTTTTTTTTTTTTTTTTTTTTTTTTTTTATCCCTAGTACACGTGGTACAGGCCATGATAATCATGGTGGGTAGTTAGCGACTGCTTTTACTGTAAGTGCACCACATGTCTACACATGTGAAAAGCAGTTCGACTTTGCACTTACTAATGCCAGAGCCCCGTTTGGTTACTTGCACTCGCTGGTGGGGTTGACTTTTGCAAGAATCGGGGGCCATTGGAGCATTTTTTTTTTCTTTAAACAGAAAAAAGTGTCCAATGCGGGTTCGAACCCGGGTCCTAGTGGTCGAAAACCAAATGGTTTAACCAGCCTTCCACCGACCCCCTATACTGGTGTTTAAAATATTTAATAAGAATCCTTTACTTTGATGATATTTCTTTGCCAAATATAATGATATAAAAGTTATTTATTTATGCTTATGAGGTGATACAGCAGCGTATTTACAATTAGAGAGGAGACAAAATGAATTAACTCTAGAAAAAAGAAATGAGGACATATCGGTCATTAAAGTCTGAGAGGCAAGGTCTTCAACCAGTTCAGGGCTTCCGGGGTGACAGAATGGAGATTGGAGGCACAATTTGGATCTTTGGTGTAGCCCCATAACTTCATCAGCTCTGCACACCTTCCCTGACCTGTCCTAAAGCGGTTTAGAAGCACCCATTCTCGTCGAGGGAGGGAAAAACCTGGGATCTTGACATTTGGGCTTGGGCTTGTAATGAGGTTCTTGTTTGGGATATCGGAGCTGATCCAGGAATTTGTCCATGCTTCTGAGATATGACATATCATGAGTGCATAATGTAGCTGCTGTATTGTCCGTGAGGTCAAGAGACGTACGGACCTCTGTGATTATAATTTATGGAATACTAATACTTCGTATGTAAAAGTATAAACACGAGTGCTGTGTGACGACACAGGGAACGATGCCCTAGCTCTGCTCACCGCCCGCAACCACACAGTCCTGCGGGTGGACATGTGGACAGTGGAAGGTGACCACAGCCACGCCATCTACAACCACTTCAAGGTGGGGCCGGAGTCTTCTAACTTCACCCTCACTGTGGATGACTACAGCGGGGAGGCAGGTGGGTAACTTACACCTCTACTATACCCTCATGGACAACACTTAAGGAAGTTGTACCTTTCAGCATGTATATCGGGATTCAGACAATAATTCTGAAAGATATTACAGTGAACAAGACTTAAGGAAGTTATACCTTTTACCATGTATATCTGGATTCAGATAATAACTCTGAAAGATATTACAGTGACCTTTATTGAAGACACATGAGATAACCAAGTGTGAATAAAATTGCCTCTGTCTCCTTAAAAAAAATAGATGACCGGCAACTTCCACTTCTTTAAATTTTGTCCATGAGTCCATGTCTATATAGTTATCACGTGGTACAAAGGGTAAACATTTCTGGTTTTATGGATAAGTAGATTATAGGTTTGAATCCTGTAATTATTATTTTTTTATAGTACTAGAGCATCACCACCACATTCTATAGAATCTCCAATGAGACCATAACCTAAAAACATGACCAAAATCGGTCTCTATTGGAGGTTGTCTCTTATTAAAAACTCTGTCATGTAAGGTCAAGTTAAGATTTTCTAATAATATATCTTCTCCTGGATAGACCAAGTTTAATCATGATCTTAATTAATCTGTCAAGGAAGCCTCTTTTGTTTTTGTTTGTGTTCTTCAAGTCAACTTTTGGTGACTATATGGTGACAAATATTCTCCAAATTTTAACTGTTAGTGACCATCATTCCTAGCTCATCTAGTGACCTTCTAGTAGTTTTTAGAGTATTTTACAGATAACAACCACACATCTAGCCACATGTCCTGTACACAGGGGACTCCCTGAGCTACCACAGTGGTAGCCAGTTCTCCACCTGGGACCACTACGCCCATCCAGAGATGCGGAACTGTGCTGCGGAGTTCTTTGGTGGCTGGTGGTATAATGACTGCCACAAGGTATCGCTCAATGGGCCGTACTACCGCGGCGCCCAGCAGGGGTCCAAGTATGCCGCAGGAATCCACTGGTTCGACTTCACTGGTCACTACAACTCCCTGGTCAGGGTACAGATGATGATACGGCCCCCTCGCCCTAACTGATTCATCATCTTTCCTTCCTTCCTCCCATGTAGAATGCTTAGTTACATCAATAAAGTACCCCAGCTAATTTATCCTCTCTATTATTTCACTCTCTCCCCATGTAGGATCTTTAGTTACACCAGTAAAATGATGGTATTCAATCCAACTGATTCATCATCTTTCCTTCCTTCCTCCCATGTAGAATGCTTAGTTACATCAATAAAGTGTCCCTGGAGAATCCCACCTAAGCATAGTTGGTACAGTGGAGTGAACCCAGGATGAGCTCTGAATCAGAAATAGACAGCATCAAACAACACTAACAAGATTTAGAACAGGCCATCTCAAGCCATTGAAGGTAGAAAATACCAACAAAATCTACCCCACTTGCCCAAAATGTAGCTTGGCACCTGCAGCTCCAGAACACATTTTGGCTTGCATTAGATGCACTAAACAGGACCTTTGGGAGAGGCCACTACTTATCATAAAACAGCTCGAGGAGCATGAACTCATGGAATTCATGTAATCTTTACACAAGGGGATAAGAAACAACAACAACAACAGTGTCCCAGCTAATTTATCTTTTCACTTATTTGAACAACTCCCATGTAGGGTGTTCAGTTACACCAGTAAATGTTGGTATGTATAATATAGTTGAATATTTGTATTTTATTTTCTTGGAATCTATAATTCACAGAGTATGTTATCATCATATTCATTTATGTTATTTTTTTAATCATCATCAACCAGGGGTTAAGGTTGAGTAGTTTTTGTGTATTCGAACAATAAAAAAATAAATACAGAATCTGTGAAAAAATAGTACAAATGTAACATTGTACTGGGATAAGGTGCATAAATTAAGAAAAAGGCATCTCCTTATCGAGCAACTGAAAGTTGCTGATGGCTTGCGCCATCTATCGGAATAAATATCAACTATTCTCGTTGATTTTTAATTATTCCAGAATTGGCCAAATACCCATTCTTGATTAATCAAGAAAAGCTAACCACGGACGATAGATGGCGCAAGCCATCAGCAACTTTCAGTTGCACGATAAGGAGATGCCTTTTTCTTAAAATACGGAATCATTTTAAAATTTTTGTGTTTGGGATTTTGAGTTAATATATTGTAATATTCACAGCCCAACTAATTCATCACCATTCTTAGTTTACTCTTCCCATGTAAGATATTTAGTGGGTGTGAAGAGTTATGGTACATTGTTGCACCAAGTTGAAGCTTTGCAGGGTCGTCGACCTTGGTTTCTTCCTTCTTGGTGTTATACACGTTTCCCGAGCGGGTTTCCATATTCAAAGCAAATAAATAAAAGTAAATACACTTTCTTACTGCTACTCTTTTTGTGTTGTTTTTCTTGCTTCCCTCTTTCTCTTTCTTGTTTTTTTTTTCTTTTTCTTCTGTCTATATCGTTATTTCCTTTGTCTCACTGCTTTGTTCTTATGCATACCTCTGGTGAATCCTGTATAGGGTCAGTGACCCTGAATAAAGGCTTTTTGTTGTTTTTAAATAAAAGTAAATAAAATTAAATTACCTTTTAAAGTTATTGTGTTTATTTATTCTTGTCTTCCTCGTAGGTCGCGATCCGCCGTCTTCGTCTAGGTCCTCTCTCGCTCCAATAACCAATCAAGATATATGTACAATAAATATTACAAAAGGAATGAAACTATAAAAAGGAATGATGATAATCTAAATATTCTGTTTTAAATAAATATTAAATATCATAGAATATTTTGAATAAATGTAAGGCGCATTAAAATTGATGTAACAATATGAACTCATATGGAATTTTGTAATCTTTGCACAAGGGGATAAAAAACAACAACACAGTTATAAAAAGAGGATATTATAATGAAATTCCATTGTATTTAAATAAGTCAAAACTCAAGACATAAATAGCTGAAATATAACTTTTATTATACTTTTTTTTTACAATATAGAACTTTATAAAAAGTATACGGCATTTTTTAAGAGATATTTTATATATATAATTTTTAAAAAATAATAAATCACAAGATTAACAATTCACATATACAGTATGTAGTCATTGACAGATAGGCATGCACGGTTTCCTTTGACAACTAAAGAAGACAATCCTGAAAACAGCCACAAGTTTTTAAAATATTGAAATTGTTGAGAACAAATTTGCAAGAGAGCTATAAAATATCTACAGGTTTTGATAAAGTATTACAACTTGGACGACAAGACGAAATAAAAGAAGAAGAGTTTTTCTTTAATAGACATATATCGAAGCAAGCTTTCAGGCAAAAAAACCCTTCTACAGGTGATTACGGCGACAAACGTGACACTATAATGCAGGTACTATGGGGTATTGTAGGAGCCGCCTGTCCTTGACGAGCCCTGAATGGCGCTCTCCGATTGGCTCGCAAGGGATGACGCAACCTCTACGCGGCAGAGACTTTGTTTTTCTTGTTGTTCCAATACACTCGCTCTTTTGTTTTGCTAATTATTGTAATGGGGCGGGTCGCTCCTTAATAAATATATATAATAATTAAATAACTAAATGGAATCTCCTCTTTCTTTATCCCAGATAGGACGCCTACGGAAGCCAACAGTATAGTGTTACGTTTGTCGTCGTAATAACGCCTGTAGAAGGGTTTTTTGCCTGAAAGCTTGCTTCGATATAATTGTCTATTAAAGAAATTCTTTTTCTTTTATTTCGTCTTGTCGTCTAAATATTACCGAGAAGATTATTATGGTCGTTATCACAACTTGGATTATTGATTAGAAACATAAGATATAGCAAAACCAAATCTAAATAAATGAAGGACTGACAAGTCAGAAAACTTGAAATAAAAAGTTATAACATGAATCATGAAAATTTCTCTTATAGAATTGTAAATAGTTATAAAACGAAGAGAAAATTTTTTATTAATATGCATGGGCTACAAGCTTTCGGGCTTCACGCCCTTCGACGGGTACAACATATTGGGAGAAAATAACGCTATATATAGTATCGATATGTGAGAAATCTGCATACATAACCATATATGAGTTAACAATATCAGATTAAGTTATGGAAATAAGGCTTTTTTATAGAAATATTTGACGAAAGTAGGATGTGATGCTAATTAAAAATTAAAAAATTAAAAACTAAAAAATTTTTTTATGACAGATTTAACATAACTAAGACTATTGCAATTTATAGAAGAACATATGATCATCTATGGATGTCAATCAACTTAAACCAATGTGATGTTATATTAAAAAACCAACAACAGTGAGGAACTATGGCATGGCCCGCCATCAGCGCGATCATCGGACAAAGGAATAAATTATATAGGGGTAGGTGTCTGGGTGGGGGGGTGGTTTGTTTGCGGTGGGATTAACAGTAAGATCAGGGAAAGAAGTGAACGGCCTATAGGTTATTACAAATATCTAAATACTGCGATGGTATGTCGATGTGTCTGTTAATGCTATGGTTATTGATGGATAAAATAGCTTCAATGATCAACCTTTGGTGCTTGGTATTGACATTAGAGTACAGGGTGGTCGGGGAGGAAAGGTTGAATGAATGGCCGGTGGTGTTAATATGGTTGAAAATGAGCGACCTGTTGTCTCTGTTGGCAATGCATCTACCGTGTTCGGTCATCCTGATGGCCACGGACCTACCAGTCTCGCCTATGTAAGATGCACTGCAATCGTTACAAGAGACTGAGTAGACCGAGCCACCAGAGGACCGAGCAACGGTAGATCTAGGTAATCTGGTGATAGGGTGTCTGAGGATGGCGCCGATACTATTGCTATTGGTAAAATGGGTGTTAATTCCGTGCGTTCTGAGGATGCGGGAGATGGCGACTGATTGGGTGGAGAAGGGAAGTAAACAACTGTTTCTGGTAATTGCAGGAGGTCTAACGGAAGAAGGGTCAAATTTATACTTATGTATGAAATGGGGGGGGTATTGGGACCGGGCCAACTGTTTAATGATTAGGGAAATTTCAATGGTTCTAAACAGTGGAAGGGAGCAGTGGGTGAACAATCTCTTGGTAAGAGTACGGACAGTATTTATTTTATGCGATAGGGGACATGAAGATTTGAAGTCTGTATAGAATGTGGGATTGTTAACCTTGTGGTAAACGGTGGTGTGGTAATGAGAGGCAGTACGTATGACCAGTATATCAAGATACGGCAATACGGATCTGTTTTCCAATTCTAAGGTGAATGAGATCTCGGGATGATAGGAGTTTAGAGAATCTAAAATACTAATTTCTTGTCCGGTATCACATATGCAGAAGATATCATCAATATATATCCACCGGTGCACAGAGGAGGCCCTGGAGTGGATTCGTCACCTCGACATCCCACTCTAGAGAAACTTGCCAACATTGTTGTATTGTGCTGTAAAAAACAATATCATACGCAATAATAATAATAATAATAATCATCAATATATCTCCGCCACATGTGAATGCCGGGTGCAATTTGCTGTTGGACCCAGTGGTCTATGTTGGCCATGACTATTTCCCGTCGAAGGGCGTGAAGCCCGAAAGCTTGTAGCCCATGCATATTAATAAAAAATTTTCTCTTCGTTTTATAACTATTTATAAAAAGTTATACAAAAAAAAACTTAGCCCTGAGAGCTTAATTTATTTTATAATAAATAAATCTTCTTCTTCTTCTTTCTTAAATCCAATCAATCATATCAGGGTATCAAGCTTGTAAAGGACCACCATCATGACTGGGTGAAGTAGAATGCGTCTGCCTTTGTCATTAAGACTGGGAGCACTACTCAGTGGCAGGCTGACTTATCTTCAAAAGAAATGGCCGCCTCTGACATGAGGAACAGATGCCATGTGCAGCTGCTCCTAACATGGAGTACAAACACTGCTCATCCTGTATCCCTGGATTAGGAGCCCTTACAAGGTACTATCAGCCGGGCCAGCTGAACCTAGGTTTTTTAGTGAGCTTGTTACTGCTCCCTCTCCTCCTCTTTCATCCGGGCTTGGGACCGGCAAAGGCGGAGTTATAATAAATAAATGAAAGTTTGTAATGTTTCGATGAACAGTTTTGTTACCAATATCAGTCAAAACACATTCAGTTACTTTTGTCTGATGATGGTAATAACGTTGTTACTGAAACATCCCAAACATTTCATTAATTTGGATTTGGTCTCTTGTTACCTTATGAGTGTCAATCTCTAGATTTACTGTACACCAAGCATGTCAAACTCGCGGCCCGCAGGCCTCATGCGGCCCACAACGAATAAATTTGCGGCCCACCAGACAATATATTTTAATAAAATTTTTTTTATAAATTAAAAAAATAATTAATAAAAATTTGTAGCCTAATTTTTAAAAATTGTAATTATACATAATTTATTTATTAATAACGAACCACTGGTCGCCATACATAAGTCGTAAGTTTTAATAATATTATACCTACATACATAACATATGTACATCGCCATAAGTATTGTGTGCCTTAAAGTTTAAAGAAAAGATTTCCCCCGAAGTAGGAAAGATGGTAGCAGAAAAGAGATGCCAAATATCAGGGAGAAAATATTAACTTTACTTTCTTTTTTCTTATTAGTATTTTTTAAAATAAAACTACATAAATGTTACTATAAAAATTTAATTACTTGTTTTCTTTTTTTGCGGCCCACATAATCTTATTACTTTTTTATTTGGCCCGTGTTAGGATTTGAGTTTGACATGCTTGTTGTACACGCTTGTTTAGCGATACAACTACTACAAAAGGAAGGATACAGAGAAGATGGCCCCTGTGCAAGTTATAGAGCTGGCCAGAATATTCCATCAGACACCATATAGTGGGAATAAGAAACAACAACAAGAATACCTAGATGATCAACTTTTGGAGATGTCCTGATACCAACTTATAGATTTGTAAATTAAATTTAATTACCATCTATCAATAAAATTTGTAACTCCGCCTTTGCCGGTCCCAAGCCCGGATGTAAAAGGAGGAGGTGGAGCAGTAACAAGCTCACTAAAAAACCTGGGTTCAGCTGGCCCGGCTAATAGTACCCTGTAAGGGCTCCTAATCCAGGGATACAGGATGAGCAGCGTTTGTACTCCATGTTAGGAGTAGCTGCACATGGCGTCTGTTCCTCATGTCAGAGGCGGCCATTTATTTTGGAGCTAAGTCGGCCTGCCACTGAGTAGTGCTCCCAGTCTTAATGACAAAGGCACATTCTACTTCACCCAATCATGATGGTTAAGTTTACAAGCTTGATACCGTCATATGATTGAGTGGAGATAAGAAAGAAGAAGAAGAATAATAAAATTTGTAACAAATAAATTTACTGGTGTTTCTTTTCAACAACAACAAAAAGCTTTATTAAGACCTTTTAGTTTTATACAGATTCTCTCCAAGCAGAAATATAGGATACATGCAGGAAAAAAGTGTTACTTTTCAATAATATCATCAAATATTATCTCTACAGACCTTACTGCAATGTATGTATCTCTACAGACCTATAAGCTTATATCCCTAGGTTCACTAAACACCACTAAGCGGCATTCCATAGAAAATACAGGGTATATCCCAAACCAATCCAATACAATAGTAGAGCGGCACAAAAGAACCCTTGCCACAGAAAAATAAACTTACTTTTAAAGAAATAGAAACAATAGCCAAAACAAAAATAAACAAGAACTGGAGGATCCTACCTAAGCACAGTTGGTACAGTGGAGTGAACCCAGGAGGAGCTCTGAACATCAGAAATAGACAGTGCATCAAACAACACTAACAAGATTTAGAACAGGCCATCTCAAGCCATTGAAGATAAGAAAATAATAACAAAATCTACCCCATTTGCCCAAAATGTAGCTTGGCACCTGCAGCTCCAGAACACATTTTGGCTTGCATTAGATGCACTAAACAGGACCTTTGGGAGAGGCCGCTGCTCATCATAAAACAGCTCGAGGAGCATGAACTCATGGAATTCGTGTAATCTTTACACAAGGGGATAAGAAACAACAACAACAACAACAATAGTAGAGCGGTCTAGAGATTAATTTGGCGAAACCGCTGAGAGGGTTCACTACTGATGAAGCCAAGCCTTCTTATTCAATAACTTATATTATTGCAGTAAGGTCTGTAGAGATAATATTTGATGATATTATTGAAAAGAAACACACCAGTAAATTTATTTGTTACATCTTATAGTGTTGGACAGATATAGTGGGGATAAGAAAACAACAACAGGAATACCTAGAAGATCAACTTCTGGATATCCTGAAGGATGGAGGGCACAAACTGGGGCTTCAAGATCTGGAACACACAACGTCAAGAAACACATATAGAAAAACCTTTATTACAACATTTAAACAAGATTCTTCAAATGCACACAGTAGAACCTTCAATGAGACACTGTAGCCCAAAAAGAAAGGATTCTCTCATGGATATGATGACATAGGTCCTTCTTTCTTATCTCCACTCAATCAAATTAGGGTATCAAGCCTATATAGCTTGGGATTTTTGATGGTGTCTGAGGTAGAATCAGTCTTTGTCATAAAGACTGATAGTCTTCTTCTTCTTTCTTATCTCCACTCAATCAAATTAGGGTATCAAGCCTATATAGCTTGGGATTTTTGATGGTGTCTGAGGTAGAATCAGTCTTTGTCATAAAGACTGATAGTCTTCTTCTTCTTTCTTATCTCCACTCAATCAAATTAGGGTATCAAGCCTATATACCTTGGGATTTTTGATGGTGTCTGAGGTAGAATCAGTCTTTGTCATAAAGACTGATAGTCTTCTTCTTCTTTCTTATCTCCACTCAATCAAATTAGGGTATTAAGCCTATATACCTTGGGATTTTTGATGGTGTCTGAGGTAGAATCAGTCTTTGTCATAAAGACTGATAGTCTTCTTCTTCTTTCTTATCTCCACTCAATCAAATTAGGGTATTAAGCCTATATACCTTGGGATTTTTGATGGTGTCTGAGGTAGAATCAGTCTTTGTCATAAAGACTGATAGTCTTCTTCTTCTTTCTTATCTTCACTCAATCAAATTAGGGTATTAAGCCTATATAGCTTGGGATTTTTGATGGTGTCTGAGGTAGAATCAGTCTTTGTCATAAAGACTGATAGTCTTCTTCTTCTTTCTTATCTCCACTCAATCAAATTAAGGTATCAAGCTTGTAGAACTTGTTGATGGTGTCTGCTGGGGATGAGTAGAGCTCATCAATGGATGAGTCAATACAGTCAATAATGTGGTTTGGGGTTGCAGGTTAAGAATTGCACTTAGTACATAAAGACTGATAGTACTACTCAGTAGCGGGTCGACTTAGCTCCAATATGAAATGGCTGCCTCTGACATGGAGTACAGACTCATCCTGTATCCCTGAATCAGGAGCC
>CP092868.1:25864160-25885033 GCA_030710605.1 Cordylochernes scorpioides
GCTCCAGGAAACAGGACCACAGCAGTCGGCGATTCCTACACCAGTTCCAGACGGGAAATAGGCGAAAGCGCCAACTATTGGCGGAGGTTATAGGTGTTTTCAGGCCCATATACGCGACAATATACACTACTTAACACTGAATTTGCAACACCAAGAAATAATGAGTAGAAAAATATACAAATTTCAGGGTAAAATTAGTTCACCGTGTTATGTAAATGATGCAAATTCCGCAGATATAACGCGAATGTTGATTGAGACACAAGGAACTAGCCTAGTGGACATGGCATCTGCCCGGTAAGCGGAACATTGTGGGTTCGATATCCATCCCTGGACACTTTTATTTTTCCGTTCATCATTACTCTTCATAATTCCCCCTTTCATACCTCATCCAAAAAGGTTAGAAATAGTCAATATTTCACCTTGAAATAAAATTTTGATTTTTCATTGAAAAGAAACTCAAGCGGTGTAACTTCAAGTGTTGTATTACAAGGATACTTTCAATATGCAACATAGATTTTCGAAGAGGCAAATCGTTATCAGAAGATGACGACCTTGATGACAGCTGGAATATTTATCTCAATTGTGTTTTTAAACTATCTTAAATATCTAAACATATATTTATCATTTTACATAATTGCCTATCATTTACATAATTGGTTACTGTTTTTGATCATCTATAATATTGTCATTTTTTATTTGATACACCTATCCCCCGATTTACACGGTAGATACGTTCCCGAGAAAAACGTGTATATCGGGGGATAGGTGTACACAGAAATAAAAATAAAATGCATTGACAGGTTAAAATATGTTGTCAGCACATAAGCTCGGGATTCCTCGTGAGATGTGTACACAGCGCATGTGTTCAATCACAGTAGCATTTAGTATAGTGCGATAAAAAAAAAAAACTTATTTGGAAAACCGTGTAAAAGCGAAAACGTATAAAACAAGTACCGTGTAAATCGGGGGATAGGTGTATTTGTATGTGAAAATATAAATAACTAAAAGATGTTTTTTTTTTTTTCAAATTTAGAATTCTGAATTTTCTTTTTAGAACTAATTCACACGACAGTAAAGTATTTCATACTATTAAAGACAATCAGACGAAAAATTTGGGAGAATGGATGAAAATATGTAGAATCTTATAAAGTAAGGTTTTAAAATCTCGCTAATATAACCCATTTAAGAAACATTTAAAAATAATAATGCAAAAGTATTTTATTGATAAATGTGTTATAATTTTTTCCCTATTCTATTTAAATATGATTACATTCTTCTCATAGAAAATTCAGTGAAGAAATTTCTAGCGCACCAAGAATAATAAAGAGATCATTGCCAAACTAAGCACAGAAAGCTTATAGAATTCTGAAAAATATTACTAGCAAAAATATATCGGCTTTGAAAGTTTGGATAATTATAACAAAAAAACAAAATAGTTTAAAATTGTGTTAGCTTTTATAAAACAAAATCGTTTTGAAAACAAATCAATCTATAAATAAATCTTTAATTAAACAGAGGCATATATTGATGCATCTGTTATGAAAAGTCGTAACTATTATAGACGCGTATGATAAATACGCGTCTATAATAGTTTCGAATAGGCATATATATATTGGATTAAAAACATAACATATTTTTTACTGGCTTTCCAAATTTTTAAAGCCGATTTATTTTTGTTAGTAAATGCTTTTTCAGAAATCTATAAGCTTGTAGATTAATTTGGTATTGAACTTTTTCTTCTTCTGGTGCTTTCAAGAGAATGGGGAAGCTTCCAGTAGCATTGATCGTCTGGTGTGGGAAGATCCTACCTGAAGCAGCGGCCAGATCCAGGTCATCTCTAGGGAAATGCCATATGTTGGATCGTCAGCGTTTTATACCATGGTGATAGAGCTGGTGATAATGTCACCTTGTTATCTTCGACACTTGAATGTTTCACAGCCTTTGACAGTCCTGAGTTGTTGCATGTCAGATTTATCTAGACAGTTTATCTTTTGTATGACATTGAACAACATCCGTTCAATGTTGATTCTGTTACTGTGTGCCTGTTTTATCTATATATTTTGATTATATTATACACAACATACATAAGCGTAATATTGTGGATTTTACCCACAGTGTCTTTAAAGTTTTTAATGTTGTTCGGTAATGGGTGAAAATAAAGATTATTATTATATAGTACTAGCCGAATGACCCGGGCAACGCCCGTGTTTTACCCGATTGAATGTTTTGATTCAAATACTATTTGTTACAATTATAAATTGGCGCCTTAATTAATTGCATATGTTAGTTAATAACTATAGCCTATGTGCTTTATCTGTCTATGTACTGTTGGCTTCCGTAGGCGTCTCTTACTGGGAAAAAGAAAGAGAGTATTCCATTTAGTTATTAACTAATATATGCATTTATTTAAGGAGCGACCCGCTTCAACACAATAGTTACAAAAACGAAAAAGCGAGTGGGGGGGGGGGGCAAAGGTGGCGTGATCGTAGCCAACCAATAGGAGAGCGCCATTCCAAAAAAAAAAAAGCAAACGGTGACAGAGATGAAAAATGAAGAATTAAGAACGCATGACGCTCGTAACTGTATGTAGAATTGCCAGAATATCAAGCTACAGAAGGCGGCCCCCTGACCTGCAGGGCTACTGGGTCTTCTGGTCTATTGCTAACCATATTTGGGCCATACAGAACCTAAATTGTCACAACCTATATGGATTCACGAGATTGTTCATTTCATTGCTATTTAAATTACTAGTTATCATTCTTAAAGAGCAAAATTTAATTAATAACAAATGAAATGAAGCTTTTGGCTCCACATATCAACTCTTCTTGTCAAAAATAAAGCGCTAGCTAATGTAATGATGTTTACTTAAAAAATGCTTACGTAACATTTTCTGCATTATTACTGTATATACCAATTTATAGAAAAAAATGGTTATCCTGTAAGAACTATGGGTAATGGAAAACTTCTGATTTCATTTTTGAATTCAGCATGAAAAGTTACATTAGAATCAACATCAGGTTTTCTCCGGCAAAAAAAAAAAAAAGTTTTTTTGTAGACCTGTGTAATCTAAAAATAAGAAAGATGAGATAGGCAGAGTTCAACAGGATACTTCCTTTCCAGGAGAGCTGACCGAGAATTTGAATCCATCCAAGTTGAAGCTGGATCCATGTCTCAGTTTTATTTCAAATGAACAGTGTAATTGTTGTTGTCGTGTCCAATGAAGAGCCTCAGATGTCTCCATGCATCTCTAAAGAGTGTAATTGTTGTTGTTGTCGTATCCAATGAAGAGCCTCAGATGTCTCCATGCATCTCTAAACAGTGTAATCGATAGCTAGAATAATCGGTTAGGTTTAGTTACATCGTCGAACAGCTCCCACCCGATGAAATCAGCCAAAAGAGGAAGAATATTGATCCAGGGAGTCAAAGATAATACCCTTCAGAACAATTGAGAAAGCAGGCAACGGTATGATATTCCAAGAGATCGGGAAATGTTCCAAATAGAGAGAGAGAGAGATATTAGTAACCCAGATTCCTGGAGCGCAGAAAGCCAACTACCTGATATGTTACAAATATGGAATCGTGACAGAAGAATATCTATACATATAAAATGAAAGGATTTAAAAGCACGAATGTTTCTTTTATACATAATACAAACTTCTACTGCCCTTACTGCTATGAAAAAATATATTGGGAGGGCTTGGCTCATCAGTGGTAAACCCTCCCAGCGGTTTCGCCAATTTAATCCATCAGACCGCTTCTCAGAGCTCTAATAATGTATTGGACGATTCTGCTTATATACGCAGCACTGACGGGTGGATCTCAGAAATGGTTTTCAAGAAAACTATGGACATAAGCTTATAGGACAGTAGAATTACATTCAAATATTTGCATCGAGCAATGCTTTTCCGCAAACAATAAAGACATATCTATATCCAATACATTATCAAAAGGCAGAAGATGCAAACACTGCAATTTTCCAAAATGAAGATTTGTTGAAAATCCGATTGTTCTCTTTGAGCTTATAGCCAATGCGACTACTGTATCTCGGGGAAGAGAGAAACAGTATTTCGCCGTGAATACGAGGTGAAAAAAACGAGGTTAGGCTTTCCAACAAAAAACATCGTGCAGAAGAACTTAGAGAAACAAGCAAGGAAGAAGAGGAGGGTACTTATTTGACCTTGAAGTTGGAAACGGCTTCTAAAGGTGGATGAACTTTCTGTTAGGTCAACTGTTGTTTTCCAAAACGATTATATCCACAGCTTTCATTCTATAAAGGTGATCATCGAAGATTTTCTTCCGAAAGGGGAAAAGAACGTCAATCATTATCACAGAACAAGAAGTGAATTTGTCAATGGAATTCTACTCAGTTTTCTTACTCATCAGTAGAAATCTCATTGAATTTTCATATTTTCTTCTTTTAACAACACACTGCTTCCGAAAATAAGTTATCTTCCGATATTTTCGTCTACCAATCGTTTGGTCACATGTAACAACGATAAAACTACACAAAGATGCTTCCAGATATTGTCATTTAATGAATTAAGTTCATCTAAAATATATCTAAGAAGATGTTGTGATCATAGATGAATTTGTAGGAAGCCTTGTTGTTCATAAGTTGAGAATGAACTATTTCAGTTTTTATTTCTCTAAATTATTATAAAACCTATATCCTATATGGACGATTTTGACAATTTTACGAAAAAGGGAAACCACAGTATTAATTTCTCTACGTATATCATCAATGAATAGACAGACCTATTGGACAAAGACAACCAAGTCTTAACACCAGACTATATCTATGGATCGATCATCTTGAAGAATTCTGATTAATAGGTACACCGATCTTAGGGTAGATTCACCCGAAAAAACTTCGTTTTAAAATATCACACACACACACAAAGCTTTATTAAGACCATCGGTCATATAGAGATTCACCACAGGAAGAAAGGAATCAAAGATGGAACTCCTAAACTCCAGGCAACGCAGCATCCAACAACAGCCTCCAGGTCCGACGTGTGTCCAATGGCCACACGTTCCTTCGTACATACGTCATGGTTAGCGAATCACTGAACAGGCTAGTGTGGAATCAGTCGCGTTCTAGTCTTCGCTTTCCTCGTTCAAATGGACCGTTTTAAAATATCAAATAAACTGGTAATTTAGTTACAAGTAGTTTTCAGCCTGGTGGTCAAAAATGAACCAAGATTCAAAAAACGCTCATATTAAATACGTTTTGAAATGTAAAATAATACTCCACAATGGCCGGCCCTCAATTCTAGCACAAGTCAAATTCACTAGTGAGTGCAAGTACCCAAAGAGAAAAAAATGTATTTGACCAGAACCCATCATGATTATCAAGAATTGTTCCATGATATACTTGATATACAATAGAACTACCTCCCTATAAATGACAACACCTAATTGCAGAGCCAAAGTATTCTTTAGAGAGAGGTGTCCTCTTACCAGAGAGTTGCTAAATAGTAAAAATGGTAATTTTGCAAATGAAAACTGTCTTTTATAGAGCGGTATCCTCTAGCACGAGTGTCCTCTCATGGAGGTTCTACTATATATGTTCTTAATTAAACATATGTATCAATATCTCCTCAACCATCAGTTGGAGGGGCTGGCAGTATTCTTGTCCCCCCAGAGCTTCCTCTCCGGGGGTAGTCTTTTGATGGTATTTTTGGGATTTTCTCCCGAAATAGCTTATGAATTCTATTCTCGTCCTTCCTCTTCTCGGTCTTTCTTCCATACATTTATCCAGTAATACCGTTAACCACCTCGCGTACTGGATAAGATGTCCAAATATGAAAGCAGAAATACAGTAGAACCTCCATGAGAGGACACTCATGCTAGGGGATACCTCTCTATAAAGGACAGTTTTAATCGCCCAAAATTACCATTTTTACTATTTATCAACATTACAATTATACAATATATACAAATTATATTATATATACATTATAATTTTATACTTCGTTATCAAAATACGAAACTATTATAGACGCGTATGATTCTTGATATTAACGCCTATGCTATTATGATATATCAGCGGTATGGTAGATTAAACTGGCGAAACCGCTGGGAGGGTTTACCACTGATGAGCCAGGCCCTCCCAATAATTTTTCCATTACAGTAAGAGCAGTAGAAATTGTTGTATTTTGAAAAGAATCATATGCGTCTATAATAGTTTCGTATTTTGATAACAGATGGCGCGCTAATGCATCATAACATTTTTTTTTACTTATCCTCCCATATAGGTTATATGCCAGTTACGTTAAACCACTGGTTTTATCCAGCATTTCCCCGAGGTCACCTAAAGAGAGGTGTAACTTGGACTTTGACCTGGTATTAAATGGCTGCCTCTGACATGAGGAACCTTGTGCAGCCGCTCCTAACATGGAGAACTGCTGATTATCCTGTAACCCAAGGATAGGAGCACTTACAGGGTGCTATCAGTCGAGCCAACTGAACCCTGGTTTTTTAACAAGCTTGTTACTGCTCCCCCTCCTCCTTTTACATCCGGGTTTGGGACCGGCAATGGCGGAGTTATCATAACATTTAACTTTATTAAATTCACACACAAGGTAGTTCAACAAAGTATGCGTTTCGGGCTGTTGGTTCTTGTCAGTATGATGAAGACTATCTCAGCGATATTCCATGAGGATCATAGAAACTTCTTCATGTGTGAATCAAGGGGAAATGATTTAAATTATTAAAAAAATCTACTCTAACTAATCTTGAAATAAACGTTTAGTTAATATCCATTTCGAGTTTGATGTTTTGTTATGTCTTCATAATGTTATGTTGCGTGTTTAGATGTTTCCATATGTTATTATCTTTTTATCATTTTTTTTACAATACACATGTTAAATATTACGATGCACTAACGCGCCATCTGTTATGAAAATTAGAAACTATTTTAGACGCGTAAAATTATTTTGAAATTAAACAATTTCTACTGCCCTTACTGCAATATGGAAAAATTATATATTTATAATTGTATGTAATTCTACTGTCCTCGAAGCTTATGTCTATAGTTATTCTAAAAAACCCATTCCACGAGTCTACCAACAATATCAATATAAAAGGAAGATCGAAAAATGTAATATAACAGCGGTATGGTAGATTAAACTGGCGAAAACGCTGGGAGGGTTCACCACTGATGATCCAGGGGCCCTCCCATTAATTTTTCCATTGCAGTAAGGGCAGTAGTAATTGTCTAATTTCAAAAAGAATCTTACGCGTCTATAATAGTTTCTAATTTTCATGTTAAATATATTTAAATTAAATCGTCTTAAAGATTTGAAATGGGTAATTTAGTCATCGCCGAAATAGCTCAGTTGGGAGAGCGTTAGACTGAAGATCTAAAGGTCCCTGGTTCGATCCCGGGTTTCGGCATTTTTTTTTTTTTTACCTTTTTATGATTTTTTTTTTTTTATTTACATATACAGTAGAACCTTCCTTTAGCGGACATCTCTCCACAAAGGAAAGTTTTCATTTGCAAAATTATCATTTTAAAAATTCAGAAACTCTCCAGTAAGAGAGGACAACTCTCCCTAAAGGTCACTTTGTCTTTGTATTTAGGTGTCCTTTACAGGGAGGTTCTACTGTATATATATTTATTTGTTTTACTTTGATTTATTTAATTAAGCAGCACTGTTTCAGTTTGTTTTTTTAGGGTAACTAATTTATTTTTTTGTGAATATATCTTCTTCTTCTTTTTTATCTCCACTCAATCATATTAGGTTATCAAACTTTTAGAGCTGCTCATCCTGTATCCCTGGATTAGGAGCCCTTACAGGGTACTATCAGCCGGGCCAGCTGAACCCAGGTTTTTTACCGAGCTTGTTACTGCTTCCCCTCCTCCTTTTTCATCCGGGCTTGGGACCAGCAAAGGCGGAGTTTTATGGATATATAAAACATGTGTCCTACCTTGAAATGTGGGTGCATTATTTTTTATTATTTTTCTACAAATATTTCACCTATTTAGATGAAATTTTAACAAGACATAGAATTAGGTTTGGAAGGGGTAACTGTTATAGATTATATTCCCAAATATGCAAATTAGATAAAACAAAATAGACCAATTTGCATATTTCGGGTATAAAATGATGATCTTCTTCTTTCTTATCTCCACACTGGGTGAAGTAGAATGCGTCTGCCTTTGTCATTAAGATTGGGAGCACTACTCAGTGGCAGGCCGTCTTAGCTCCAAAAGAAATGGCCGCCTCTGACATGAGGAACAGACGCCATGTGCAGCCGCTCCTAACATGGAGTACAAACGCTGCTCATCCTGTATCCCTGGATTAGGAGCCTTTACAGGGTACTATCGGCCAGGCCAGCTGAGCCCAGGTTTTTTTAGTGAGCTTGTTACTGCTCCCCCTCCTCCTTTTTCATCCGGGCTTGGAACCGGCAAGGGCGAAGTTTAAAATGATGATAAATTATATTTTATATGATCATTACTACTATTAATTATGGATAAAGTGAATGGTGCATGCGGTACAAAAAGCTTTATAAACCTTTATGGAAACAATAATTATTGAGAAAAAAAAAATCATTAAATATAATTTAAATTTAATAATTTCCACATTAAATCTAGGACAAGGCTCCTATATAAATTCTTGAGAAAAATTTAGAGAAATTATCATCATTAGCAGATCACTATATATATTGTCGTGGCCTCAAAACACCTACAACCTCCGCCAATAGATGGCGTTTTCGCCTGTTTCCCGTCCGGAACTGGTGTGGATATCGCCGATTGTTGTGGTCCTGTTTCCTGGAGCAATTGTTTGTAAATACATGTTTATATTGGTCCTAGGAGGTAACGTAATGTAAATACCTGTTGATTGTTATTCTAGTTATATGTAATGTGTAGTAGAAATGACAATAAAGGAGGAGTGTTAGAAGTCTTGTTGCTGTTGTTACTCTCGCCAACACCACAGTCGCTACTCTTCTGGTAAGTCTCTCGTGTCCCTCCGCCAATGGTAAGGCCGAGAGATACTGCCAGAGGAAAGGAGTTCCACTTTAGTGGTGGTTCTCGAAGGTCCTTGGGTGTTCTGCAGGGTAGAACTGCAGAGGGAGAGCAACAGGAGCCCGGGGTGGGTGATCCACGAGGGAAGAAGTGGAGTAGTCGCGAAGAACTGGAGGGGCAGTGCGCGACAAAATTCTTTCCTTTCTTTTTTTCTCTATTAAATGTTAAAGGATCAAAACTTTGTATGTATTGTTATGATTCCATCCGACGGTAGCTAAAACCATCCACCACCTGTGGGCTGGGGGGGGGGAGTGGGCAGATGGACCAATCAGGAAGAAGTCCGGAGAAGTTGTGCTCACCCCCTAGCAGTAGTTGGATGATCCTCCCTATCTGTTACTTACTTGTGCTCCATCTTCTTCTTCTTTCTTATCTCCACTCAATCATATTAAGGTATCAAGCTTGTAAAGCTTGAGACTTTTGATGTTGTCTGCCGGGGAAGAGTAGAGCTCATCAATGGATGATTCAATACAGTCAATAATGTGTTTTGGGGTTGCAGGTTGAGAATTGCACTTAGTACATAGTGGGAAAACCTTGCAACCATTCTGGAAAGTCATTGTTCGTAGATGACCAGACTTAAGTCTGGAAATCAAAGACTGTTGTTCTCTTGGCAGGACAGAACCGGTGTATGTCCCTCCTGCTCTGTACCAGTCTTGTGCAGCAGTAGATTTCCATTCTTGCAGGCATTGGGTTTTGATGGTACGGAGGAGGTCTCTTTCGTCTAGTTGGGTGGTAGATTCCCTGGCTTCAGATAGGCCAAGATCTCCACTTGTTCTCCGTAATGTACATGGGTAAATAAAAAGTGGCCAACAACAAAGAGATTCCTTGCGATCCCACATATTCATTTGACTTACTTGATAAACTCCACCCTTTGCCGGTCCCAAGCCCGGATGAAAAAGGAGGAGGGGGATCAGTAACAAGCTCACTAAAAAACCTGGGCTCAGCTGGCCCGGCTGATAGTACCCTGTTAGGGCTCCTAATCCAGGGATACAGGATGAGCCAGCGTTTGTACTCCATGTTAGGAGCAGCTGCACATGGCGTCTGTTCCTCATGTCAGAGGCGGCCATTTCTTTTGGAGCTAAGTCGGCCTGCCACTGAGTAGTGCTCCCAGTCTTAATGACAAAGGCAGACACATTCTACTTCACCCAGTCATGATGGTTGTCAAATCTCAAGCTCTACAAGCTTGATATCCTGATATGATTGAGTGGAGATAAGGAAGAAGAAGAAGATTAGGGTCACACAATGTCACACCCTAATAAATTATTTGAATTAGGTCTTATTTTCTTGTATAGTCAATAACAGAAGAAATCTTCATGTAGAAGGAAAGGAGAGTACTGTAGGTCTGAGGACATGGAAGTAACACTCAGTGTGACTTAGGTTTAGTCCTAACATGGAGTAAAGTTGTAGCTGCGGAGAACAAACAATCTGTACCTTCCTGCCGGGTATATAGTACAGCCTAGGGTGGTCCTACCAGGATGTACTGTGCTATCTGTTTCACTCTCCTGGCATAATGAAGCTGTATGATAGGTGTGTGGTTGGGTTGGTGGTCTAAACCGTTGGTTTTTGACCACTAAGACACAGGATCGAATCCCTCATTGGCCATTTTTATCTAATTAAAAAAAAAAAAAAAAATGCTCCAATCATATTATAATCCAAAATAAACCTTATTTTTAAAATATAGATTTTATGGATTGCTCTATATTCAGAATTTGTATTATGTGAAAAATCTGAAAAAAATTAAGATGTTGATATTAAAAAAAGGCCTATGTGCTTGACCATTCATATGAGTATTTTAGATGGCAGAGCGCCATCTAGTGGAACAAAAATCAACTAAACCTTGATTTAACATGCTCCCTGATATTTAACTAACCCAATTTCTTGATAAATCAAGAAAAAAACATCCACAAATGTCTTTCAGGCTGTTGGCCTTTGTCGGTGTGGGGCAGACTATCTCAATGACTATAAATTTAGTCCAAGTGGCTTCCTGAGAAATCTTGAAATGGTTAGAAAAATATCAGGAAACATGTTAATCCATTACAAGACGATAATGTGCCATCTATACATAAGAAATGGAAGCATTATAAAACACAAATGTTTCTTTTTTTTAAACACAAAACAAACTTCTACTGTCCTTATTCATTTTCAGAGGGTCGGTAGAAGGATGGTCTAAACCAAGCATGTCAAACTCGCGGCCCGCGGGCCTCATGCGGCCCACAACGAATAAATTTGCGGCCTACCAGACAATATATTTTAATAAAAAAATTTTTATAAATAAAAAAAAAATTAATAAAAATTTGTAGCCTAATTTTTAAAAATTGTAATTATACATAATTTATTTATTAATAACGAACCACTGGTCGCCATACATAAGTCGTAAGTTTTGATAATATTATACCTACATACATAACGTATGTACATCGCCATAAGTATTTTTTGCGGCCCACATAATCTTATTACTTTTTTATTTGGCCCGTGTTAGGATTTGAGTTTGACATGCTTGGTCTAAACCGTTGGTTTTCGACCGCTACGACCCGGGTTCGATTCCCACATTGGGCACTTTTTTCTGATTAAAAAAAAAAATGCTCCAATGGTCCCCGTTTCTTGCAAAAGTCCAACACCACCAGAGAGTACAAGTAACCAAACGGGGCTCTGGCACATTTGTAAGTGCAAAGTCGAACTGCTTTTCACATGTGTAGACATGTGGTGCACTTACAGTAAAAGCAGTTGCCTACTTCTACCTACCATGATTATCATGGCCTGTACCACATGTAATAGGAATAAGCAAAAAAAAAAAGGACAGTAGAAGTTTGTTTTGTTTAAAAAAAAAAAAAATTGTGCTTTATAAAACGACCTTTGAAAGCCATACCGCATGTGTTTCTTTTCAACGAAAAATCAAAATTTATTTCAAGGAGAAATAACAATTATTTCTAACCTTTGGGATGAGGTATAAAAGGGTGAATTGTGAAGAGTAATGATAAACGGAAAAATAAAAGTGTCCAAGGATAGGAATCGAACCCACAGTGTACCGCTTACCGGGCAGATGCCATGTCCACTAGGCTACCCTGGACTAGGCTACCATTTGTGCTTTACAATGCTTCAATTTCTTAATGTTAATCAATATTTAGTTAATTTTTGTTTCACTAGATGGCGCTCTGCCATACAATGGAAAACCCGGGTAACTATTCTAATTAGATTCAAGTCTAGAAATCAAGGACTGAAGGGAGGACAGAATTGTTTCTCTGTACCAGTCATGTACAGATTTCCATTCTTGCTGGTATATGGCAACTTCAGACCATCTTCTGTCAGTAGCTACCAGATAAGATCTGTATAGAAGCCAATAATAAATTGTAAATAAAAGTACTGTAAATGAAATGGTTTCCTTACATATTGTAGCAAAGTATTTATTAATAGAATATCCTTTTTTATTTTTATATTTTGCTACTCTGTAAACTTCCTTCGTTGCTTATCTTTTGTTTATCATCTTCTTCTTCTTCTTTCTTATCTCCACTCAATCATATTAGGGTATCAAGCTTGTAAAGTACAACCATCATGACTGGGTGAAGTAGAATGTGTTTGCCTTTGTCATTAAGACTGAGAGCACTACTCAGTGCCAGGCTGACTTAGCTCCAAAAGAAATGGCCGCCTCTGACATGAGGAACAGACACCATGTGCAGCCGCTCCTAACATGGAGTACAAACGCTGCTCATCCTGTATCCCTGGATTAGGAGCCCTTACAGGGTACTATCAGCCGGGCCAGCTGAGCCCAGGTTTTTTAGTGAGCTTGTTACTGCTCCCCCTCCTCCTTTTTCATCCGGGCTTGGGACCAGAAAAGGTGGAGTTGTTTGTTTATCATTCATAGTTTGTTCTTGCCTTAAATAAATTACTGTGTCTCCTGTCTTCCATAATTTTCCACGTAGCAATATAAACACCTTAAGAAAATAATAATAAAAAAGGGGTTTATGTATTATATGTATCCATCTTGGAATTGTAAATAAAAATAAAAGGGACAAAATCAATCTAAAATTTCAACAACTTTTTATTTTCATATAGATTAATATAAAAATTTGACACATGTTTGTATTTTGATTTATATATAAAAACAACAAAAAAAGATTATATATACCAACAATATCACACAAACAAAAATATTTGTAAAAATTATATATTAAAAAAATATCACCAACACCATAAAAAAATATATCCAAAGAGAGATAATAAAAATGAACAATTAAAAAGAATATCAAATTAACAACAAAAAGGTTTAACAATCAATAATATTGTATAGATGGACTTTGTCAACGACCTGAAAAATTGTTTCAAGTATATTACTTGGTCGTTATAGATTATAAACACAAGGTAATAAGACCAAATCCAAATAAATAAATAGTATGTGATGTTTCTGTAACAGCGTTGTTACCATCTTCAGACAAAAGTACTGAATGTTCATTATGATTGAATATAATTGAATCATTCAGTACTTTTGTCTGAAGATGGTAACAATGCTGTTACCGAAACGTCACACACTATTTATTTATTTGGATTTGGTCTTATTACCTTATGTTTATTATAATCTATAATCCAAATTGTGTGCTTTATCAATTACTGGTTGTATTTTTTATATTTGAACAAAAATTATATTACAAAAAATAATAAATTAGATTGCATGCAATTGAATACTAGCTGATGGGTAAAATTTTGTGAGTTGGAAAGCAGAAGCATCAGCAACATTGAAGATGTATGATCAGGGAGTGTCTCTTTTTCTTTAACACCTATTTCTCTAAATTTGTCTCTTTTTAACTGCATATATAAATATTATAAAATAAATAAAGCTTCCAGGGTTTCTTGTTCAAATTTTTATTTTCAAGCTTTGTCAGTCCTTCAACAGGATTATCACGTTAATAAAATGATGATAAATGTACTATTGAAGGACTGACAAGTCTGAAAACTTGAAAATAAAAATTTGAACAAGAAACTTAACCCTGGGAGCTTTATTTATTTATAATAATTATAAATCAGGGAAGAAGAACGTGTATATATAATTATAATTTAAGAAAAAGGCATCTCCTTATCGTGCAACTGAAAGTTGCTGATGGCTTGCGCCATCTATCGAAATAAATATAAACTATTCTCGTTGATTTTCCGTTGCACGATAAGGAGATGCCTTTTTCTTAATTTATGCACCTTATCCCAGTACAATATCACATTTGTACTATTTTTCCATATTTATAATTGTATGTATTTCTACTGTCCTCAAAGCTTATATCCAAAGGTTCATCTAAAATACCCATTCCAAGAGTCTAGCATCAGTATCACTATAAAAGGAAAACCGAAAAATGCAATATAATAGCAGTATGGTTGAATAAACTGGTGAAACCCCTGGGAGGGTTTACTACTGATGAGCCAGGCCTTCCCATTAATTTTTCCATTGCAATAAGGGCAGTTAGAAATTGTTTAATTTTTAAATAATCATACATTTCTATAATATGAAAAGATAGTACAAATGTGATATTGTACTGGGATAAGGTGCATAAATTATGAAAAAGGCATCTCCTTATCGTGCAACTGAAAGTTGCTGATGGCTTGCGCCATCTATTGGAATAAATATTCTGGAATAATTAAAAATCAACGAGAATAGTTGATATTTATTCTGATATATGGCGCAAGCCATCAGCAAACTCCGCCTTTGCCGGTCCCGAGCCCAGATGAAAAGAGGAGGAGGGGGAACAGTAACAAGCTCACTAAAAAACCTGGACTCAGCTGGCCTGACTGATAGTACCCTGTAAGGGTTCCTAATCCAGGGATACAGGATGAGCAGAGTTTGTACTCCATGTTAGGAGCGGCTACACATGGCATCTGTTCCTCATGTCAGAGGCGGCCATTTCTTTTGGAGCTAAGTCACTGAGTAGTGCTCCCAGTCTTAATGACAAAGGCAGATGCATTCTACTTCACCCAGTGTGGAGATAAAGAAGAAGAAGAACTTTCAGTTGCATGATAAGGAGATGCTTTTTCATAACTTCTATAATAGTTTGGAATTTTCATATATAAGAACTATTGATCCTTGCCAAATGTCAATTATAAAGAGAATAGAACTAATACATATTAAAACTTAAAAAAAAGTGATTATATATATTTCCAAATTCAACAAACATAGGTAAAAGTAAACAAACTTAACAAAAATAATAAAAAATTGGAATAAACAAATAAATCTACTTGATATATAGATACAAGAAAATAAAATTATAATAAGATACTATCTATTTAACCATTACAATAGTAATTATTTCATTTAAAAAGGGATGAAAAATATTAAAGATAAAAAAATTGCTATTGTGCTTCCTTCAACTTTTTATAGTCAAGTAAAATAAAATTTGTAGTCTTAGAATATTTAAAAATAATAAAACAGACGATAGGGTTTGATTAAACATTTAGTTTAGGCTAATAAGCTAATAAAGAAGTGCTATGCCATTTAATGATAAATATAAAAGTTCACATACATTAACCTTAAAATTATTTTAATTACCAAAAAGCTAGTTATATTAATGTGAGCATATATTGATTTAGCCTTTTACACACATTTTTTTTCAAATCAAAAATTTTTACTTTTAAAAACTTTATAATTTTTTAAAGTTATTGCTTTTAATTTCCTTAAAATAGCATTGGTTTTGTTGGTTTTGATTTCAAAATTTAAAATTTATCAATTTTATATCCACTATAAAATTAACCCTAAATATATATCAACAAGTATTATTTACTTACAGATTAATTTCTCCTTTAACCAGAACAACTCCTTCACCAGCAATTACCATACGATTATTGTCCATCAAGGTCAGATGTACTTCACCACTTCTTTTGGAACATTGATTAGCCAGCATCTTCTGCTTACCAAGTAGCTTGCCCCAATATGGTGCTAGTACAGTGTGTGCTGAACCACACACAGGATCTTCTGCAACTCCTACCCAAGGAGCAAAATATCTTGAAAAGAAATCATAACCACTTTCTTTGTTTCCTTTCAGGGTAACAATAACACCAATTACTTTAAGACCTTCCAAATCAAATTTTAGCATTTCACCTGTTGGTGGTATTGGTAGGTTTTCTAAAACTTCTTTTTTATAATCATCCTTCAGCCTTACCATTAATTTTCTAGCTTTCTCAGAAACTTGAAAGTCAATGTATTCCAGATTCCCAATGACAGTTTTTATTAAATTCTTCAGCTTGCTTTTTTCATCAATAGGTCTTGGTGCATTTTGAGGGAAATCCATTGAAAGGAATCCATTTTTATCCACTTTAACGCTCAACACTCCGCTTAAGGTACTAAAGTGTAATTCTTCATTGGTATTCTTCATAGATTTAAATAGAACAACAGATGATGCTAAGGTTGCATGTCCACAAAGTGGGACTTCTTCTTTTGGTGTAAACCATTGGAGTTTAAACTCATTGGATGAATCGAATTTATCGTTTGGTTTTTTCAGGGTAATAAAGGCTGTTTCTGAAAGATTCATTTCAAATGCTATCTTTTGTTTAATTTCGTCTGTTAAATCTAATTCATTTGATACAAGACATATTGCAGCAGGATTACCATGGAAAGGCTTTGATGTAAAAGCATCTGCAATTAAAAGAGGCAATGTTATATTCTTAGACATTCTAAAATACTTTTCAAAATTTTAAATTATATTTAAAGGATCCTATCTAACAAAAGGGGAGTAGGCAATGAAAGATAAGAATGAAAGTTAAAAGGCTGTGTTTGATAACAAATTACAACGCGACCAGATATAAAATTAAAGAATAATTGTTAGGAAATATTATAAATTTGATATTTAGAAAAAAATCTAAATTTTCAGAATTTTATTAATATAAATAAGCAGATATTCGAAATAATATTTATTTTTATATTATGAATTAAAATTTTAAGTGAAGTGACCTTTATATGTGTGTAGGCCTATATATTAGCTAAAAACAAATAACTTATTCATTAAATTAATAAAAATGGGATTTTTAAATATTCAAATAATAGGAATTTTAACAAATTACAAATACAAATAAAAAAAAAAAATTCAAAGTTATCAAAACTTGCCAAATGTTAATATATTGAAAATATTTATAAATTAATTGATTAAAATTTAGAATCTATAAAAATATATATTTGTATTATTGTTTTTATTTTTTTATATAACACATTACCTTGTTCCTAGATGGCGCTACCTTTATCCTTTCTAAGTGAAACCGTAAATGGATACTTATGTGTCTAACTTGCGAAGAATTTATTTTTTAACATCTTAAATTTCTTAAAAACATGTTTTAACACATTTATTTTAGTAATAAAATATTAATGAAAAGTTATGTAATACATTTTAATCTAGCTTTTATATTATAAATAGGCAAATCTTTAGGTTCTAATTTGGGCCTATATTACAAATGAGTGTCATGGGATGTTTCGGAGGCTCGAGCTCCAAAGAAGATGCCGAAGAAGACAAAAAACGGAAAACTGCAAATAAAAAAATCGAGAAACAAATCAAAAAAGACAAAGAGATTTTTAAAGCAACTCACAGACTTCTATTATTAGGTAAGGAACCAATTATTTCGATAGGTGTTGTACTAAGCCTTGCTTATCGGCATAAGTACAAAAATATTTCTTTTTTTCATGGGAGTTTTGAATCAAAATTTTAACACGCATTTTATATAATGCCAGATATAATAAATCTTGCACAAATATGAGATATTATTAAACTATATAAATGAATTCGTATATTTATAAAATGAATTTTAGAAACCTGTTAGGCCTACAATCTGTAGGTCAAATATATGATTGTGTAAATAAATAATTTTATTCACATAATATTTTTCCTAAAAATGTTAATATTATTATTTTTAAAAACTAACTTTTTATATTTCATTTATTTATTTTTAAAAATTAACCAGAAAATAAATTGTTTGTTTACATAGATTTAAATGGCCTCATTTAAATGTTAAACATGTCTTCTGATAACATTAAAAATGGAATTATTTAAAATTTATAATATAATATTTAACCATTTAAATATCAAAAAAATTAGTATTTTGATGTATTTACTACATTTATACATGTTTATTTCAAATATGTATACCTCTTGTTTAATTTTTTTATTGCTAGCAAAAAACTTTTATTTTCTTTCAAATATTTACTTATTTATAAAATATAGCAATCAAAAATTGATAAATATTCATCCTTTTACCATTAATGTTACAAATACATTCATTTTGAAAGATTTTTTTAAAAACCTATATATATTCTTAAAATTTCAAAAATTATATTTATATAGTAATGATTGATCTTTATACTAATTAAATACTTTCATAAATAGATTTATACTTATTATTTTTAATAAAGTGTTATTTTGATTAGATTTTGAGAATGAAAGATGAATTTTGTATAATGTCTTTTGACATTTTCACTCTTGGAAATAAATTTTTGTAGCATTTTTCTTCTAAAATTTCTCTGAAATTTAAAAAATCTTTTAGACCTTCATTTTTATTTTAAAAAGCCTAAAAATTTTGAAATGATATTTGATGTTATATTGCATTTTTTTTTTTTTTTTGACTTGAAATCTTTGAAAAATCAACTTTTTAAAAATTAAAATAGACAAAAGTTTTCATGATATATAGACTGAAGTCTATTATTATAATGTTTTATATAAAATATTTAAAAATATATATATAAACGAATATGCATGAACCTAACTACATAAGTTTATTATATAATTATATAGCTTTGTTTTCCATTGTTTATATTTCTCTCTATAAATGATAGGCGATGAATTAATCCTTAATTTAGGTTCCTCCTCCACATAATCTCTCCCCCCCCCCCTGATATAAAAATAGATCAGCCCGGATTTGCACTTGACCATTATCTGGCGGAATGGTCTCATTATTCATTCAAGGGGGAGTTACAAAGATGTGCACTTATTGATTTGAATTCTTATTTATCTTGTTTGTTGCTCTTCTATTGTTATTATTGTCTTCTACTTCTTTCTTATCTTCACTCAATCATATTAAGGTATCGAGTCTTCGAGTCTGTAGAATTATTATTGATAAGGCACAATTTGGATTATAAACTCAAGAAACAGAATCTAAATAAATGGTGTGTGACGTTTCGGTAACAATGTTGTTACCATCATCAGACAAAAGTAACTGAATGAGAAAATATGTTGCAGCATGTCTTTTAAATAGTTACTGTTAACAGGTGCGGTAACAATGCGGTTACTGAAACGTCACACACTATTTATTTATTTAGATTTGATCTTATTACCTTGTTATTATTAAGCTAGCCACTCTCTTCTCACAAAAGATCTTTTTCTTTTTTTCTTATTCCTAGTACATGTGGTACAGGCCATGATAATCATCTTCTTTCTTATCTCCACTCAATCATATTAGGGTATCAAGCTTGTAAAGCTTGGAGTACATGGAATACAAACGCTGCTCATCCTGTATCCCTGGATCAGGAGACCTTACAGGGTACTATCAGCCAAGCCAGCTGAGCCCAGGTTTTTTAGTGAGCTTGTTACTGCTCCCCCTCCTTCTTTTTCATCCGGGCTTGGGACTGGCAAAGGCGAAGTTATGATAATCATGGTGGGTTGAAGTAGGCGACTGCTTTTACTGTTAAGTGCACCATGTGACTACGCATGTGAAAAGCAGTTTGACTATAAGACAAAAGATCTAAATGGGGTTTATGTTTAGCATCAATCTCGATGCTTTTCATTCTTCTTACAGTGAGCCTCCCTTTCTGAAGGAATCTTAACTTGCTTTTGAATAGGAAGGCTTGTCCTGGTGTAGAACTAACACCTCCCCACATATTCTCATGCCCAGCAATGGCTGCAGAAAATTAAAATGGACCCAGAACAGCAGCTTTGCACACCCAAGATAGAGAACATTGCTGTGATAGAGATGTATGGAGACATCTGAGGCTCTTCATTGGACACGGCAACAACAATAGGAAGGCTTGGATATTGAAGATATATTACACACACAGATTTTTTTTTCTATGAACAAAGTGAAAGTACAAACAGAAGGTAATAAGACTAAATTAATAGTGTGATGTTTCTATAACAGCATTATTACCATCATCAAATAAAGTACCGAATGGTGTTTCAGGCTGTTGGCCCTCGTCAACTGTGATTCAGTACTTTTGTCTGAAGATGGTAGCAACGCTGTTACCGAAATGTCACACACTATTTATTTATTTGGATTTGGTCTTATTACATTGTGTTTATAATCCAAATTGTGCCTTATCAAAGTGAAAGTGCTTTTTTTTTCAAATTTGACTTGAATACGATAGTAAGTTTCACATTCTATAAAAGAAAACGCCCTAAAGGAAATCTTTCTGACAGAAAAAAAAAAGGGATATTTTTTTTTTAAATTAAAATTTGAGTAATGAAGAATATTTATTTGGGGGAGAACATCACACACGAATACTTTTAAACAATTGATTCCAAATAATCTGAGAGAAAGAACATTTTAATTCAATACTAAAATCAGACAGGCTTTTAAAGATTTAGATTGTACGTTAGACTTTCCTAAATATTTTAGCAATTTTCATGTCTCCTTAAACATCCATAGGTTGGCAGTATTCCTTTCAGAATGTTTTTTTTTTTTCTTCTATGGCTAGTACTACAAGGTAATAAGACCAAATACAAATTAATAGTGTGTGGCGTTTTGGTAACAGCGTTGTTATCATATTCAGACAAGAGAATAAATCAATGGCTAGTCTTTGGATGTTACCACAGGGTATTCTGAAATTGCCCCATGGATTCCATTCTTCCTGTTGTAACTTCCATGCATTCCTCCAGCAATATCATCATTCTTCTGTGATCTT
>CP092868.1:25892152-25912789 GCA_030710605.1 Cordylochernes scorpioides
TTTGTACTATTTTTTTCACATTGTGTAGCGTTCTCACGCAATTCTGGCCTTAACTACCCGTTTCATGATGCCTTAATGACCAATTTTTTTGGTCGTTGAGGTACAGCTTGCACCACGCTGATGAGGGCCAACAGCCCGAAACGCATCCGTGGTTAGCTTTTCTTGAGTAATCAAGAATGGGTATTTGCCCAATTTGGAATAATTAAAAATCAACGAGAATAGTTGATATTTATTCCGATAGATGGCGCAAGCCATTAGCAACTATCAGTTGCATGATAAGGAGATGCCTTTTTCTTAAATAAATGAGAGTTTGAAATGTTTCGATGAACAGTTTTGTTACCAATATCAGTCAAAACACATTCAGTTACTTTTGTCTGATGATGGTAATAACATTGTTACTGAAACATCACAAACATTTCATTAATTTGGATTTGGTCTCTTGTTACCTTATGAGTGTCAATCTCTAGGTTTACTGTACACGCTTGTTTAGCGATACAACTACTACAAAAGGAAGGATACAGAGAAGATGGCCCCTGTGCAAGTTATAGAGCTGACCAGAATATTCCATCAGACACCATATTGTGGGGCTAAGAAACAACAAGAATACCTAGATGATCAACTTTTGGATGTCCTGATACCAACTTATAGATTTGTAAATTAAATTTATAAATTTAATTACCATCTATCAATAAAATTTGTAACTCCGCCTTTGCCGGTCCCAAGCCCGGATGTAAAAGGAGGAGGGGGAGCAGTAACAAGCTCACTAAAAAACCTGGGCTCAGCTGGCCCGGCTGATAGTACCCTGTAAGGGCTCCTAATCCAGGGATACAGGATGAGCAGCGTTTGTACTCCATGTTAGGAGTAGCTGCACATGGCGTCTGTTCCTCATGTCAGAGGCGGCCATTTCTTTTGGAGCTAAGTCGGCCTGCCACTGAGTAGTGCTCCCAGTCTTAATGACAAAGGCAGACGCATTCTACTTCACCCAATCATGATGGTTGTCAACTTTACAAGCTTGATACCGTCATATGATTGAGTGGAGATAAGAAAGAAGAAGAAGAATAATAAAATTTGTAACAAATAAATTTACTGGTGTTTCTTTTCAACAACAAAAAGCTTTATTAAGACCTTTTAGTCTTATACAGATTCTCCAAGCAGAAATATAGGATACATGCAAAAAAAAAAAAAAAAAAAGTGTTACTTTTCAATAATATCATCAAATATTATCTCTACAGACCTTACTGCAATGTATGTATCTCTACAGACCTATAAGCTTATATCCCTAGGTTCACTAAACACCCCTAAGCGGCATTCCATAGAAAATACAGGGTATATCCCAATCCAATACAATAGTAGAGCGGTCTAGAGATTAATTTGGTGAAACCGCTGAGAGGGTTTACTACTGATGAAGCCAAGCCTTCTTATTCAATAACTTATATCATTGCAGTAAGGTCTGTAGAGATAATATTTGATGATATTATTGAAAAGAAACACCACAGTAAATTTATTTGTTACATCTTATAGAGTTGGACAGATATAGTGGGGATAAGAAACAACAACAGGAATATACCTAGAAGATCAACTTCTGGATATCCTGAAGGATGGAGGGCACAAACTGGGGCTTCAAGATCTGGAACACACAATGTCAAGAAGCACATATAGAAAACCTTTATTACAACATTTAAACAAGATTCTTCAAATGCACACAGTAGAGCCTTCAATTTTTTTTTTTTTTTTTTGCTTATCCCTAGTACACGTGGTACAGGCCATGATAATCATGGTGGGTAGTTAGCGACTGCTTTTTACTGTATGCGCACCACATGTCTACACAGGTGAAAGCAGTTCGACTATGCACTTACAAATGTGCCAGAGCCCCGTTTGGTTACTTGCACTCGCTGGTGGGGTTGGACTTTTGCAAGAATCGGGGGGCCATTGGACCATTTTTTCTTTTTTTTAACAGAAAAAAGTGTCCAATGCGGGGATCGAACCCGGGTCGTAGTGGTCGTAAACTAAACGGTTTAACCAGCCTTCCACCGACCCCCCAGATGAAACACTGTAGCCCAGGATTCTCTCCTAGACATGATGGCATAGGTCCTTCTTTCTTATCTCCACTCAATCAAATTAGGGTATCAAGCCTATATACTTTGGGATTTTTGATGGTGTCTGAGGTAGAATCAGTCTTTGTCATAAAGACTGATAGTCTTCTTCTTCTTTCTTATCTCCACTCAATCATTTTAAGGTATCAAGCTTGTAGAGCTTGTTGATGATGTCTGCTGGGGATGAGTAGAGCTCATCAATGGATGAGTCAATACAGTCAATAATGTGGTTTGGGGTTGTAGGTTAAGAATGGCACTTAGTATATAAAGACTGATAGTACTACTCAGTAGCAGGTCGACTTAGCTCCAATATGAAATGGCCGCCTCTGACATGGAGTACAGACTCATCCTGTATCCCTGAATCAGGAGCCCTTAAAGGGGTACTATCAGTCTGGGCAGCTGAGCCCAGGTTTTTTAGTGAGCTTGTTACTGCTCCCCCTCCTTGGGCTTGGTAAAGGCAGAGTTATGGCATGAAGTCAGGTGATATATCCATTGAGGGAATTAAGTGTGATGATTACTTTAGGTATACACAGTTAAACCTGTCTATAGCGCCCCCTCTAAATAGCACCTTCCTCTCTATAGCACCCTATTTTAAATATTAAAATATAAACATTTTACATTAAAAGTGACCTGTCTATAGCACCCCCTCTCTATATAGCACCCTATTTTGGTGAGTCCCAAGAGGGGGCGCTATAGACAAGTTTAACTGTACTGTCAAAACTTGGGATTCTAGAATCACGATGTTATAACCAAGTTTCTGTTATATAAAGGAGGATGTTATAAAGAGATTCCCACTCTTCATTTCCCACTCACAAAACAATCTATTAAGAAAAAAGGCATCTCCTGATTGTGCAAATAAAAGTTACTGATGGCTTGCGTCATCTGTCAGAAAAAATACCAACTAATGGTCTAATTTTAATTATTCCAGAATTGGCCAAATACTGATATGGCACAATTTGGATTATAGATTATAAACACAAGGTAATAAGACCAAATCCAAATAAAAAAAATAGTGTGTGACGTTTCGGTAACAGCATTGTTACCATCTTCAGACAAAAGTACTGTATCAGTACTTTTGTCTGAAGATGGTAACAATGTTGTTACCGAAACGTCACACACTATTTTTTTATTTGGATTTGGTCTTATTACCTTGTGTGGCCAAATACTCTTTCTTGATTAATCAAGAAAAGCTAACCATATATGCATTTCAGAGCCCTCATCAGTATGGTTCAAAGTTGTACTTCAACGATCAAAAAAGCTGGTCTTTGAGCCAACAGCCTGAAATGCACATACATGGTTAGATTTTCTTGATTAATCAAGAATGGGGCATTTGGTCAATTCTGGAATAATTAAAAATCAATTATTATTTGATATTTAGTCTGATAGATGGTGCAAGCCATCAACAATTTTCAGTTGCATGATCAGGAGATACTTTTAGGCCATCTCAGGCATATGAAGAGAGAAAATAATAACAAAATCTATCCAACTTGCCCAATATGTAGCTTGGTACCTGCAGCTCCAGAACACATTTTGACTTGTATTAGATGCACTAAACAGGACCTTTGGGAGAGGCCGCTGCTTATCATAAAACAGCTCAAGGAGCATGAACTCATGGAATTCGTGTAATCTTTACACAAGGAGATAAGAAACAACAACAATAGAGATACTATTTTTTCTTAATTTACCTGATCCCAATAAAATTTCACTTTTGTACTATTTTTCACAAAATAATCTATGTAATAGAGTAAAAATATCAGGTGATCACTGGGAGGTATTCAAGACAAACACAAGACCCACCTTGATTTTGCCGGATCTATGGAGGAGGACTTGTGGCATTTTGATGGCTTCCAGCTCCGGGGTGGCCTGAAAGAGACATCAGTTACATAACAAATATTCATACCTTGTAAGGAAAATATCCACAACAATAAAAAAAATAATAATAATAAATAACAATTTTTTTTTTTGCTTATTCCTAGTACACGTGGTACAGGCCATGATAATTATGGTGGGTAGTTAGCGACTGTTTTTACTGTAAGTGTACCACATGTCTACACATGTGAAGAGCAGTTTAACTTTGCACTTACAAATGTACCAGAGCCCCGTTTTGGTTACTTGCACTCGCTGGTGGGGTTGGACTTTTGCAAGAATTGGGGTCACACCTTGTAAGGAAAATCTACATAATGTTATATGAAAAAAAAACAATAGAAAAAAATAAATAAATAAAAAAGGTCAGGTGATGATATTAAAAATAAAAAAGGCATATCCAGACCAGGAGTACATGTGCTTTTTAGATGGCAGAGCGCATTCTAGTGGAACAGAAATCAACTAAACATTGATTTAGCCTGTTCCCTGATATTTGGCCAACCTAATTTATTGATAAATCAAGAAAAGCCATTAACGAGATGCCAAACAAATGCCATAGGTTTCTGGAGACAAGTTTCTTTATTAAACATATTCTCTAGCTTTCAGGCTTCTCTGTTCTTCTACAGGAGTACATAGAAACATATATATTTTTTTGCTTATCCCTAGTACACGCTGTACAGGCCATGATAATCATGATGGGTATAAGTAGGCAACTGTTTTTACTGTAAGTGCACCACATGTCTACACATATGCAGAACAGTTCAACTTTGCACTTACAAATGTGTCAGAGCCCCGTTTTGGTTACTTGCACTCGCTGGTGGGGTTGGACTTTTGCAAGAATCGGGGGCCATTGGAGCATTTTTTTTTTATCAGAAAAAAGTGCCCAATGCGGGAATCGAACCCGGGTCGTAGTGATCGAAACCCAACGGTTTAGACCATCCTTCCACCGACCCCCTTATAGAAGCATATAAACGCTTTTAATCTAACGAATGAATTGTACGCGAACTGTAATCTTTATCAAGAAATTGGGTTGGCCAAATATCACGGAGCAAGCTAAATAAACGTTTAGTTTATTTTTGCTCCACTAGATGGCGCTCTGCCATCTAAAAAGCACATGTGCTCGTGGTCAGGAGATGCCTTCTTTATTTTTAATATCAACACCTGACCTACTAATCTTTGATTTTTTTCTATTGTTTTTTTCATGTAATCTCTATTAAATGTAAAATCAATAAATGAAGCATTGGAAAAGAGTCCATTGTTTGGAGGACAAATTTGGCTATAAAAACTGTCGAGTGTTTAGAGGTGTTCCCTAGTGCAGGAGTCGCTAACTACCCACCATGATTATCATGGCCTGAACCACGTGTTGTTGTTTCTTATTCCTTAAAGATTACACAAATTCAATGAGTTTATGCTCCTCGAGCTGTTTTATGATAAGCAACGGCCTCTCCCAAAGGTCTAACCATGTGTATTTGGGACATGTATCTTCACACCACAGCTTGAGAAACATGGACTCATGGCATTTGTGTAATCTTTTCTCAAGAAGTAAGAAACAACAACAACGCATCACTTTAAATTGTCAAAACATTCTCTGACTCACTATTAAAGGGATTTTCTTGGAGGGTTCTTCAATATGAGAAAAGAGAGCTTTGACCTCGGACCATTTCAGCCCGGGGTCTCTGACATCCAGGCTTTGGTTGAGCAGTTCAAAGAGGTGGGGGAGTTTGAGGACCAGCTTCCTGTAGTTGTAGTGGAGGGTGACCGTCTTTTCCTCCTCTGTCCACACACACAGGCTACCTGATCCAGGGATGTACCATTCTTAAATAATGTTTTATCTTGGAAGACTTATCAATATACAAAGAGAATGCTTCTGCTTGCTAAAATTGGGATTTTTTTAATGATCATTTAAATGTGAAAGAGATTCAGAAAACTCTGCCTTTGCCGGTCCCAAGCCCGGATGAAAAAGGAGGAGAGGGAGCAGTAACAAGCTTGCTAACAAACCTGGGCTCAGCTGGCCCGGCTGATAGTACCCTGTAAGGGCTCCTAATCCAGGGATACAGGATGAGTCTGTACTCCATGTTAGGAGCGGCTGTACAAGACGTCTGTTCCTCATGTCAGAGGCGGCCATTTCTTTTGTAGCAAAGTCGGCCTGCTACTGAGTAGTGCTCCCAGTCTTAATGACAATGGCAGATACATTCTACTTCGCCCACAGTCATGATGGTTGTCAAACACATTATTGACTGTATTGACTCATCCAATGATGAACTCTAGTCATCCCCAGCAGACACTATCAACAAGCTCTACAAGCTTGATACCCTGATATGATTGAGTGGAGATAAGAAAGAAGAAGGGATTCAGCTTCATGTGGTCATTGTGATCCCCCTGGAACCCCACACCCTGTGTATGCAACACCGAGTTAATTTATCCCTGAGGGTCATTTCTTGGTATGAAACAGAGTAAACTCACCAAAGAGGTTACTTCTTGGTATGAAACAGAGTTAACTTATCCAAGAGGTTACTTCTTGGTATGAAACAGAGTTAACTTATCCAAGAGGTTACTTCTTGGTATGAAACAGAGTTAACTTATCCAAGAGGTTACTTCTTGGTATGAAACAGAGTTAACTTATCCAAGAGGTTACTTCTTGGTATGAAACAGAGTTAACTTATCCAAGAGGTTACTTCTTGGTATGAAACAGAGTTAACTTATCCAAGAGGTTACTTCTTGGTATGAAACAGAGTTAACTTATCCAAGAGGTTATTTCTTGGTATGAAACAGAGTTAACTTATCCAAGAGGTTACTTCTTGGTATGAAACAGAGTTAATTTATCCCTGAGGATCAATTCTTGGTATGAAACAGAGTTAACTTATCTAAGAGGTTACTTCTTGGTATGAAACAGAGTTAACTTATCCAAGAGGTTACTTCTTGGTATGAAACAGAGTTAACTTATCCAAGAGGTTACTTCTTGGTATGAAACAGAGTTAACTTATCCAAGAGGTTACTTCTTGGTATGAAACAGAGTTAACTTATCCAAGAGGTTACTTCTTGGTATGAAACAGAGTTAACTTATCCAAGAGGTTACTTCTTGGTATGAAACAGAGTTAACTTATCCAAGAGGTTACTTCTTAGCATGACAGAGTTAACTTATCCAAGAGGTTACTTCTTGGTATGAAACAGAGTTAACTTATCCCTGAGGTTACTTCTTGGTATGAAACAGAGTTAACTTATCCAAGAGGTTACTTCTTGGTATGAAACAGAGTTAACTTATCCAAGAGGTTACTTCTTGGTATGAAACAGAGTTAACTTATCCAAGAGGTTACTTCTTGGTATGAAACAGTTAACTTATCCAAAGAGGTTACTTCTTGGTATGAAACAGAGTTAACTTATCCAAGAGGTTACTTCTTGGTATGAAACACAGTTAACTTATCCGAGAGACATGACACAGAGCTAACTTACCTCCGAGGGACAATTCTTGGCACCAATCTAGAAGATAGGTAAACTCAATCTTGAGCTTAGCGGTGGTGAGTTTGACAGGAGTCAAGTTACAGGAGAAGGCATCCTGAACCATCATCAATCAGGTTAACAGAAACCATGAATTACTGAAGGGGTGAAAAAATATGAAAATATTGTCGCGTATAAGGCCTGAAAACACCTACAACCTCCGCCAATAGATGGCGCTTTCGCCTATTTCCCGTCTGGAACTAGTGTAGGAATTGTCAACTGCTGTGGCCCTGTTTCCTGGGGCAAATGTTTGTAAATACACATTTATATTGGCCCTAGGGGGTAACGTAATGTAAATACCTGTTGATTGTTATTCTAGTTATATGTAATGTGTAGTAGAAATGACAATAAAGGAGGAGTGTTGGAAGTCTCAGTGCCGGTTTCTGTTGTTACTCTCGCCAACACCACAGTCACTACTCTTCTGGTAAGTCTCTTGTGTCCCTCCACCAGTGGTAAGGCTGAGAGATACTGCCAGAGGAAAGGAGATCCACTCGAGTGGTGGTTCTCAGGAGGTCTTTGGGTGGTTTGCAGAGGAGTGCAACGTGAGCCAGGGTTAGGTGATCCACGAAGGAAGAAGTGGCGTCGTCACGAAGAACAGGAGGGGTCAAATCGCGACAATATTGTTTTAATGAAGCATACCTGTTGGATCCTGTGATATAATTTTGGAAGTCAGATTTTTCTTTAAATTAAATTTTGTATTAAGCAATTTTTTAATTTTTATTCTTATATGTAAATAATTGTAAATCCTTTAAAATTTCAATTTTTGTATATTGTTGATGATTCAGTAAGATATGTAAATTTCTATCAGGCAAAGAAAAGACTCAATTTAGATAACTAATGTTGTAGCTACTCCTAACTCTAAAAACTCAAATAAATCAAATAATTCAAGTCAAGTGGTAAAATGCTTCTTTATATCATTTACTGAACATTCAAGCCACAACAGTATGGTCCCTCGAGCCGGATTCTTTAAAAATTAAGGTAAGCCATTTGAAAACTTAAAATTATTAAAATAAAGTCATGCCTAAATCAGAAGTTAAAATTCGTAATAAATTCAACTTTATTATTCAGGAAATAAAGGATCTGGAATCAAGGAATAAATCTATTGTAGAATCCAAAAATATACATAGATTAAAGCTATTCCAACAAGAAGTTAATGAAAGGAAAATTAGCCTAAATCAAATTGTCAACATATTATTAGAATCAGAGTTAGATGAGACACAATATGAGGATTATTCAAAAGCCAAAGATGATATTTTTAATATGTTGGTGTCTATTGAAGAAGCTTTATCTTTGATTGAAACCAAAGAAAATACTCATAGTGATAAACAACTGCCCGAATCCAATGTCAATTTACCTAAGATAAATTTACCCATTTTCAATGGTGATTCAGCCAATTGGCTTAGTTTTAGAGAAATATTTAACTCCACCATTAATTCAAATCAAACACTAACTGAAATACAAAAATTTCAATATCTAAATGCATCAGTTAAGGGTCCTGCGGAAAAGTTGATTCGGGGTTTTCCCATTTCTGACAGAAACTACCAACAAGCATGGGATACCTTATGCAATAGATTTAATAACAGAAGAGAATTGGCTTTTTCACAAATCAACAAAATATTCTCCATAAGGCCATTAAAATCTATTTCAACTGGTTCTCTCTATGAAATCCTTGATGTTTGCAATGAAGGCATTAGAAATCTCTCAGTGCTAGGACTTGAGAAAAACACATTAACAGATCTAATCCTGATCAATTTTTTTGAAAAAAGAATTGGTGAAGCCCTCAGGAAAGAATGGGAATTAACCCTTCAAAATGAAGAATATCCAACATTTGAAAACTTTGTGAAATTTTTAGAAAAACATGCTAGAAGCCTGCAAGGTATGAGAATTCCTTTGTTCCAGGAACAAAAAACCTCTAGCAAAAATATGATGGCTCACGGCCTTTATGTCAACAAAGGTCAAAATTGTATTTTATGTCATCAAATTCATAAACTAAATGACTGCCATAGATTCATAAATCTTCCCTTGCCTAAAAAATGGGAATTAGTTAAAAAACATAAACTTTGTCAAAATTGCCTTAGAGCAAATCATGAGATATCCAAATGTCTCATCACATCAAGATGTAAAAACTGCAAGCAGAACCATCATACTCTTCTGCATGAATACAACTCTGAACCATCCATTCCACAACCAACAACCTCTCAAGAGATGTTGATTTCAACAAATACCATCTGTAATGTTATGCCTTTGGAAACGGAAACAAATATTCTACTGTCAACAGCCCTTATTAAAGTCAAGGCGAAGGATGGCTCATTTGTGCTATGTAGAGCATTAGTGGACAATGGGTCCCAAATATGCCTAATGTCAGAACAATGTTGCCACAAGTTGGGACTTGAAAAAATGAAAAATTCTTATACACTAAAAGGTGTAGGTGACATTGTTGTCAACAGGACAACATCGCAGGTTGAAATAGAGTTCACCCCACATCATAATGATCAATTATTTTCTGCCAGAGCATTTGTGGTTGAGAGGGTAACTGCAGACCTTCCAAACTTCCAAATTCAGTCAGCAGACTTTCCTCATTTAGAAAATTTGCTCTTGGCAGACCCAGAATTCTATGTCACCAAGCCCATAGACCTAATTTTGGGTGCAGATACCTTTGTAGAAATCATTCTAGGTCATAGAACAGATTTAAAGCACCATCCTATAGCACTTAATACCAAGTTAGGTTGGCTTGTTTCTGGGAGAATCCATTCAAATATTAAGTCGAATACTTCGGTAATCAATCACTGTACCACTGAACTTGATTCCAGCATAAGAAAATTCTGGGAACTTGAAGATGTCCCAATTTCTAAGGCCCAGTTGGGTACAAAGAATGCCTGTGAAATATTATTCAAGTCAAACCTCAAAAGAGACATTGAGGGCGACGGAGTGAATGATTCTGAAGCGAAGCCTAAGGGCGAAGGCCTAAAGGATTCTGAAGAGGAGCCAAAGGGCGAAGGCGTAAAGGATTCTGAAGCGGAGCCAAAGGGCGATGGCGTAAAGGATTCTGAAGCGAAGCCTAAGGGCGATGGAGTGAAGGATTCTGAGACTGCAATTAAAGGTTATGAATCGGGGTGAACAATTCAGAAGAGAAAACTAAAACAAATAAAGTTGAAGATTATAAAATGGCTGATAAAGTCAGATATTCTGAAACTATTGAGGCAAAAGCTAAAGATGAGAAAATACCAAGATACCTGAACAGCTCATCTTCTGAAATAGAAGAATTACAACTACATGGATTTTGTGATGCATCCCTTAATGCTTATTCAGCAGTTTTTTACTTGAAAACTAGATTCAAAAATCAAAAGATCAAAATTATTCTGATAACCTCAAAAACTAAGGTTGCACCATTAAAGACCATTACAATTCCAAGACTTGAACTAAGTGCAGCATTGCTTTTGGCTCAACTGAATCAAGTCATTCTTGAATCATTTCCTTTTCAACCTGACAAAACCTTTTTGTGGACTGATTCACAAATCTGCATAGATTGGATAAGATCAGATGCCAGCAGATGGAAAGCCTTTGTTTCGAACAGAGTGTCGTCAATTCAAAATTTGACTCAAATCACTGATTGGTTCCATGTATCCAGTCAAGATAATCCAGCTGATTGCGCATCCAGAGGAATCATGCCTCAAGACTTGGTCAATCATAGAATTTGGTGGCGGGGTCCTATTTGGCTTCAAGAAAATAATGTTCGATATATTCCTTCTTCACCAACCCAAGTAAACCTCAATATCATTCAAGAAGAAGTCGGTGAAGGTCAAGTGTTGGATCAAACAACCTTAATTCAAAAATCAGAAACTATTTTAAATCTAGAATTCATTGAAAGGTATTCCACAATGACCAAATTGATCCGAATAACAGCTTGGTGTTGGAGATTCTACTACAATTGCCTCCTCTTTGATCCAATTCGTCAGAAAGGACCTTTGACAACAAGAGAATTAACAAAGGCAATTCAAGTCTTAGTCAAATCAATCCAGCAAGTTGAATTCTGCACGGAAATAAAATTAGTGAAGTCAAACAAGCAACTACCTCTGTCCAACAAGCTAACTTCTCTAAATCCCTTTTTAGACACTCAAGGACTTCTAAGAGTTGGAGGTAGACTCAAGTATTCCTATTTAAATGAAAATAAAAAAATCCCTCTCTTACTACCGAAGAATCACCACATCACCAATCTTATAATCGATGATATTCACAGGAAATACCTACATGCAGGACCTCAACTTGTATTGTCAATACTCAGAAAAAATTATTGGATTTTGGGAGCAAGAGATGCAGTCAAAAAAATCATTAAAAAATGTCTGATTTGTTTAAAATTTAAATCTACTACCATTCATCAAATCATGGGAAATCTACCTCCGGAAAGAATCATCCCATCAATGCCATTCTCAAAGACTGGCATTGATCTTACAGGACCATTCTTAATAAAGAGAAGCCTGGGCAGATCTAAAACAATAAGCAAATCTTACATTGTACTATTCATTTGCTTTACTACTAAGGCCATTCATTTAGAATTGACAACAAGTTTATCAACTGATTCATTCATGGCCTCGTTGAGAAGATTCATGGCCAGAAGAGGGAAGCCCTCTGACATTTACTCAGATAATGCTACCAATTTTAAAGGAGCATCCAATTTTTTCCGCACTCAGTTTCAATTATTGAACTCTCAATCAGTGCAAAGATTGGTTACAGAGGAACCAATCACTTGGCATTTCATGCCCCCAGGTGGACCTCACTTTGGTGGCCTTTGGGAAGCCGGAATCAAAAGTGTGAAATCACACTTGGTCCGAACCTTTAAATCAACAACCCTGAATTATGAAGAAATGAACACTTTGATTATTCAGATAGAATCTTGCCTAAATTCAAGACCACTGGCCCCTCTAAGTAGTGATCCCAATGATTATGAGGCCTTGACACCAGCTCATTTCTTAATAGGATCTTCGTTTTCAGAAATTCCAACCTCAAACTCTGAAGTCTTAAACTTACAGACAAGATGGAAGCTGATTCAAAAACTAAAAAACTCATTCTGGTCAAGATGGTCCAAGGAATATCTGAGCAACCTCCAAGGCCGTGGTAAATGGCTAATCAAACAAGACAATATCCAAATAGGTCAACTAGTTTACCTCAAAGAGGCTCAAATATCTCCACTTCACTGGCCTTTGGCTAGGATTCAAGAGATATTTCCAGGAGAGGACAAGAATGTCAGGGTAGTCCAGATAAAGACTTCAAAAGGAGTATTCAAGAGACCCATTACAAAGCTGATTCCATTACCTTTCAAACAATGAAAATTGTAATCTTAGCTACATAGTCGGAATCAATTAGTCCAGCATCTATACTATTGGAACTCTTTTTTTTATTTTTATTTTTTATTTTTATTTTCTGGTCATCTCTTCCCAGCCGGGGGAGTATGTTGGATCCTGTGATATAATTTTGGAAGTCAGATTTTTCTTTAAATTAAATTTTGTATTAAGCAATTTTTTTATTTTTATTCTTATATGTAAATAATTGTAAATCCTTTAAAATTTCAATTTTTGTATATTGTTGATGATTCAGTAAGATATGTAAATTTCTATCAGGCAAAGAAAAGACTCAATTTAGATAACTAATGTTGTAGCTACTCCTAACTCTAAAAACTCAAATAAATCAAATAATTCAAGTCAAGTGGTAAAATGCTTCTTTATATCATTTACTGAACATTCAAGCCACAATAAATATAATTGTCTAGCCAAATTATCATCAACAAAATAAGAACTGGCCAGAGCTCTTCCTTTTTTATATTGCTGAATCATCCCTGAGGTGTGTCACAAAGTCTGTGTGGCTATTTTCTGGTAATGTTTAGGGCATTATTTCTAGTTGGTTATGATAAGGCACAATTTGTGGATTATAGATTATAAACACAAGGTAATAACAACGCTGTTACCGAAACGTCATACACTATATATTTATGTGGATTGGGTGTTATTACCTTGTGTTTATTTCTAATTGGTTGTAAAATATTATGTTTTCTTCTTCTTCCTTAATCTCCACTCAATCATATTAGGGTCTGGGTGAAGTAGAATGTATCTGCCTTTGTCATTAAGACTGGGAGCACTACTCAGTGGCAGGCCGGCTTAGCTCCATTATGAAATGGCCGCTTCTGATATGAGGAACAGATGCCATGTGCAGCTGCTCCTAACATGGAGTACAGACTCATTCTGTACCCCTGGATCAGGAGTCCTTACAGGGTACTATCAGCCAGGCCAGCTGAGCCCAGGTTTTTTAGCAAGCTTGTTACTGCTCCCCCTACTCCTTTTTCATCTGGGCTTGGGGCCTACAAAGGCGGAGATATTATGTTTTCACCTTTGTGAGTGGATTGTGAGAGGAAATAAGAACCGTCTGGTTATCTTTGCGGAAAGATCGGGTTACTCACTGAGAGGAACTTGCTGAGGGTGTCCACCATGTGAAGTCTGGACTTGATCAGAACCAGGGGGAAGTAATGTTTGAAGGGGTCCACGGATTGATGATCACTTTTACAACCCAGATAGCAGAGGACAGCTGTCAGGAGGGTTTCTTGGGATCCTGCTGTTACAACTTGAATGGCCAGTCCTTCAATATCAATATCTGCACACATTCCTTTGTATAAACATTACTAGAGAATTACAATACATCCAGATGGCATCTGGTGTCTGCCGGGGAAGAGTAGAGCTCATCAATGGATGAGCCAATACAGTCAATAATGTGTTTTGGGGTTGCAGGTTGAGAATTGCACTTAGTACATAGTGGGAAAAACCTGGCAACCATTCTGGAAAGTCATTGTCCGTAGATGACCAGACTTAAGTCTGGAAATCAAAGACTGTTGTTCTCTTGGCAGGACAGAACTGGTGCTTGTCCCTCCTGCTCTGTACCAATCATGTGCAGCAGTAGAGAACATTGCTGTGATAGAGATGTATGGCGACATCTGAAGGCTCTTCATTGGACACAACAACAACATTCCTTCATTTTATTAGGTTCTCTCATCCCACAAGGGTTATGAAATTACACTCCAGTCAAAAAAATGAAAAAAGAAGAAAAATTCTGCGATCAATATCTTTTATTCTTGATTCTCTTTAAGAACCATAGGATTTAAAGGATAACAAATTTCTCTATCTTTATGAACTACTTAAGAAACCATTTGGTTATAAGGTGCAAGTTGAATTGGTTCGGTAACTAGGTATTACTGTCGTAGTGGCAATGATGTGAATTAATTCATATATTATATTAGCATCCTGGGGGGTCGGTGGAAGGCTGGTTAAACCGTTTGGTTTTCGACCACTACGACCCGGGTTCGATTCCCGCATTGGACACTTTTTTCTGTTTTAAAAAAAAAAAAAACATTTTAAAAAATGGTCCAATGGCCCCCCCGATTCTTGTAAAAGTCCAACCCCACCAGCGAGTGCAAGTAACCAAATGGGGCTCTGGAGCATTTGTAAGTACAAAGTCGTATTGCTTTTCACATGTGTAGACATGTGGTGCACTTACAGTAAAAGCAGTTGCCTACTTCTACCCACCATAATTATCATGGCCTGTAACATGTGTACTAGGGATAAGCAAATAAATATATATAATACAATATAATATAATGCGGCCTGTGATATTGTAAAACAACATTTAAAAATTATCCCGCAAGTGTTTCTTTTGAACGAAAAAATAAAATTTTTATTCCAAGGAGAAATAACGATTATTTCTAACCTTAGGGATGAGGTGTGAAAGGATGAATTGTGAAGAGTAATGATAAACAGAAAAATAAAAGTATCCAGGGATGGGAATCGAACCCACAAGTGTTTCGCTTACCGGGCAGATGCCATGTCCACTAGGCTACTTTGGACATATTTTTCCGTTCGTAAATAATACATAAAGTAATTTATAATACAAATATAATATAATGCGGCCTGTGATTGTTATTTTCGTTCAAAAGAAACACTTGCGGGATAATTTTTAAATGTCGTTTTACAAAAAAATATATATATGTGGCAATATAATAAGGTGGGGAAAGAGAAATAATCACACCACAAGTTGGTAGAGGAACCCAGGCAACCAGAGAGAGAGGGAGAGAGCCGGGCCCGGCAATAGCCGGGTGGCCGTTTGTATCGCACACAATCCCCAACTGTTTTAATAGTCCCCAGAACTCACGGGCCCCTCTGGTCGCCCCTTGGAATGTCGCTGCTGTCTCAAGTGATCAGACTTTACATCCCGTCTCTCTCTGGGCTGGCTCTAGGTTTGCTTTATTATTCCTGGAAGAGTATATATTATGACATATGCATTGTGTTACAGACATAATATATAGTCTTCTTCTTTCTTATCTCCACTCATAATCATATTAGGGTACTGGGTGAAGTAGAATGCATCTGTCTTTGTCATTAAGAATAATATATAGTAATTATGTTTACTTACCGTCATACTCGCGACCTTTTAGCATCTTAATCTTTGCTTCCATGGGCTCATTCTTCTCTAGAGAGTTTCCATTCAGCAATCCTTTGTTCAAGCTCTGTTTGACACAGCAACACACCATTTTCTTCTTCTTTCTTATCTCCACACTGGGTGAAGTAGAATGCATCTGCCATTGTCATTAAGACTGGGAACACTACTCAGTGACAGGCCAACTTAGCTCCAAAAGAAATGGCCGCCTCTGACACGAGGAACAGACGCTATGTATGGCCACTCCTAACATGGGAGTACAAACGCTGCTCATCCTGTATCCCTGGATTAGGAGCTCTTACAGGGTACTATCAGCCGGGCCAGCTGAGCCCAGGTTTGTTAACAAGCTTGTTACTGCTCCCCCTCCTCCTTTTTCATCCGGGCTTGGGACCGGCAAAGGCGGAGTTTAACACACCATTTAATGTAGGGGAACGGATATCAAATAAAGGTAAAAAAAATATTAAGACACAATTTGGATTATAGATTATTAACACAAGGTAATAAGACCAAATCCAAATAAATAAATAGTGTGTGATGTTTTGGTAACAGCATTGTTACCATCTTCAGACAAAAGTACTGATTTTGACATTGTGGAATCTACTTTTCAGTACTTTTGTCTGAAGATGGTAACAATGCTGTTACCAAAACATCACACACTAATTATTTATTTGGATTTGGTCTTATTACCTAAGGTAAAAATGTGTTTTTTGACCACAATCTATTATTAGTTGTAGGAATAGTGATGCTGGCAAAACTCATTTTTATATTATCATCACATTGACAATATATTCCAGGTTAGACTATATAGCAGTGACTCCTTTCTAACCTAATTCTATACTACAAGAAAATAAAACCTAATCCAAATAATTTATTAGTGTGTGACGTTTCGGGAACAGCATTGTTACCATCATCAGACAAAAGAATAAATGAAATGAATAATGAAAATTATTCTTTTGTCTCTGATGATGGTGACAATGCTGTTGCCGAAACGTCACATACTAATAAATTATTTGGATTAGGTCGTATTTTCTTGTAGCTATAATCTATAATCCAAATTGTGCGCTTTATCCTAATTCTATACTGTATAAGTTATATCTGGATAGATCAAATTTTGTAGAAACATATGGGGAACAAAGAGGATATATGCAACTTTGAATGGTGGCCCACTAATTTACATATTTCCAGAGTTAAAGCTATGATAGAGTGATTCCCCTTCCAAAGGGATCGGTGGGCGAGTGGTATAAACCGTCGATTTTCAACAGCCATGATCCGGGATCGAATCCCGCCTGGGTACTTTTTTTTTTAATATAAAAATTTGCTTCAATGGCCCCCCCCATTCTTGCAAACATCCAACCCCATCAGTGAGTGAAATTAACCAAATAGAGCTCTAGCATAATTGTAAGTTTAAGAGTCCAACTGCTTTCCACATATGCAGACATGCGGTGCACTTACAGTAAAAGCAGCCGTCACCAAATACTACCCACCATGATTATCATGGCATGTACCACTCGTAAGACAGAGAGATTGAATAAAATTAGTTACAATAAACCTAAAACTCTTCTTTCCTATGTGCAAATTCAATGAAGCTCTTCATCTAATGTAATTCAATGCATTTAGCGTTTATAGAGACTATAAAAACATGACCTTTTGGGGAGGCTGCTGCTTATCATAAAACAGCTTGAGGAGCATGGACTCATAAGAAATTCGTAGAATCTTTACATATGGGGATAAGAAACAACAGCAAAATAAAGGCTTAAATACAGGTTCCATTGGGAGCCAAGATATTAATCTGATTTTTTGGAACCTTGCGGAGTGCTTGGAGCTTGCTCCACCTCTGCCATAGGTTGGCCTGGTATTGCACTATATAAAGACTTTAAAAATCATTAGATATGAACAAATTCCTTTTTCCAAAATCACTTTATTAGGTACCGCTCAAAAAGAGTAACCTAGTTTATGATAATTGAAACAATGAATAATATGTGAAGGTTATTCACATATTAAACAAAATGTTAATGCAGGATTCAATCCCCATTCATGGCTGTTGGGAATCGAGGGTGTTAGCCACTCATCCACCGACTCTATGTGAACAAGTTAAACAGGGTCAGATACATAATAAAATTAATGGAAAAAACAAAATGGTTCCTACAAAGAACTCCGAAAAAGGTTTTGCTGGATAGATATCTACATCATTGAAGGCTGCAGTGAGCTGCTGGGAGTAGTGACGCAGGGGCTCATTCTGCAAGGGCAGGCCCTGGATGGCAGTGGCCTTGTAGATAAAGAAGGTTTGGTTCCAGACAGCTGAAGACACACAGCAATATGTCTTAGCACCATCTAGTGATACAGCTCAGGTTCTTTAATTCAACTTTCAATTTAATTCAATTTTATTTAAATTCCACAACCATTTCAAATAACCATCTTTAATTCAACCATCTTCAAATTCCACAACCATTTACCTTTAAAATTACCCCATCACAACCAACTATATAAAAAAAAACTATATTTAAACCATATTTTCAAATCCCAAAAAAAGCCTCTATAATTTATCGGGCAATAATTCAACATCTCCGTAAGTGTTGCTAACAAACTGTTCTATATATAAAAGTTCTCTCTTGAGTTTATTTCAATGTTGTGACAGATGGGGCTGTTCTGGTGAGCTTTAAAAAAAATGCTGAACACTCAACTTAATACAGTACTATAGTTCACTATAGCCATCTTCTTCTTCCTTATCTCCACTCAATCATATTAGGGTCTGGGTGAAGTAGAATGCCTTTGTCATTAAGACTGAGAGCACTACTCAGTGGCAGGCCGTCTTAGCTCCAAAAGAAATGGCCGCCTCTAACATGAGGAACAGATACCATGTGCAGCCGCTCCTAACATGGAGTACAGACTCATCCTGTATCCCTGGATCAGGAGCACTTACAGGGTATTATCAGCCAGGCCAGCTGAGCCCAGGTTTTTTAGCAAGCTTGTTACTGCTCCCCCTCCTCTTTTTTCATTCGGGCTTGGGACCGGCAAAGGCAAGAGTTACTATAGCCATGGTTCGTTATAGCCATAGTTCATTGTATTATAAAATAAATATGGGAATTATTTCAGATTCGTTATAAAGGAAGGTTCACTATATCCCAGATTCATTATAGAGGGGTTCTACTATATATGGGTCAAATTTTTAAAATTTATCTATCATTATTTTTTGGGGCAATGTGTTTTTTTTACACATTCTTTTACACAGAGATAATATTTGATGATTGCGTAAAAAAGAAACACATTGCGGCCAAAACTAATTGTTTAAACTGGCGAAACCGCTGGGAGGGTTTACCACTGATGAGCCAGGCCCTCCCTTTAATTTTTCCATTGCAGTAAGGGCAGTAGAAATTGTTTTATTTTAAAAAGAATATTACACGTCTAAAATAGTTTTGTAATTTGATAACAGATGGCGCGCTAGTGCATCGAAACAAATTGAAGTGTTGAATTAGTCAGTTGTGAGGTTCTACTGTACTTAAAGTGTCAGGAATAGGTGTACCTACAGTTGTTGTTGATATATGATATATTATCATATACTATGTATTTTGTCCTTTTGATATGATTAACTAGTTTCATTCATATGTAAATATTATCTTTTAACGCTATGCAAATCCATGGCAATCTTCCAATATGTATTATTAATGCTTATCCCTAGTACACGTGGTACATGCCATGATAATCATTGTGGGTAGAAGTAGGCGACTGCTTTTACTGTAAGTGCACCACATGTCTACACATGTGAAAAGTAGTTCGACTTTGCACTTACAAATGTGCCAGAGCCCCATTTGGTTACTTGCACTCGCTGGTGGGGTTGGACTTTTACAAGAATCGGGGTGTCCATTGGAGCATTTTTTTTTATCAGAAAAAAAGTGCCCAATGCGGGAATCGAACCCGGGTCGTAGCAGTCTAAAACCAACGGTTTAGACTATCCTTCCACCAACCCCCAATATGTAAATACTGCTTGTTGTAAAATAAATTCTTTCCAGCCAGACAATGAGTCGTCTCTAGTGTCTTTAACACATTATAACTGGATAATATAATCATCGTGAGGATAGAGGCTGTCTGGCCGGCATTCATATTTCTTAAAAAAAGATACTTCGGCCATTATAAATCTTTTTATTACCTCGACGTTTCGACAAAAAGCTTTTGTCCGTGTCAGGAGTAAACAAAAATTAAAACATATAGCAAGGCGTTAAAAATTATTCTAAGGCTCTAAGGGCGTTATATTTCTCTTAATATAAATATGTATATCATAATTTTTTATTTCAAAGATCATAGTCTTTGTGAGTTAAATATTTATTTTTTGACTCATGCTTTGGATGTTGTACAAAATTTCGAATATCGCGTGAGAACGCCCTTTAGAGCCTTAGAATAATTTTTAACGCCTTGCTATATGTTTTAATTTTTTTTACTCCTGACGAGGACAAAAGCTTTTTGTCGAAATGTCGAGGTAATAAAAAGATTTATTCATTATAAAGGACTGCGGCGTATGATTATAAAACAACACTTAAAGTTTCACCGCATAAGTTTCTTTTCTGTGAAAAATCAATACTTCATCCAAAAAAGTTAGAAATAGTAAATATTTCTCTTTGAAATAAATATTGATTTTTCACAGAAAAGAAACTTATGCGGTGAAACTTTAAGTGTTGTTTTAAAAAGATTTATACTGGCCGAAGTATCTTTTTTCAAGAAA
>CP092868.1:25912889-25976398 GCA_030710605.1 Cordylochernes scorpioides
CTCCTGGAACCCCACACCCTGTGTATGCAACACCGAGTTAATTTATCCCTGAGGGTCAATTCTTGGTATGAAACAGAGTTAACTTATCCAAGAGGTTACTTCTTGACATGACACCAAGTTAACTTATCAGAGAGACATGACACAGAGCTAACTTATCCAAGAGGTTACTTCTTGTCATTACACCAAGTTAACTTATCCGAGAGACATGACACAGAGCTAACTTATCCAAGAGGTTACTTCTTGTCATTACACCAAGTTAACTTATCCGAGAGACATGACACAGAGCTAACTTATCCAAGAGGTTACTTCTTGTCATTACACCAAGTTAACTTATCCGAGAGACATGACACAGAGCTAACTTATCCAAGAGGTTACTTCTTGTCATTACACCAAGTTAACTTATCCGAGAGACATGACACAGAGCTAACTTATCCAAGAGGTTACTTCTTGTCATAACACCAAGTTAACTTATCCGAGAGACATGACACAGAGCTAACTTATCCAAGAGGTTACTTCTTGTCATAACACCAAGTTAACTTATCCGAGAGACATGACACAGAGCTAACTTACCTCCGAGGGTCAATTCTTGGCACCAATCTAGAAGATAGGTAAACTCAATCTTGAGCTTGGCGGTGGTGAGTTTGACAGGAGTCAAGTTACAGGAGAAGGCATCCTGAACCATCATCAATCAGGTTAACAGAAACCAAGAATTACTGAAGGAGTAAAAAAAAAAAAAGAAAATATTGTCGCGTATAAGGCCTGAAAACACCTACAACCTTCGCCAATAGATGGCGCTTTCGCCTATTTCCGATCTGAAACTGGTGTGGGAATCGCCGACTGCTGTGGTCCTGTTTCCTGGGGTAAATGTTTGTAAATACACGTTTATATTGGTCCTAGGAGGTAACGTAATGTAAATACTCGTTAAATGTTATTCTAGTTATATGTAATGTGTAGCAGAAATGACAATAAAGAAGGAGGAGTGTTAGAAGTCTTGATGCCGGTTGCTGTTGTTACTCTCGTCAACACCACAGTCACTACTCTTCTGGTAAGTCTCTTGTGTCCCTCCACCAATGGTAAGGCTGAGAGATACTGCCAGAGGAAAGGAGATCCACTCGAGTGGTGGTTCTCAGGAGGTCTTTGGGTGGTTTGCAGAGGAGAGCAACGTGAGCCAGGGTTAGGTGATCCACGAAGGAAGAAGTGGCGTCGTCACGAAGAACAGGAGGGGTCAAATCGTGACAATATTGTTTTAATGAAGCATACCAATAAATATAATTGTCTAGGCAATCTATCATCAACAAAATAAGTACTGGCCAGAGCTCTTTCTTTTTTACATTGCTGCATCATCCCTTAGATGTGTCACAAAGTCTGTGTGGCTATTTTCTGGTAATGTTTAGGGCATTATTTCTAGTTGGTTATGATAAGGCACAATTTGTGGATTATAGATTATAAACACATGGTAATAACAACGCTGTTACCGAAACGTCATACACTATATATTTATGTGAATTCGGTCTTATTACCTTGTGTTTATTTCTAATTGGTCGTGAAATATTATGTTTTCTTCTTCCTTATCTCCACTCAATCATATTAGAGTCTGGGTGAAGTAGAATGTATCTGCCTTTGTCATTAAGACTGGGAGCAGTACTCAGTGGCAGGCCGACTTAGCTCCATTATGAAATGGCCGCTTCTGATATGAGGAACAGATGCCATGTGCAGCTGCTCCTAACATGGAGTACAGACTCATTCTGTACCCCTGGATCAGGAGCCCTTACAGGGTACTATCAGCCGGGCCAGCTGAGCCCAGGTTTTTTAGTGAGCTTGTTACTGCTCCCCCTTCTCCTTTTTCATCTGGGCTTGGGACCGGCAATATTATGTTTTCACCTTTGTGAGTGGATTGTGAGAGGAAATAAGAACCGTCTGGTTATCTTTGCGGAAAGATTGGGTTACTCACTGAGAGGAACTTGCTGAGGGTGTCGACCATGTGTAGTCTGGACTTGATCAGAACCAGGGGGAAGTAATGTTTGAAGGGGTCCACGGATTGACGATCACTTTTACAGCCCAGATAGCAGAGGACAGCTGTCAGGAGGGTTTCTTGGGATCCTGCTGTTACAACTTGAATGGCCAGTCCTTCAATATCAATATCTGCACACATTCCTTCGTATAAACATTACTAGAGAATTACAATACATCCAGATGGCATCTGGTGTCTGCCGGGGAAGAGTAGAGCTCATCAATGGATGAGTCAATACAGTCAATAATGTGTTTTGAGGTTGAAGGTTGAGAATTGCACTTAGTACATAGTGGGAAAACCTGGCAACCATTCTGAAAAGTCATTGTCCGTAGATGACCAGACTTAAGTCTGGAAATCAAAGACTGTTGTTCTCTTGGCAGGACAGAACTGGTGCTTGTCCCTCCTGCTCTGTACCAATCATGTGCAGCAGTAGAGAACATTACTGTGATAGAGATGTATGGAGACATCTGAAGGCTCTTCATTGGACACAACAACAACATTCCTTCATTCAACATCTATCATCCCACAAGTATTATGAAATTATACTCCAGTCAAATAAATGAAAAAAAGAAGAAAAATTCTGCGATCAATATCTTTTATTCTTGATTCTCTTTCTATTTAAGAACCATAGGATTTAAAGGATAACAAATTTCTTTGTTAACACAAAGCAATAACACGCCATCTATACATATAAAATGAAAGGATTTAAAAGCACGAATGCCTCTTTTATACATAATACATTACTACTTTACTTAAGAAACCATTTGGTTATAAGTTGCAAGTTGAATCAGTTTGGTAACTAGGTGTTGTTCTTTAGAGATAGGTTCTACTGTCATAGTGGCAATGATGTGAATTGATTCATATATTACATTAGCATCCTGGTTAACAATCTCCCAAAAAATTATGCAAATTAATCCATCATCAGACTGATTTGCATAGTCAGAGGGGTTGGAAATAAGACAGTGATTTCTTCTGAGCGCCTCAACTCTATGCGTAGCAAAGTGTCTTCAGGATGTGTCAAATTTTGTTGAAACATGTATATGAAACAAACACGTAAACCCACATTTCTTATTGACATACTGTATCTGACTATTGACTATAACACATTGTGTTGTGGGGTCGGTAGAAGGATGGTCTAAACCGTTAGTTTTTGACTGCTATGACCCGGGTTCAATTTCAGCATTGGGCACTTTTTTCTGATTAAAGAAAAAAAAAATGCTCCAATGGCCCTTGATTCTTGTAAAAGTCCAACCCCACCAGCGAGTGCAAGTAACCAAATGGGGTTCTGGAGCATTTTTAAGTACAAAGTCGCACTGCTTTTCACATGTGTAGACATGTGGTGCACTTAGAGTAAAAGCAGTTGCCTACTTCTACCCACCATAATTATCATGGCCTGTAACATGTGTACTAGGGATAAGCAAATAAATATATATAATACAATATAATATAATGCGGCCTGTGATATTGTAAAACAACATTTAAAAATTATCCCGCAAAAGTGTTTCTTTTGAACGAAAAAATTAAATTTTTATTCCAAGGAGAAATAATGATTATTTCTAACCTTAGGGATGAGGTATGAAAGGATGAATTGTGACGAGTAATGATAAAGGGAAAAAATAAAGTGTCCAGGGATGGGAATCGAACCCATAGTGTTTCCCTTACCGGGCAGATGCCATGTCCACTAGGCTACCCTGGACATATTTTTCCGTTCGTAAATAATACATAAAGTAATTTATAATACAAATATAATATAATGCGGCCTGTGATTGTTATTTTCGTTCAAAAGAAACACTTGCGGGATAATTTTTAAATGTCGTTTTACAAAAAAATATATATATGTGGCAATATAATAAGGTGGGGAAAGAGAAATAAGGACACCACAAGTTGGTAGAGGAACCCAGGCAACCAGAGAGAGAGGGAGAGAGCCGGGCCCGGCAATAGCCGGGCGGCCGTTTGTATCGCACACAATCCCCAACTGTTTTAATAGTCCCCAGAACTCACGGGCCCCTCTGGTCGCCCCTTGGAATGTCGCTGCTGTCTCAAGTGATCAGACTTTACATCCCGTCTCTCTCTGGGCTGGCTCTAGGTTTGCTTTATTATTCCTGGAAGAGTATATATTATGACATATGCATTGTGTTACAGACATAATTTATAGTCTTCTTCTTTCTTATCTCCACTCATTAGGGTACTGGGTGAAGTAGAATGCCTTTGTCATTAAGAATAATATATAGTGATTATGTTTACTTACCGTCATACTCGCGACCTTTTAGCATCTTAATCTTTGCTTCCATGGGCTCATTCTTCTCTAGAGAGTTTCCATTCAGCAATCCTTTGTTCAAGCTCTGTTTGACACAGCAACATACCATTTTTTTCTTCTTCTTTCTTATCTCCACACTGGGTGAAGTAGAATGCATCTGCCTTTGTCATTAAGACTGGGAACACTACTCAGTGACAGGCCGACTTAGCTCCAAAAGAAATGGCCGCCTCTGACATGAGGAACAGACGTCATGTACGGCCACTCCTAACATGGAGTACAAAAGCTACTCATCCTGTATCCCTGGATTAGGAGCTCTTACAGGGTACTATCAGCCGGGCCAGCTGAGCCCAGGTTTGTTAGCAAGCTTGTTACTGCTCCCCCTCCTCCTTTTTCATCCGGGCTTGGGACCGGCAAAGGCGGAGTTTAACACACCATTTTAATCAAAATTCGAAACTATTTTAAAGGCATAAGATTCTTTTTGAAATTAAACAATTTCTACTGCCCTTACTGCAATGGAAAAATTAAAGGGAGGGCATTTTTCCATTGCAGTAAGGGCAGTAAAAATTGTTTAATTTCAAAAAGAATCTTACGCCTTTAAAATAGTTTCGAATTTTGATAACAGATGGCGCGTTAGTGCATCACACCATTTTAATGTAGGGGAACAGATATCAAATAAAGGTAAAAAATATTAAGACACAATTTGGATTATAGATTATAAACACAAGGTAATAAGACCAAATTCAAATAAATAAATAGTGTGTGATGTTTCGGTAACAGCGTTGTTACCAAAACATCACACACTAATTATTTATTTGGATTTGGTCTTATTACCTAAGGTAAAAATGTGTTTTTTGACCACAATCTATTATTAGTTGTAGGAATAGTGATGCTGGCAAAACTCATTTTTATATTATCATCACATTGACAATATATTCCAGGTTAGACTATATAGCAGTGACTCCTTTCTAACCTAATTCTATACTACAAGAAAATAAAACCTAATCCAAATAATTTATTAGTGTGTGACGTTTCGGGAACAGCATTGTTACCATCATCAGACAAAAGAATAAATGAAATGAATAATGAAAATTATTCTTTTGTCTCTGATGATGGTGACAATGCTGTTGCCGAAACGTCACATACTAATAAATTATTTGGATTAGGTTTTATTTTCTTGTAGCTATAATCTATAATCCAAATTGTGCTTTATCCTAATTCTATACTGTATAAGTTATATCTGGATATTTTGTAGAAACATATGGGGAACAAAGAGGATATATGCAACTTTGAATGGTGGCCCACTAATTTACATATTTCCAGAGTTAAAACTATGATAGTGATTCCCCTTCCAAAGGGATCGGTGGGCGAGGGTATAAACCGTCGGTTTTCAACAGCCATGATCCGAGATTGAATCCTGCCTTGATCACTATTTTTCTAATAAAAAAATTTGCTTCAATGACCCCCCCCCCCCCCCCCCATTCTTGTCAACATCCAACCCCATCAGTGAGTGAAATTTGTTGTTGTTATTTCTTATCCCCTTGTGTAAAGATTACACGAATTCCATGAGTTCATGCTCCTCGAGCTGTTTTATGATCAGTGAGTGAAAGTAACCAAATAGAGCTCTGGCATAATTGTAAGTTTAAGAGTCCAACTGCTCTCCACATGTGCAGACATGCGGTGCACTTACAGTAAAAGCAGCAGTCACCAAATACTACCCACCATGATTATCATGGCCTGTACCACTCGTAAGACAGAGAGATTGAATAAAATTAGTTACAATAAACCTAATTCAATGAAGCTCTTCATCTAATGTAATTTAATGCATTTAGCCTTTATAGAGGCTATAAAAACAGGACCTTTGGGAGAGGCCGCTGCTTATCATAAAATAGCTTGAGGAGCATGGACTCATAAGAAATTCGTAGAATCTTTACATAAAGGGATAAGAAACAACAGCAACATAAAGACTTAAATACAGGTTCCATTGGGAGCCAAGATATTAATCTGATTTTTTGGAACCTTGCGGAGTGCTTGGAGCTTGCTCCACCTCTGCCATAGGTTGGCCTGGTATTGCACTATATAAAGACTTTAAAAATCATTAGATATGAACAAATTCCTTTTTCCAAAATCACTTTATTAGGTACCGCTCAAAAAGAGTAACCTAGTTTATGATAATTACAACAATGAATAATATGTGAAGGTTATTCACATATTAAACAAAATGTTAATGCTGGATTCAATCCCGGTTCATGGTTGTTGGGAATTGAGGGTGTTACCCACTCATCCACCGACTTTATGTGAACAAGTTAGACAGGGTCAGATACATAATAAAATTAATGGAAAAAAAACAAAATGGTTCCTACAAAGAACTCCCGAAAAGGTTTTGCTGGATAGATATCTACATCATTGAAGGCTGCAGTGAGCTGCTGGGAGTAGTGACGCAGGGGCTCATTCTGCAAGGGCAGGCCCTGGATGGCAGTGGCCTTGTAGATAAAGAAGGTTTGGTTCCAGACAGCTGAAAACACACAGCAATATGTCTTAGCACCATCTAGTGATACAGCCCAGGTTCTTTAATTCAACTTTAAATGTAATTCAATTTTATTTAAATTCCACAACCATTTCAAATAACCATCTTTAATTCAACCATCTTCTTCAAATTCCACAACCATTTACCTTTAAAATAACCCCATCACAACCAACTATAAAAAAAAAAAAAAACTATATTTAAACCATATTTCCAAATCCCAAAAAAAACCCTCTATAATTTATCGGGCAATAATTCAACATCCCCTTAAGTGTTGCTAACAAACCTTTCTATATATATATAAACCCTTGGCAGAGCTGACTGCTATAGGGCGCGTCCCCAGGTGGCGGATAGGGGAACGACCTTCAGATATGAAGGCCAGCTGCGAAACAAGCAGAATAACTCTGACAAATAAGCAGTCGTGGACCAACAGCAGCATTGTTAGAAGAGGAGTAGACCTCTTTAAAAATCCTGACTTCAACTGGCCCGGTTGATGGACCTCAGCAAGGGTCCCACTCCAGGGATACGGAGGAGCTGTGTCTGTACTCATGTTAGAGTCGGCAGCAAAGGCGTCTGCTTCCATGTTAGGAACGGCCTCAAACTACAGGCAAAGTCAGACTTTCACCAAAGTGTGCCTGGATCATGGTGCCATGATCAACGAAAGCTGCACCCCTATACCCCATTCCATGAGATATATATATAAAAGTTCTCTCTTGAGATTAATCCAATGTTGTGACAGATGGGGCTGTTCTGGTGAGCTTTAGAAAAATGCTGAACACTCAACTTAATACAGTACTGTAATTCACTATAGTTATTCACTGTATAGTTGTTCACTGTAATTCACTATATATGTAGATGTCATTAAGACTGGGAGCACTACTCAGTGACTTAGCTCCAAAAGAAATGACCGCCTCTAACATGAGGAACAGACACCATGTACAGCCGCTCCTAACATGGAGTACAGACTCATTCTGTACCCCTGGATCAGGAGCCCTTACAGGGTACTATCAGCCGGGCCAGCTGAGCCCAGGTTTTTTAGTGAGCTTGTTACTGCTCCCCTTTCTCCTTTTTCATTTGGGCTTGGGACCGGCAAAGGCAAGAGTTACTATAGCCATGGTTTGTTATAGCCATAGTTCATTGTATTATAAAATAAATATGGGAATTATTTCAGATTCGTTATAAAGGAAGGTTCACTATATCCCAGATTCATTATAGAGGGGTTCTACTATATATGGGTCAAAATTTTTTAATATTCTATCATTATTTTTTGGGGCAATGTGTTTCTTTTTACATATCCTTTTACACAGGAGATAATATTTGATTATTGTGTAAAAAAGAAACACATTGCGTACAAAACTAATTGTTTAAACTGGCGAAACCGCTGGGAGGGTTTACCATTGATGAGCCAGGCCCTCCCTTTAATTTTTCCATTGCAGTAAGGGCAGTAGAAATTGTTTTATTTTAAAAAGAATATTACGCGTCTAAAATAGTTTTGTAATTTGATAACAGATGGCGCGCTAGTGCATCGAAACAAATTGAAGTGTTGAATTAGTAGGTTGAGAGGTTCTACTGTACTTAAAGTGTCAGGAATAGGTTTCAGTAGTACCTACAGTTGTTGTTGATACAGTCGAACTTGGATAATTCGAACCCCAAGGGACCATAAAAAAATTCGAATTATCCAAAAATTCGAATTAAAGATGTTAAATTATTTATATAGGAAATTCTAGGGACCAAGATAAATATTCGAATTAAAGAGGTTTTCGAATTAAAGAAGTTCGAATTATCCAAGTTCTACTGTATATGATAAATTATCATATACTATGTATTTTGTCCTTTTGATATGATTAACTATTTTCATTCATATGTAAATATTATCTTTTAACGCTATGCAAATCCATGGCAATCTTCCAATATGTATTATTAATGCTTATCCCTAGTACACGTGGTACATGCCATGATAATCATGGTGGGTAGAAGTAGGCGACTGCTTTTACTGTAAGTGCACCATATGAATACACGCTGTTCCCAAAACGTCACACACTATTTATTTGGATTTGGTCTTATTACCTTGTTTTTTTTTTTTCTTGATGCCATAAACATTGGGTGTATGCAAGCTCTATTTGCACAATTACAATGATAATCTATAATTTTATAGTGAAGAAATGTATTTAAGAAGACACACACATGTGAAAAGTAGTTCGACTTTGCACTTACAAATGTGTCAGAGCCCCAATTGGTTATTTGCACTCGCTGGTGGGGTTGGACTTTTACAAGAATCGGGGTGTCCATTGGAGCATTTTTTTTTTAATCAGAAAAAAGTGCCCAATGCGGGAATCGAACCAGGGTCGTAGCAGTCTAAAACCAAGGGTTTAGATCATCCTTCCACTGACCCCCCAATATGTAAATATTGCTTGCTGTAAAATAAATTCTTTTCAGCCAGACAATGAGTCGCCTCTATTATCTTTAACACATTATAACTGGATAATATGATCATCGTGAAGATAGAGGCTGTCTGGCCGGCATTCATATTTCTTGAAAAAAGATACTTCGGCCAGTATAAATCTTTTTATTACCTCGACGTTTCGACAAAAAGCTTTTGTCTTCATCAGGAGTAAACAAAAATTAAAACATATAGCAAGGCGTTAAAAATTATTCTAAGGCTCTAAGGGCGTTATAATTTCTTAATATAAATATGTATATCATAATTTTATATTTCAAAGATTATAGTCTTTGTGAGTTAAATATTTATTTTTTGACTCATGCTTTGGATGTTGTACAAAATTTCGAATATCGTGTGAAAACGCCCTTAGAGCCTTAGAATAATTTTTAACGCCTTTCTATATGTTTTAATTTTTGTTTACTCCTGACGAGAACAAAAGCTTTTTGTCGAAACGTCGAGGTAATAAAAAGATTTATACTGGCCGAAGTATCTTTTTTCAAGAAATATGGATAATATGATGTAAATAAATAAAAACCATGGCGCTTACCATCAGAGAGAAGAGCTTGATGGCAATTGGAGGAATCCATGCGGTGACTCCTGCGACTACTGCACCAAATGATTATGCAAATATAGAATGATTATGCAAATATGGAATGATTATGCAAATATGGAAGACCTTTTGTATAAATAAATACAGTTGAACTTGGATAATTCAAAGTTCAAGAGACCAAAAAAAAAAATATTTAATTAAAAACCATTTGAATAAAAGGCTTAAAAGTCTAGGGGCCAAGATCTTCTTCTTCTTCTTTCTAGAGAAAAGTCGGTGGATGAGAGGGTAACACCCTCGGTTCCCGACAGTCATGAACCGGGATTGAATCCCGCGTTAAAATTTGTTTAATATGTGCTTCACATATTATTCATTGTTCAATTATCATGAACTAGGTTGCTCTTGCTGAGCAGTACCTATTAATGTGATTTGAACCAGGTTCTTCTTTCTTATCTCCATACTGGGTGAAGTAGAATGCGTCTGCCTTTGTCATTAAGACTGGGAGCACTACTCAGTGGCAGGCCGACTTAGCTCCAAAATAAATGGCCGCCTATGACATGAGGAACAGACACCATGTACAGCCGCTCCTAACATGGAGTACAAACACTGCTCATCCTGTATACCTGGATTAGGAGCCCTTACAGGGTACTATCAGCAGGGCCAACTGAACCTAGGTTTGTTAGCAAGCTTGTTACTGCTCCCCCTCCTCCTTTTTCATCCAGGCTTGGGACCGGCAAGGGTGGAGTTAGGAACCAAGTTAAATATTTGAATTAAAGATGTTTTCGAATTATTCAAGTTTTCTACTGTAAAATAAAAAGATGGACTGATGAATAATGGAGACCCTTGTTGAAATATTGTAGAGTCAAATATAATTTTTTTTTCGATTAATTTATAAGAATAATTTCTATTGAAATCCATCTTGCCTGCTATAAACAACTTGGATCATAACCTGAACGGCAACTCACCTGCGAGCGGTAGTTGGGGCATTCAATTTTGATGGGGACCTGGAAACAAAAATGAATTTGTTGAGAAGGTTTTTTTCTAATATACAGTAAAACAACCTCCATGAGAGGACACCAGCACTAGAGGACACTTCTCTATAAAGGACAGTTTTCATTTACAAAATTACCATTTTTACTATTTAGCTACTCTCTGGTAAGAGGACACCTCTCCTTAAAAGACACTTTGGCTCTGAAATTAGGTGTTGTCCTTTACAGGGAGGTTGTTCGACTGTTGTATATAATATATGAATAACAAAAGAAATTCTTCTTCTTTTATAGTGAATAGGGTTATTAAGACACACAGGTCTTACAGAGGATTCTCCTTGGGGTTACAAGACGGAGAAACCTATGAAAGTGGGAAATAAAAAATGGAGAAAGATTATATACATATGGTAAATATATACAGATTATAAGAAAGAATAAAAAAATAAGAAGAATAAAAAAAAAAATAAAAAAAATTGGAAATATGGATGGGAGAAGTGGAGAGCGAAAAGAGGAAAGAAAACAGGTATTTACATATGGAACAAGTCAATTTAAGCTCTTCTGCTCACACAGCACAGGTGGGCCATGTCTTTTTCAAGAAATCTTTAAGAGATTTTCCAGGAAAATCCGAGTGTTCAGGGCTGTAAGGTAAACACCGTTTTATCAGTGTGGGGGTTAACTTATTGTACCTGCCTAAACAAATAATTGGATGTTGGCTCTGTCCTTCTCATCAAACAGAAATTTTTGATATGTTTGGATGTTCGGTTAAGTCTTTCTTTTTTACAGCATTTTTATGGAAGTTATATGTCTTAATATATAAAATATAAACATCTTGGATGGAGAATAAGAGTTTATTGCTTAATATTTCGACGATCAGAATATTAATCCTTTTCAAAAGCTTCAATTAGATGAATGTTCTGCTCGCCGAAATATCAAGCAATAAGCCCATTGTTTTCCATCCAAGATGTGCTGCTTTTATTTTAATAATTGAATTTTATGGATTGCGATATTTTTATAAATCTATATATATATATGTAGTAATGTATAGTCAATATATCCTGGCAATTGTATCATGTGCTATAATTATAATCATTGGAAAGTCCCAAATGTATAGAAACTTCAACTCGCTAGGTTTATGGCAATTCTGTAATCTTACATACGACAATAAAGATTTAAAGAGAGTCAGCCTCAACCCAGGCAAGTCCCAAGCAACAACTGTCGAGATTACATCAGACAAAATGGAAATTTCCTAAATTATCGCATGGACCCTTCCCGGGGATCTTCCACAAGTCATTAGTGAGTTTTACGACCGGCTACTGAACAACCAACATCTCGTATCAGACCTTCCTGGATCTTGCCCATGTCACCTGTTTGGTCTTGTTACCTTGAATGGAACAGTAGAACATCCCTGTAAAATACACCTAGTTGCAGAGCCAAAGTGTCTTTTAGGGAGAGGTGTCCTCTTACCAGAGATTTGATAAAAAGTTTAAAAAAAAATGGTAATTTTTACAAATAAATTCTGTCCTTTGTAGAGAGGTGTCCTCTAGCGTGAATGTCCTCTCATGGAGGTTCCTACTGAATTTGTTACTTTGTTTTTTTTTTAAAAACAATGGGTTTTATCGAGCAGGAAGAAGTGGGGGGGGACTCACCAAATAAACTTGCAGGAGTCAGTCTGGGTGGTCGAGGCCATGGTTTCCTGCCACAATTTGAGTTTAGTACACCAAGCTGAAAAAAAAATTTTCAGGAGTTGACTTCTTTTTAAGGCAAGAGTTAACAATAATTACTCCAAATAAGTAATGTATAGGTGAAGTTTTTCACTACTACCATTCCAGTGGAACAAACTTTCAGTAAAGGACAACACCTAGTTATAGAGACAAAGTGTTCCTTAGGGAGAGGTGTCCTTTAAGAGAGCAGTTCTTCTTCTTCTTTCTTATCTACACTCAATCCTAATTAGGATATCAAGCCTGCACAATTGACATCGATCATGACTGGGTGAAGTAATGAAATGGCCACCTCTGACATGTGGAACAGACGCCATGTAAAGGTCGTTGTGTGTGTATCAAATATCTTTAAGAGTTATTGTCCTGAACCCCAATATACAATAGAAAGCCTCCACAAGAGAACACTCTCCGGTAAGAGGACACCTCTCCCTAAAGGATACTTTGGCTCTGTAATTAGGTGTTGTCCTTTACAGGGCGGTTCTATTTGTATATGCAAAAAGGTACACCTTCCTTTAAGTTTTGTCCATATTTATATTTTCTTCAGAATCTTGTAATGATGCTCGGTGATAACAAAATTAATCCTGAAACATTATTAAGAAAGGATAATGCACAATTTGGATTATAGATTATAAACACAAGGTAATAAGACCAAATCCAAATCCAAATAAATAAATAGTGTGTGACGTTTCGGTAACAGCGTTGTTACCATCTTCAGACAAAAGTAGTTTGTCACACTATTTATTTATTTGGATTTGGTCTTATTACCTTGTGTTTATTAAGAAACTCGGCCACATAGCTGGTTAGAAGCCCAGTTCATAAACAAAAAAGAGAAGATACACTCCTTTAATAAACGTGGTTTAAACTGGCCTAGATCAGATAAAACTTGTTAAGAAATCCTCTCCAAGGTTTTAGGAGGAGGCGATACTAATGTTGGATTCCAGCAGCTGAGGCATTGGATTTCAAGTCAGGACATTTGAGAACGTCCTCAAGTTACGGGGAGCTTCTTGAACCAAGATGTGTCTGGATAATTTACATTCCATTGATGCTAGAGGAGAGCTTGATCATTTATGGACTTTGGTTTTGTAATATACCTTATTATAATATACTCTGTTTAATTAATATATTTTTGAATGTTTGGATTTGGCAGCACTGTAATTGTTGTTGAGAATATATTCAAAAAGTGTATATATAGCATTAGAAAGATATATAATTAAAATTTGTTTCTTTTTTTTTTTTTGCTTATCCCTAGTACAGGTTGTACAGGCCATGATAATTATGGTGGGTAGTTAGCGACTGCTTTTTACTGTAGGCGCACCACATGTCTACACATGTGAAAGCAGTTCGACTTTGCACTTACAAATGTGCCAGAGCCCCGTTTGGTTGGTTACTTGCACTCGCTGGTGGGGTTGGACTTTTGCAAGAATCGGGGGCCATTGGAGCATTTTTTTTTTTTCAAACAGAAAAAAGTGTCCAATGCGGGAATCGAACCCGGGTCGTAGTGGTTGAAAATCAAACGGTTTAACCAGTCTTCCACCGACCCTCCCAATTTGTTTCTTAATTTGGTAAAGTATATTTATATATTTAATTGAAGGAACATCACAGGTTTAAAATGTTTTACAATTAGATAAAAAACAATGACAACAATGGGTTTTTCTTGTTACCCTTTGAACAACATCAAAAATATAAATTATACTTTCGAGTTAAAATCTCCATTGAGAGGGTATTTGGACAATTCTAGAATAATTAAAATACCAACTATTAATTGATATTTATTCTGACAGATGGCGCAAGCCATCAGCAACCTTTTAGTTTCAAAATCAGGAGATGCCTTTTTTTATTAATTTATCCACCTGATCCCAGTACAATTTCACTTTTGTACTATTTTTTCACTTATTACCTTTGTGTTTTAAAAAAAAACTTTATATATATATATATAAGGAACTAGACGTATGACCCGGCTTCGCCCGAGAATTCCCCCGATGGCTATTTCTTTTTTTTATTTGAAAAACTTTTTTTTTTTTACGCGGAGTAATCCGGAATGGAATGAATACCCAAATATGGCCATTTTTTATAAGAATCGGTGGTAGAATGCTCGCATGCCACGCGGGCGGCCCGGGTTCGATTCCCGGCCGATGCATTTTTTTTTTTTTTTTTTACAATTTTTAAAACTCATTTATATTATATATAATATAAATATGTATTATAATATCAACTATATTAATTAAATCAAATACCTAAACACTAATATAATACAATTTTTGCCAACACACTTTTTTCCTGTAGTTTATGCGTTACTTCTGTATTGCTATTCTATGGCACTTCTAATATTTATTATTGATGTACTTTCAGTATGAAGGAAATTGCAATCGGGGGAATTCTCGGGCGAAGCCGGGTCATACGTCTAGTATATAATATAAATGAGTTATAAAAATTGAAAAAAAAAAAAAAAAAATGCATCGGCCAGGAATCGAACCCGGGCCGCCCGCGTGGCAGGCGAGCATTCTACCACTGAACCACTGATGCGTATAAAAAATGGCCATATTTGGGTATTCATTCCATTCCGGATTACTCCGCGTAAAAAAAAAGTTCTTCAAATGAAAAAAAGAAATAGCCAAAAATACTAATAAAAATGTAGCCGAAAATTTTCCTCAGGTTTATAAAAAGCAACATGCAAAATTTGGTACCAATTGGTTCAGTAGTTTTTGAGTTTATCGCGAAACAGACAGACAGACAGAAATTGACTTTTATATATATAGAGATATACAGTTAAACCTGTCTCTATAGCGCCCCCTCTAAATAGCGCCCGATTTTAAACATTAAAATGTAAACATTTTACATTAAAAGGTGACCTGCCTATAGCACCCCTTCTCTATAGCACCCTATTTTGGTGAGTCCCAAGAAGGGGGCGCTATAGACAGGTTTAACTGTATATTATTTATGATAAAAAGTTGTTACCTTTTGGGAGATGACTCCAACTGATGATGAATGGCCTGCAACCAAAACATGCCGTGAATCATTTTTTCCAAAAAAAAAAAATGGAGGATCTACTGTATTGTTTAAATTTAAAATAGGGTAGAAACTCATTATAAAAGACAACACCAAGTTGCAAAGATAATGTCTTTTGACTTGTACATTATTCTATAGAGATATTGAAATAATTGGTGAGATTATAATATATACAGTTACGAGCGTCATTCTTCATCAGTCATCTCTGTCACCGTTTGCTTTTTTTTTGGAATGGCGCCCTCCTATTGGTTGGCTACGATCACACCACCTTTGCCCCCCCCCCACTCGCTTTTTCGTTTTTTGTAACTATTGTGTTGGAGCGGGTCGCTCCCTAAATAAATGCATATATTAGTTAATAACTAATTACATACTAATAACATAGACAGATAAAGCACATAGGCTATAGGTATTAACTAATATATGCATTTATTTAAGGCGCCAATTTATAATTGTAACAAATAGTATTTGAATAAAAACATTCAATCGGGTAAAACACGGGCGTTGCCCGGGTCATTCGGCTAGTTCTATAGATATAGAATTAATTGGTGAGATTATATATTATAATATAGGTATATAGTAGAGAAAGTACTTTTTACCCACTTTTTGGTAACAATAGAACTACCTATCTGTGAAGGACAACACCTAATTGCAGAGACAAAAGTGTTCTTTAGGGAATGGTGTCCTCTTACCAGAAAATTTCTAAATCAAATTTGTAACAAATTTACTGGCAATATGATAAAGCACAATTTGGATTATAGATTATAGATATGTGGCACCACACTTTGCTTCAGCGAGCGCGGACAAAGCTTCAATACACATACGGGCAGTAGTGTGGCGACCTCACTATGCCTCGGCAAGCACGAGCTGGGATAACACCTCACTACACATGCGTGGGCGGCATCAGGGACTCTTGCCACGCGCGTCGTCAACAACAAGGCTGGTTTTCAATGGCCGTTACTTCTTTTCTCTTTATATATTTTTGGCTTTAAATAAATTAATTTAAAGGGAATATTACATTATAAATTTCCGGTAAATCAATTTTTCTATTAAGGCTGTGGAATTTACTTGACAGGAGGGATTCGATGATTAGTCTTTGATGTTTGCTGGAGATATTGGAATAATTATAATATTTTTGTTGTTTAATTGTTGTTGACGACGCGCGTACCAAGAGAGTCCCGGATGACGCTCGCGCATGCGTAGTGACGTGTTCTCCCAGCTCGTGCTTGCCGAGGCATAGTGAGGACGCCACACTACTGCCCGTATGTGTATTGGAATAATGAATTTTAGGGGATGTAATGTTGAAGGAATGGCCAGTTTCGTTTATATGCTGAACTATTAGGGATCTATGGTCTAGGTTATCGATATTTCTTTTGTGTTCGTGAATTCTAAATAATAAAAAATAATTTTATCAGCAGCCTTTCCACAAGCCATACCAACACGCACGCAAGATACAAGAAAATAAGACCTAATCCAAATAATTTAATAGTGTTTGACGTTTCGGCAACAGCATTGTTACCATCATCAGACAAAGATAAAAAAAAAAATTTTTTACTGGCAATGTGTTTCTTTTCAATAATATCATCAAATATTATCTCTACAGAGACCTTACTGCAACTATATAAGTTATTGAATGAGAGCTATAAGCTTATGTCCATAGGTTCACTAAACACCTCTAAGCTGCATTCCATAGAAAATGCAGGGTATATACCAAACCAATCCAATACAATAGTAGAGTGGTTTACCCTCTCATTAACTTATATCATTGCAGTAAGGTGTGTAGAGATAATATTTGATAATATTGTCAAGTGGCTCAGCGGCTCCAACCACGAGAGGCCCCATGGGACACCTGTCAATCATCCCTGGACTCCGGGGGTGGGGGGCCACGGGTGTGAGGGGTTCTCGGAATCTGGTCGGCGGGGTGGCCGACGTCGCTCATTAGGATTATCTTTAACTTGGGGTAAGTTGTACTCTCTCTCTCCCCCTATAAATACCCCTTATAATAAATTAATTATTCCCAAACTTGTCCTTGCTTTATTTATCTCCGCGACTAATTATTGAAAAGAAATAGGATATTGCCAATAAATTTATTTGTTACAAATTTTATCGATAGATGGCAATTGAATTTATCAATTTTGTTTCTAAATACGTGTATTAAAAAAAAAGGGGGATTTTGCAAATAAGAGAACTGTCCTTTGTAGAGAGAGAGAGAGAGGTGACATGGAGTATGTTCTACTGTATATTGGTGAGACAAGGGCAAGGATGTAATGCTTATTTGGTGCTGTGCTGAGCTTGTGGTCCAGTCCAGGAAGATCTTTAAATTCTGGGTCTAATCGGGCCAGTTGTAGGAGGGATTGGAGCTGTAACATTTCTCAATCCTCGGGTCAAGATCCAAACAGGACGAAGATTATTTTATTACTTTCACTTTGTATTTAACACATTTACCGCGAAACGGTGGTCAATGGTCAAATACAATTTATACCCTTCATCTCTATGATCCCGTTTCTCTGATAAAAATAATTAAATTAAAAAAATTAAACAGAAAATAATTTTTAATGGTTATGTGTACCATTGGTCGGCTACTTGTTGACACACAACAATATGTATTTGAAAATAGAGCAATCCATAAATAAATCTTTAATTAAAATGGCATATATTGGATCAAAAAATAAAATAATTTTTACACATAGTACAAATAATTATAAAATAGGCATTATTGTTCATTTTCAAAATATTCACAGCCTTATTTTACAAAATTTATTTTGTCCATAATATAAATATACTAGCAGATGTGCCCGGCTTCACCCGGGTTTTACCCGAGTAAAGGTTTGTCTAACGAACATTTGTTGAAACAATTCTCTATAAACTTATATATATAAAAAAAAAAGATATTTTACCCGATATGTTTTACCCGAGCAAAGGTTTGTCTAACGAATCTCTCGATAAAGTGAACATTTTTTCCCGGTCCCTCGAAAAATACTCGATAAGTTGAATAAAATCAATATTAATTGGTACCCGAGTAAAGGTTTGTCTAACGAACATTTGTTAAAACAATTCTCTATAAACTTATATAAAGAAATAGATATATTTTGATAATTTGAAACTCGTAAATTTGAATCTCTCGATAAAGTGATAATTTTTTCCCGGTCCCTGTGTGCCGTGTCATTCTGAATTTTGTCTTTCCTAATTTTCTACATTACAAAATCATCGTTTTATCTAGTGAACATTTTTTCCAGTTCCCTTGAAAAATACTCGATAAGGTTGAATAAATTCATGGTCGTTTATGGAAGATGGACGAAGTTCCCGGAGGTCATCTTGGGCAAGCTCCTGCAAGGCTTTTTTTCTTGTCTACTTGGCACAGCTGTGTCAGCAACTCTGCCCTGATTGGTCGGTGGGTACTCGGACTGTCCATCCGGCCGGCGGCCGGACGGATCCATTCTCTCGACGGGGTGGGGGCAGACCTAAGCCTATCTCCGTCGCAAGGTGGCGCTGCTTGCGAGTTAAAGCTACAAATCTGCAAATAACTCTAAGGATATTCAAGAAATTATTTTTCGTAAACCTTTCCGGGGATACACCTAATAATATCCCAAAATTTCACGGCGATTGGATGTATGGTTTTTGAATCCATAGAGTACACACACACACACACAGACAGACATTCAATTTTATATATATAGATATATATCAAATTCCCCCCCCCCCCCCCCCACCCCCTTGAATATACCAAAATATTTTTTAAAACTTAATTCTGTTGACGTTATGTGGCGTTTGTTGTTGACACACTTTAAAAATGTTATAATACCTTGATAAAGGTTGGTGTTCAGCCAACTGAAATATTGGTAAAATAAATGATATTTGATCCAATATATGTATTTTTATTTAAACAACAATTTATATATAGAACCAAAAGAGTGAACTTACAATCATTATCAGACCCTGCATCAGTCCGGATAAAAGTGGTGGGAGAGGCTCCGTTATAATGCCATCGGAGATGTTGCTGGAGACGATGGGATTTGATTTGCTTATCACAGTAAATACAAGTCTCCGTGGACGCCATGTTGTTTGTCTTCCTATCACCCACACATGGCGATAAACCACAATTTGGATATTATATAGATTAGAACTACAAGAAAATAAGACACCTAATCCAAATAAATTAATAGTGTGTGATGTTTCGGTAACAGAGTTGTTACCATCATCAGACAAAAGAATGATGGTAATAATTCTGTTACTGAAATGCCACACACTATTAATTTATTTGGATTAGGTGGCTTATTTTCTTGTAGTTTTGTAACATGGTATATTACTGGGTTGTGTAACACATATTTATATTTTTTACCTATTTCTTCTTCTTTTTTATCTCCACTCAATCATATTAGGATATCAAGCCTGTAGAGCTTGTTGATGATGTCTGCTGGGAATGAGTAGAGATAATCAATGGATGAGTCAATACAGTCAATAATGTGTTTTGGGGGGTTGCAGGTTGAGAATTGCACTTAGTCATGATGTTTGCCTATTTAAAAATCAACTATGGTAGGGCACATAGCCTATCATTCATAGTTGATATGGGAGAAAGATGCTTCGGCAGTGTGATAAGCCGTAGCTTTTCAGCCATTACACTGAAGGATACCATCCAACTAAACAAAAGAGACCTCCTTTGTACCTTCATAATCCAAGGCCAGCAAGAATGGAAATCTACTGCAGCACATGACTGGTACAGAGTAGGAGGGACAAGCACCAATTCTGTCCTCCCAAGAAAACAGCCGTTCATGATTTCCAGACTTAAGTCTGGAACGGGGCTCTGTTACATTTGCAAGTGCAAAGTCAAACTGCTTTTCACATGTGTAGACATGTGGTGCACTCATAGTAAAAGCAGTCACCAAGAGCCAAACAGGGATCTGGCATATTTGTAAGTGCAAAGTCGAACTGCTTTTCACATGTGTAGACATGTGGTGCACTCATAGTAAAAGCAGTCACCAAGAGCCAAACAGGGCTCTGGCATATTTGTAAGTGCAAAGTCTAACTCCTTTTCACATGTGTAGACATGGGGTGCACTCATAGTAAAAGCAGTCACCAAGAGCCAAACGGGGCTCTGGCACATTTGTAAGTGCAAAGTCTAACTGCTTTTCACATGTGTAGACATGTGGTGCACTCATGGTAAAAGCAGTCACCAAGAGCCAAACGGGGCTCTGGCACATTTGTAAGTGCAAAGTCGAACTGCTTTTCACATGTGTAGACATGTAGTGCACTCATAGTAAAAGCAGTCACCAAGAGCCAAACGGGGCTCTGGCATATTTGTAAGTGCAAAGTCAAGCTGCTTTTCACATGTGTAGACATGTGGTGCACTCATAGTAAAAGCAGTCACCAAGAGCCAAACGGAGCTCTGGCATATTTGTAAGTGCAAAGTCGAACTGCTTTTCACATGTGTAGACATGTGGTGCACTCATAGTAAACGCAGTCACCAAGAGCCAAACGGGGCTCTGGCATATTTGTAAGTGCAAAGTCGAACTCCTTTTCACATGGGTATACATGGGGTGCACTTACAGTAAAAGCAGTTGCCTACTTCTACCTACCATGATTACCATGGCCTGTACCATGTGTACTAGGAATAAGCAAAAAAAAAAAGACTTTAAGTCTGGTCATCTATGGACAATGACTTTCTAGAATGGTTGCAAGGTTTTCCCACTATGTACTAAGTACAATTTTTAACCTGCAACCCTAAACCACATCATTGAATGATTGACTCATCCATTGATGATTTCTACTTATCTCCAGCAGACACCATCAAAAAGTCTCTCTCTAAAGGCTTGATACCCTTATATGATTGTTGAGTGTAGATAAGAAAGAAAAATAGAGTATCTCATCATAATATATTTGCTTTAAAAAATACATTTTAATCATAGAAATATATTATAAAATTGTGTGTAGAGGGGTGGAGATATTTAGATCAGGTTGGGGTCCTCCTAATACAATCTAGCATAAATTGTTTAAAAGCCATTATGAGAAGTTTGCTATGGTTTGTTTCCATTAAAATAGGTTAATCTGCCAGGAATTTTGTACTTTTAATATAGAATCAGATATAAATGAGATTGTAAATATCTCTTTAAAATATTTCAAAAGAAAAAATAAAAATTTTATAAATATCTTAGAAAAAAAAAAATTTGACAGGAGCCTTCAATAGAATTTTAAAATGTTATTAAAAGAATTTAAATTATATTTAAAAATTAAGAACAATTTATTTCTGTCTTTAAAAAATATTTGTACTTATTTTATCTCAGTTTTGAATTTTCAAGCATTTTAAAAAAATTATTCTTTATTAGCGACATGGCGTGCCAAAATGTTGCCAAGCTATATATACTCTGAATTTGATTTAATTAAACTTAAATGAAAATAAATTCACAAATATTTACTAACTTATCTATCCCCAAAACATCAGCTGTTTAAATATATATGAGAAGAGACAATAATAAAAGGAAAAAACGCTCACTTGGTTTAAATCTGCTGTCAGTTTGTTTTTAGCCGCCACTATAAACAAATCCACGGAGTTAGAAAACTAAAATAATTTTAATTCAATTCTTAGATAAAGGCGAAGAATTTTAAAATTAATTTTATAAATACATTCTTATAATACTGAATATATTAATAGTAGAATTTTTTAAAATTTTATTATCTTATTTTAAATAATGAGAATTTTAAAACTATTTTCATTATTTAAAAAGGAATTTCAATTTCATTTTCAAATTCTGAACGATTCCTTAATGTTTTATTTTTCTAAAGCTCAATTATAGGTTATAATAAATATTTTTTTATAAATATTATGTAGTAAATAAGAGGAAAATTAAGAAACCTATATCCAGAATATTTGAAAAAACTATTTACCAATAATTTCTCTATAAACACTTGACAATTGAAGCTTTAAGTAGATTAAACTAATGGAAAATGATATCCATGTTCTGTTTAGCATGAAATCGAACACGCCCCACCACAACATAGTTCTTAGGGTTTCTCCAAAGGTTTACCAGATCCTTAAAAATATGAATAATAAATTATATACTGACTTTGAACGCTGTTTTGTGGAAGATAAGATTCTGGTAAAACAATGTCAGAAATGCCTTCAATTTAATCCCAACCATAAATTGGCCGATTGTGATTGTACTAACGTCGAGATATGCAAATTATGCGGCGCGCAAGGAATTCATGACTGTTCAAAAATTTGCAATTGTTATAACTGTCTAAAACATCCTAAATTTAGAAACTCGCCGAATCATAGAGCTAATTCCTTGGACTGTCCTCTATACAAAATACAGATAGACAGAATTATCCAACGAACGAGATATCATCCAACCGACAATTAGGCAAATTTCGCAGCTAAGATTTTTGTTTATTTAGTTTGAATTTCATGCAGGGAAAAGGAATTAAATGTTTACAACAAAATGTAAGAAAATGTATCTTGGCACTGAATGAGCTTCAAGCTTCTATAAAAGACAACCCACCAGATATCATCCTAATACAGGAACCTTATCTGATTGATAGAGATGTAATTTTCGATTTGGAATCTCAAATAGTGCATTCTACGACAGATGAACAAATTTACACTGCAACGATCTTTATGAATAAGAGTTTAAAATTTAATAAAATCAATAAATTCACAAACTCCTTTTGTACAACCACTTCTTTAAATTCAGCAAAATCAAATACTATTATCGCAAACTTTTATATACATCCACATAGATTTAATGACACTCATCGAAAATTTATCCAAGAGCTTCTGGAGACCTACAATCAACAACCTATTATACTATGTGGTGACTTTAATTCTAGACATTCAGTCTGGTTTGATCCAACAACAAACTCCAATGGTTTCAAATTCCACTCCATCATAGATGAACATAACCTATTTATTCATAATCTTAAGATACCCACCTGCCGAAATTCTAGCTTTATAGATCTTACGATTTCAAACAAAAAATCAATAAGTTTGGTACAAAACTGGAAGACGACTATATTGACGCACATTTCAGATCACGTAGCAATAACCTTTGACATTTATCACAATTTTAACAGGCAAAGGACAGTTCAAAACTCAACATGGAAATTTATAGAAAAAGATGCTGATTGGAAAATATTTACCGAAAAAAAATAGCAATACAAGACGTAGATAATATTATCACCATGATAAACCACGCGTCAAACATCAAAGATATTGACAACATGGTAAAGACTCTCACACAAATAATTAAAGAGGCAGCTTATCTGTCACTAAATGTCAAGACAAGAAGCGGAAATCATAAAACAAATACATACTGGTGGGATGGGAAGCTGGAGAAAATGAAAAACGATTTCCACTATATTAGAAATTTGTATTACCGACATGGAAAGGTCCTTGAAAAGACCTATAAATCTGTGCAGAGTATTAGGCTCATAGATTGTTGAGCTCTGGAAACCAAAAGGAATAATACTCTGCTAGTGATCTCTTTTGACTTGTATATAAGATATAAAATATAATAGGAAATAAACTAATGCTTAGTTAATCTTGCCTCGTCTTGGATAACAACACATGGTGGCAGCGGTAAACTGAATTCATAAAGAAGGTCGTTGTTCGAAGAAAATTTGAAATTCGACATCAAGCAAGCTTAGAAGCGGTAAACTGAATTCATAAAGAAGGTCGTTGTTCGAAGAAAATTTGAAATTCGACATCAAGCAAGCTTAGAAGCAGTAAACTGAATTCATAAAGAAAGTCGTGTTTTTGAAACTCGACATCAAGCAAACTTTTTGGTAAGTTATATTATATTATAAATAAATCTTTATAATGTCCCAAAATTATAATTGTGTAGCCCCAGAACCTTTTAATTTTTCAAATCCAGGTGATTGGCCAAAATGGATTAGGAGATTTGAACGTTTTAGGCAGGCAAGCGGGTTAATTAATAACCCAGAAAATGAGCAAGTTAATATGCTCGTGTACTGCATGGGTGATAATGCAGATGACATTTTGTTGTCATGTAAAATAGCAAGTGACCAACTAGAAAATTATAATAAAGTTATTGAATGCTTTGAAAGTCACTTTATTCCAAGACGTAAAATAATTTATGAAAGGGCAAGATTTAATCAAAGATGTCAGCAGGAAGGGGAAAAGGTGAATGAATTTATCACAGCACTCCATAGCCTAGCTGAGCACTGCAATTTTGGGATGTTACATGATGAGTTGATTAGGGATAGGATAGTTGTTGGAGTAAGGGATAGAGCATTATCTGAAAGAATGCAACTTGATACAGACTTGACCTTAGTAAAAGCCACACTAATGGCAAAGCAATTAGAAAGTGTCAAAGAACAGCAGTCTAGCCTTTACCAACAAGATTCTGTAGATCAAATAAAAAAATGCCTAATCATATAAAAGAAGCAAAAAGGCACGAACCAAAAATAAGACAATTCAAGTCAAACCAGTTGGGAGGGTCATCACATGGATGCACCAGGTGTGGCAATTCAAATAATCATGATTGGAAAAATTGTCCAGCAATGAACTCGTATTGTAGTAAATGCAAGAAAAAGGGCCATTATGCCAAAGTATGTAGATCAGAAGCCATAAATGAAATAAAATCAGAGATAGCTTTTTTGGGATCTATAGAGGATAATTCCAAGAAATGGATAGTACCAATTAAGGTAAATAATAGACAAATTAATTTTAAAATTGACACCGGAGCTGATGTCAACGTGCTCCCCCTACAATATTATTATCAAAGTTTCCAAAGAATAAAACTGGAAAAATCTGATAAAATATTACAAGGTCCAAATGGAATACCCTTGGAAACAGTTGGAATGATCCACGTAGAACTTCAAAATAGAGGCCAGCACTTGAACTCGAAAATATACATTGTTGATAAACTAAAGCAGCCACTTCTCTCTGGGGAGACAAGTGAAAAATTAAACATTGTGAGAATGATTCAGCAATTATCATCAAATTTTTTAAATCCAAAAAGAGAGTTTCCAGAAATATTTAATGGTTTAGGACATGCTAAAATAAATTACAAAATATCCCTACAACCAGAGGCGAAACCATACGCTTTATGCACCCCTAGGAGAGTTCCAATTCCCTTAATGAAACAGGTAAAGGAACAACTTGAAGAGATGACCAGGCTAGGAGTCATTGAATCAGTAGAAGAGCCGACTGAGTGGTGTGCGGGAATGGTCGCAGTATCGAAACCAGGAGGAAAAATAAGAATTTGTGTTGATTTAACGAAGCTAAATCAGTATATAAGAAGAGAAAATTATCCGCTACCTGCGACAGAGCATATCCTGGGACAGCTGGGAAATGCTTGCTATTTTTCCAAGCTAGATGCAAATTCTGGATTTTGGCAGTTTGGGTTAGCTAAAGAATCCCAAAAACTAACCACCTTTATAACGCCATTCGGCAGGTTCTTTTTCAAAAGAATCCCATTTGGAATAACGTCGGCACCAGAAATCTTTCAAAGAAAGATGACTCAGCTTCTGGGCAAAATAGAAGGGGTTGTATGCTTCATGGATGATATTGTAGTATACGGATCTTCCTTAGAAGAACATAACGAAAGGGTACGCCAAGTTTTGAAGAAAATCCAAGAAGAAGGGATGACACTCAACCCAGAAAAGTGTCAATTTGGAGTTAAAACTGTAAAATTCCTGGGACACACATTGAGTTCAGAAGGCTTATTCATTGACGAAGAAAAGCTCGATGCTATTACAAAAATGGAGGCGCCTAGATCAACAAAAGAATTGAAGTCTTTCTTAGGCATGGTGAATTATTTAGGAAAATTCATTCCCAACCTTGCGGATAAATTACAACCCTTGAATTCGTTACTAAGTACAAAAAACGAGTGGGTTTGGGATGAACCTCAGAAAAAGAGCTTTAACCTGCTGAAACAAGAGTTAGTATCTAGACCTAACCTCGCTTTATTTGATCCCTCAAGAACGACCATAGTATCGGCTGATGCTTCTTCATTTGGATTAGGTGGGGTTCTAAGACAAGAACAACCTGATGGATCCTTAAAACCTATAGCTTATGTATCTAGAACACTTTCAGAAACGGAGAAAAGATACAGCCAAATTGAAAAAGAAGGACTGGCTATAGTATGGACTTGTGATCGACTAAAGGATTATGTTACAGGTATTAAAATCCATATTGAAACAGATCACAAACCACTGATTGCCATTTTTACGTCCAAATCCTTGGAAGAGATGACTCCCAGACTTCAGCGATTAAAAATGAGGATGATGAGGTATTCTTATCAAATAAGTCACATTGCTGGCAAAAAGCAAATAGTGGCTGATATGTTATCAAGGAAGCCTATGTCTAAACCACATAAAGATGAATTGGAAGAAGAACTTTCTGCGTACATCCAATCCATTGAATTTCCAGCAACAGAAGAAAGACTTTTGGAGATTTCTAGAAAGCAAAAGGAAGATTCACTTTGCTCTCAATTGGCTAAATACTGTATGAGTGGATGGCCTAAGAATAAAAGAGAAGTAGATCCAGCACTAAGAGGATACTGGCAATTTCAGGAGGACCTGACCTATCAGAATGGTCTTCTTCTTAGAGGACAAAGAATTCTAATCCCTAAGTCATTGAGGAAAGATATCCTTGAGAAATTGCACCAAGGCCATTTTGGGATCAATAAATGCAGATCTAGAGCAAAAGAATCGGTTTGGTGGTTAGGAATTTCCCAAGAGATTGAAAGGATGGTTTCGTCGTGTACAAAATGCTTGAAGGAGAGAAAACCCAAGCATGAACCTTTGATGCCCTCAGAATTTCCGATCAGGCCTTGGCAAAAAGTCGGAATGGATCTCTTTTATCTAAATGGGAGATGGTATCTAATTGTATGTGATCACTACTCCAGGTACCCAGAAATATCACTTTTACAAAATCTAACTGCTCAAGAAGTAATAAGCTGTCTTAAATCTATATTTGCTAGGCATGGAACACCTGAGACTGTGAGAAGCGATAATGGACCACAATTCCAAAAAGTTCTGGGTTCCGAATTTTCAAAATTTTCTAAGGAATGGTCTTTCAAACATATCACATCCAGCCCGAAATTCCCTCAAAGCAATGGATTTATTGAAGCAATTATCAAGAATATAAAGCAAAGTTTTAAGAAAGAAGAAGATTGCTATCTGACTCTTCAAGCATATAGAACGATGCCCCTGGAAAGTGGTTATAGTCCAGCTGAACTATTAATGGGACGACGCCTTAGGACCTCTGTTCCAGCAATAGAATCATCACTGATGCCAAGGTACTTGGACTCCGAAGCTTTGCAAGAAAGAGAGAAAAGGAGGGTGATCAACCAGAAGCGCCTATATGATAAACGACACGATGTACATAGCTTGCCTCCGCTTCAACAAGGGGACAGCGTTTGGATTAGAGATCAAAGGGTAGAAGGAACAGTTCTTCACAAATCCGAAGAACCGCGTTCCTATTGGGTACAAACTCCCCAAGGAAAAGTTAGGCGAAACAGACTCCACCTCACACCTCTACCAAAAATGGGAGGTACCATGGATGCTTCTGAGGAGGGCCAGCGCCAGGAGCAGAGAAATGAGGAGACCCCCACTTCGACATCAACCCGGCTCTCAAGGAGATGCAAGGATGACCAGGAGCAAGAGACCGAGGAGGATTGCCCTACACCAGCGGCCTCATCTACAAGAGATGGAAGGATGCAGAGGGACAACCAAGACCAGGATCCAGAGAAGAGCCTCCCTTCAATGCCAGCCGTGCATACAAGATATGGAAGGGCAGTCAAGATACCGCGAAGGTTCCTGTAAAGTTAAGGGAGGAGATATGCAGAGTATTAGGCTCATAGATTGTTGAGCTCTGGAAACCAAAAGGAATAATACTCTGCTAGTGATCTCTTTTGACTTGTATATAAGATATAAAATATAATAGGAAATAAACTAATGCTTAGTTAATCTTGCCTCGTCTTGGATAACAACACAAAATCAATGAGAAATAAATATTTAAATAAAAGTAAAAAGTCAAAAAGAGCGAGTTGGAGAATTTTTATAGAAGAAAGTCATTCAAATAACTCATTTGGTAATGCTTACAGGATATTCAAGTCATTGAGATCGAAAAATAGAAATTTAGGATTACCACTAATAGATAATTTACCAGATCATTTAAAGACCGACAAAATAAAAAGTTTAATGAACGATCTATTTCAGGATGATATTGGAGGTTTGGATAAAGATGATCATATTTTGATTAGAAATTATACGCCTAAATATAAAAATAAAAGTAGTGTTTATATCGAATCTAAGGAAATAGAGGAAACAATTTTAAAAACAAATATTAAAAAAGCACCGGGCCCTGATTACATTAGTAACAATATGATTAGACAGGCTAAAATAAAAATAATCCCAATTCTGCATAAATTATTCAATAAATGTATAGAAATGGGATATTATCTGGATGAATGGAAAAAATCATTCTTAAAAATAATTCCAAAACCAGGCAAAACGAATTATGAAATAAATAAAAGTTATAGACCTATATCATTGACATCTAATCTATCTAAAACATTTGAGAATATAATAAAAAATAAATTAAGTAACTATTATTTAGAGAATAATTTAATGAGCTCAAGGCAGCATGGTTTTATGAAATCTAGATCAACAATTACTGGAATGGATAAAATTATAGAAACTATATTGAAACATAAACAAAAAGAATTGACTTCCTTGATAGCTATAGATATTGCGGGTGCATTCGACAATGCATGGTGGCCTGCTATTATAAAAAGAATGGATAATGATGATGTTCCTTCAGATTTAATACGGATCATAAAATCTTATTTGAATAATGAAAGGGAGGTGAAATTTACATACGAATCAGAAACTTTTTATAAGAAACTAACTAAAGGATGTCCACAGGGTGGACCTTTATCTCCACTTCTATGGAATATTTTGCTAAATGATTTGTTGATAAATTTTGATTCAATGAATGCAGATATTATATGTTATGCAGACGACGTTACAATAATTTGCTGGAATAAGACTATTGAAGGACTAAAAACCGCAAGTGAATACACCTTAAATTATGTGATCCAATGGTGTAATAGAAATAAATTAACGATCAGTACAGAGAAGACTAATATGCTATACCTACATAACAGACAAAAAATACCTATTAAGGTTAATAACAATATAATAATGCCGGTCAAGCAAGTAAAAATTCTGGGAATGAAATTTTCTAATCACAAATGGAAAAACAAAGTTAACTTTACACCGCATGTTAATGATATTCTGTGTAAGGCAGGACGTATGAAAAATTTATTATGTTCACTAAGTGGCAATATGTGGGGTTTAGACACTGAAAAGAGGTTAACTTTATTCAAAACAATCATTAGGCCTGTACTTACATACGGTTCTGAAATTTGGTTCAAATATTTAAACAATCGTTGTAAACAAAAACTGAACTCCATGCAGTACCAGATCATTTTATGGGCAGTTAGAGCATACAAAACCACTTCATCAAACTGTGTGCATAGCTTGGCAAAAATTCCACTCCTAACAGACTATATAGAATCCAGAATAATCAAATTTGATCTAGCTCAAATGTCCATTGAAGATCTAATTACTTACGAACCCCATGCTCCAAGTATAGTCAAATCATTCTTACACGCAAAAATGAATGAAATTTTTGAGAACACTAATGAAATTTTCAGAAGCTTTTTCGTATTAGGAATTCCAAGATTTTTCCGTCCAAATTTTTATAATATCCAATTCATTACAGATCATGGCAATTTTGGGAAATTTTTGGCAACTATCGGCGCCGTGAAGGAACCAGGATGCTTCTGCGGAGGTGAAATTCAAGACGCGAGACATCTACTTCTGGAGTGCCCAATTTTCCGGGATTTTAGGGAAAATAGATTTGGTCGTATTGGACAGCTTGATGAATTTGTAGACAAAAAAGAAAAGTATAAAAATTTTGATCAATTTTGTAAATACATATACAACTTTCTCTTGAATTGAAAAAAAGAGAAGGAATCTTAGAAAAAAAAAAAAGAACTGCGATGCTTGCTCTGTGTGTTTTGCTTTGTTGTTTGTTTTTCTCTTTGGACAATTTTCTTTAGTTAATTTATGTAAAATAATGAATTGAACAGGATTGTATATAGCCGAATTACTGTAATGCAGTGAAATGTATTGACGCAAATATCCCTGAGTTTGGGATATCGCGTTTCATGATGTTAATAAAGTTAATAAAGTTAATATAAGTAGATTAAACTAAACTGACAAAGCCACTATGAGAGCTCACTAATGATTATCTTCTCCAGGCTGTTTTCAGATATTTTCTTTCTAGTAGATCTTGCGCAGCTGCTTAAGGCGCACAAAATGTCATTACAATAGTAGGAATTCTCAGAATTTATTATTAACACCAATTGCCATAAGAAACTTTTAATCATCATACAAATATGCTGTATTAGTATAATACAGTAAAAGATAGCCATGCCTTTTTATTGATCAGATCAGTTTAAATGACTTTTTCAGATTTCCAAGTCCTCGCCTTTAAAATAATGTTCAATATGGTACAAAAGATTCAAATATAGCTAGAGACCACTTTGGTTGGAAATCTATCACTTCTTTCAACTTGATAATATGACTGTTGAGACTGTTATCTTGGAAGGACATTATAGGGGATTTAATAAAGGATATAATATTTCCTACCCTTGTGTTTCTTATCACTTACCACCAAATTAAAGTCCTCTACTTGATTTACTAGATTTAACAAAAATCCCTCTTCCAATGTTGGAATTTCTTTAAGCATGCATCTTTAATTTCAGAAGATGCTATCAGGATCATGTGCTAGACCATAATTATCTTCATGTGGAGGCATTTCCTATAAGAAGTCAGGTATGTCATTCTATCTTAAAGTATCTTCACCCCATGTAAATTTGGGGCTGATAAGAGCCTTAGACCTAAATATTCGTTATAAATAAGAGGCTTCTCTCTTAAATAAATTTTCACATCAAAGCTATGAATAATTTTTTCTGCCATTGAATGTGGGTATATAACTTGGCTATGTTGCGTTCCCGGTTTGGATAGATGAAAAGGGAGGATACGCGATGTGACTTATTAAAGTTTCCTTACTTAAGTATATATATATATAGCAATTTAGGCCAACAACCCATGTATATAACCCGCAGCAAGACCTTAATGTTGTATAATAGAAGCACAGCTGTCAATGATGCACTATCGACATGTGTCTTTACATCATCACATGTAATGCAATTTGTGAAATTAAGGTGTGGGGGGTAGTACCATAAAGCAAAAAGGAATGAAATATGTATGAGAGGAAACAAGAGAATTTCTCTAGATATTTATTTAAATAAATTAAAATTTGGGAACATGTCTATACTGACGAGATATGCTATTTACATAATAAAAATTTAGATAGAGGTGACCTGAAGTTACTTTATAGCCCTTTAGGGCCCATGCGAAATCTAGGTTGGTTACTACGCAAAAAGGGGGGGGGCGCTAAGTCATAATGACAAATGGCTTACCTTTTCTCGAAAGTGCCGGCAAAGGTCTGGTCTCCCGTCTGAAAACTGTCCTCTCACTGAGCGACTCCGATTCCATCTTGCCTTTTGGCCAAGAAACCCCCTTTTATTCATGTCTCTCTCCGTTTTCATTCGCTGCCGAGCCAAAGTTTCTATTGGCTGGCATTTTCATTCGCCGAAAGAAACACCAATCAAAATGGCCAACGGCTCCAGTATGCAATTTCATAGACGCCCCAGGCCTCTCCCATCAAAATAGAACATATAGTATTACCAAAACAAAAAAATCTAAAGAGAGCAACAGCTACGGCGATAGTGTAAAATTTCAGACCCCAGGCCCCCCCTCCACATGGATTGAAATACTATCCTCCCTTTTTCTCGGGACGGTATATATATATCGCCCCCCCTCCGTCTTAGCTAAAAATCGACACAGGCCCCTTTTCACTTGAACTGTAATATAACGCTTTCCTTTCTCGGGAAGGATATTTTATAAGGTTCAGTCTTTTAGAGATCTTCCTTCTCCATTTTTTTTTTCTGGTCACCTTTACCTAAATTTTTGGTGAGGGGAATATATGTACATATGGAACAACAGCTTCCAGCGCGGATGTCTCTGGATGTCACTGGTGTCTTCTTCACCAGGCATCAGCTTTCGGCATGGAAGTCTGGTGTCATCAATTGTCTAGGTTTCTGGGCAAAAAGTGGTCTGTAAGTCTATGTGGGAGGGAAGCCATGTATCCATTTGATTTGATTATACATACGCCTTCTGTTGGGGTATGGTTTCAAAAACGTGTCCCAACAATCCTCCCCCTGCCAAGTAATGGACAAATGCGTTTGTGCTACTCATTATTCATCTGCCTTTCATCAGTTACTATGAAAGCAGGCCCATTTCTAGCAAAATGCATTTTCCATTACTAGGTGAAGCCAGATGTACCGAAACCTATAGGGAAGATAAGGCTAGTCAAAATGATGGTATGCCATTCTAGATGTTTATTATTCCGAACATTAGTGGGCATTGCGCATCCTGGCAAAGGGGTTTTTTATGTGTTATTATTCTGTCAGCACACTGTTATCAACATAGGTTATGGGGGACAGTCATATCATATGTATGGAAGTAAGCAAGGTCATCTGTCTTACCATTCATGGGTATATATACCACCCTTCCACTTTCTTCTTTGGCCTTGAGGAGTAGGCCTTCCTTGTGGTAAGTCCTCTCAACCCCATCCTTGCCTCTTGGGGTGCTGGATTCATTGCTACCTTCTTTCTGTTAACAATACAGTTAGAACATTTCCCTATTACATATTATATATAAAAAAAAATTGGGCGCCAAGAAGTCGTTTAGAAATAACTGACTAGTCCAACTCCTAAAACATGCCAGCATCTTTATTTAAGTACCAATCAAGACATTCGTGTGGTATAGTTATACATATACAATCAAGGAAAGGATAATTATAGTTAGCTGAAAGAAATATCTTGGTATATAATAATTAGCCTATGACATGATGACTTTTGCTAAATTAAAAAAAATTACAGAAACAAATTGTGAAAGTAATTATTAAATAAGGCACGAAATATGTAATGATAAAATGAATCCTTCCATGTTATATGATGGGTATAATATATATATTGAAGAAAACACGTATCATGCAGATAGTGATTAAATATGATAAAAATCATCCCATGATAGATGATAAAGAAAACCACTACAAAATTATATATGATGACAAAATATATATACATATACAAGTAAGGCGGATAAAAGACAATAAGGATAAAATAGATCATGCCTTGAGGGAAGAATAAGCCACGACAACATGTTAAAAAAAATGCAACATGGCAGGTAAATATTACTAATATCATGAATATCAAAGGAAATAAATTTGTTGAAATGAATAGTATATGATTATAATATAATATAAATGATATAAAATAATAACATATTCAATAAGAAAATGAAAACACATTATATATATTTGTGCGCTGAAGGTTCAAGGTTTAGTATTTCAGTTAAGTTTTCAATCTTATTCAGTCTGGAATCACGAGTTGGTCACTGGGTAATATTCGTCTATCCCGATCCTACTGGAGGGTGTGTTTTCTTTTATGTGTTAGATTCCTCTGTTACAATACTCTCAACCCAGATGGGTACGTCATTTAGAATCTTGGTCAAATGGAACATAGCCCAGACCTCTATTAAACTACACAGTCCATTTAAATCTAGGGTGACAACCGTATGAAGAAAGCTCTCTGTTTGACAGAGAAACTAATCAACTTCTCCCATTTTGTTTGTGACTCCGTTTACCTTGTCTCTGGGGTGTGTACAGTTCAGCTACCTCCCCCTTCCAAGAAATTCATATTACTTTCATCTACCAATATACTCCCTATTCATTGACCTGAACCCTATAAATCTACATCTTATAAATTTGAATTTTATCAATCTGAAATTTTGGTTCTTTTACAAATTCCTTCAGAATTCTACTCCCTGTATAACTGCTCTTAATCCTACTGTCCTCAATACAACACTTCTAAAACTTTGACTCACTGGCTTGTTCTGGCGTCTCGTTCGCGGTCATTATAGTTAACTAATACTTTAAAATCTTATCCTAACATGGAACGAGTCTAAACTCGTTGAAGGTCCTAATAATTACTTATTCTGCCTCTCGAATCGGTCTTATGCTCGAATTCGTTCCAACAAAACGTATGGCAGGGCGAATCCTTTATTAGAAGAAACTTCCGCTAGCTATGGGGGATCAAACTGGTACCAAAAAAAAAATTCAATAGACGGAAACACTTCGTCTAGAATAACTGGGCAATCTCTGCCTACTTGCCAATCTTACAGGACCTCCCGTCTGGAACACCCTTGCTCCAGCCACGCTAAAAGCGTCGAAACTACGGTGTCAGATCGGTTACCCAAGGTCGCGCCGTTATACCCCAGGCTATACGGCATGGCTAAAACAAATCCCCCATCCTGCATAAAATTCAATCTATACCTCTTCGTTTCCTCTTGCGAGGAGGAGTTGAGTGGAAAATTCGGCTTGATCCTTGCCTTCCACTATCTCCAAGTCTGAGGGTCGGGATAGGGATCATTTATCCACAATCCTTAGAATTCAAGCTAAACTAAAATAAAAGAAAATCAAAGGAAAATTATATCCTCTAACAAGGGACCTAACAAAAGGGAGCGAATATTTCTAACTAGATAGAGTTGTAGTTGTCCTGTGAGGCTTCCGATCCTAACAAATAAAGAAATCAAAATTAAAAAAAAATCGAACCTATTAATTCCCTACACTATTCTAATATACCTTTGGTCTAACAGTATAATTGTTTCTATCCTTGGACACATTCACTAAGATTTCCCATTCATTCAATTTCATTCGCATCTTGCACATAAACTAAAGCTAGAAACTACTATAAAAGCCAAAGCACTTCAATCGTCAATGTTAACATTTACTCTAACTATTACTAATCTCCAGGACTAAATGTGAAATCAAATAAAATAATAAAATTAAAACAAATTGGGAACTAAAGCCCTAGGTTACTCAAAAGAAAATGCCTCTGTACAAGCTCTATATATACTGATACTTTATACTCGATAAATGATTGTTAATAAAATGGTTAACAATTCTAAATAATCTGAAAGCTAACCTACCTAAAAAAAATGTAATTTCAAAAACTGCCCTTGCTTTGACACTAAGTGACTTTTCACGACAATTCTATATAAAGACATACACAAATTATAATGGCGAATAAAGGACCATTAAGCGTGACACCTCATAAAAGCGGATTGAGTCTCTCCCCTAGCCACCGTGGGTGAAGTCACTTTCTTCCTACTTCATCTTGCGTCTGTCCCCTTTGCAGTAGTCCGACCTCAACACTCTATTGAAAGATGGATTTATAGGGTTTACGATTCACTACCCAACACTAACATTCTCAAGTGCTTTCCGAGGATCGACTACGGTCTGGGCCTACTTAACTTCTACCCCTGGCTTAGGGTCCCTATACTTCACAACTTTACTCTGAAAGATTGACCTTTCATGTCCTCATTAGAAACCTATTTCAAAGCTACTACCTGAAGGCCAGGGATTATAGGGTTTCTGAATTACCCAACACAAGCCATAGGATGCCTATTAGGTTTGTTGTTTTAGACATAGCCTCCTTCTAAGTTGTGATTTCCTACACCTTCCTTCACCTATTACTCCTGATAATAACTAAAATTTCAGATTTACACTAAATAGTTAATTCACAATGGTATACATTATTCTCATTGGTCTTTGAAACTCGGGTTTTAACAAGAAATAGTTTGTATAGAAAAAAAAAGGAATCCTAATGAAGTTCTACTCTAAAAAAAAAAAGGTTTTTAAATGAAAAAAAAAAAAGGTTGAAATCTCTAAACTTCTCATTCTATCGAGCTGATTCTCCGTACACACTCCAAAATCCTAGTTAGTGGCGACAGTCTAAGCAGAATTTACACTGTGTGGGCCTTTTCACCCTTGTAGACCTGCGTAAGGTTAAACTGTTCACACTAACTCTGTCAACTTCCCCTCGTCTCATTACTTCTGAGTTCGCTCTGGTTGTCACCCCTTGTGGAACCACTACATTAACGGACCTATTAGGGAGATAAGCTGGACCTGTAAGATGAATCCAATGATCTTCATCACTGGAACCTTGACTTGAATTACCATCACTAGTTTCCTCCTCCTCTGTGGGGAAAATCCTAATTGGTATATGGTATTGTTTTAACCTATCTATATGGTATTTATCCAAATTCCCAGTTTCTAGATTCTTCAAGAGATATACAGTATCACCAGCTCTTCTTAGTACCTCATATGGACCCCCATACCTTGGCTCAAATTTGTGACGCCCCTTCGTCTCATGCATTCTCTCCACTAGGACTAAGTCCCCGTTATTGAAAGTTCTCAGCCTTTTCTCTCAGTTCTCTCTCAGTCTGCTGTCTGAAATATTCCAGATTAGTAGTGGGGATTGGAGAAGAGAATCTCATGTATTAATGGGGGCAGGGAACCGAGGGGTGAAAGATGGGTTCATGGCCCAAAGGGGAAGGAAATGGGAGAGGTACATGTTCATCCATGTGGGTGGATAGTAATCTTAGATCAATGCTCTTTCTGGGTGTATTGAAACTAACTAGCCATGATGGTAGAGGCGCTGTTCTCACTGCCTCTACTGTACATCAGAATGAACTATAATTATTACTAGTGTATTATTATTCCAACAGCCTATGACCTTTAAACCTTTATACCTTCATATACACTCGACGGGGTAGTCACCTTGTTAATAAAAAAAAATCTATAATGTCATAGATCAGCTAGAGGGAGAACATAACAAAATTGTGCGAATAGTCTGTTTCAACTACTGATTGTAAGCCTATTAAACTCGTTCTCTTTAGGTTGGCTCGCTCATTAATCTACAATCTACGTTCAATAGTCATATTGAGTTCACATGGATGCTAGATGTAAACTGTATCAAAATAGTGTAGTTTTCTAGTTTCCGAATTATATGACAGTTAGAAAAAGAAACAAACATTCTGGAAATATCTCGCACTGGCTACTATTAAAAAAAAATTGAATGGGGTACAGCTCTGATCTTACAGGATACCTCATGGCTCATAGAATTGAATCGCTCATTTCTCACTAAAATATTCACACAGGGTATGGAGGTCTCCAGCGGTTCTATAGCTATTGGTCAACTAAATTAATTAATGGCAGGAATTGAAGTTAGTTTAAATGCTCATGTGCTGTTTTGTCATGCGTCTTTATGTCATCTGCAAAGGAAAGTGTCGCCTCAAAGGACCTAATTCTGGGACTAACATCCGCTGCACATTTCAGGAAGGAGTGGTCGTCCATACAATAGCAAGATATCATTTTGCTGCCAATGTACAATGTTGAGCATTTTCCATGTCGTCATTTTGTCGATCCCCAATCTTCTAGGGTGTTTCTTTAAGCATTTCTTGATGTCATTTAATGCTTCATGCGATCCCGCCCGGCATTCAATAAGTAGTATTTGATCGTACCACCTCCAGGAGACCATCCCATTGCGGCCGAATCATTTCCACCCAACTTATAACGCCGTCCATATCGCGTAATTGAAATTAGTGTAAAACTCAAAGAATAAGACTTTAATCTCTTAATTCTTTACTAATTTCAGTTGGCTCAACATAAATCTTCTCAATTATTAATTTAGTACAGTGGCGTGACATGTCACACTTCTTCTAGTTCTTTCGCAAGCTCGATTAATCCCAGTGAAAGCCAGTTCAGGCGTCAATCCCGTGCTAACCCGTCATGCATGACTTCAAATTTGGAAATTATTAGACCTGAATATTTGCAGTGGCATCTGCTTCCACTGAAAGTATTTAAGACACAAGGCTGCCTCTTATCTTGTTTAAATCACTGTCTTTACTCCCATATGCCTGTGTAAACTTTAACCATGACCTTATCAATTCTCAAAATTCTGCCTATCGAATATCCTGAGAATCAATGTTCTTCTTGTCTACGGCGGATTAACACAATAATTGTTCCCTAGAGTTATCTGCGTCGAGTGGTCAGTCTGTACTACTAATTCTCCACTCTAACTCCAGGATTCCTTTATCTACTCAGGCTGTTCAAAAATTTTCAAGACAGTTGTTCAAATCCCCAATGATAATCTGCTAAATTTCGATAATTATTGAAATTCTCATTAAACAGACTAACTACACCTTCCTGACACAGAAGTGTTCAGCATCAAGATATGGTGTACTGCCCATTTCTTCATTTGATGACTGTGTCAAATTACAGCTGAAGAAACATACTAAGCATATAACTGGTTTAAATTTCATGTAATCTCATCATGCCTTCTGCTGGCAAATATTTACTGTAAAATTCAATACTATCAAGATGGTTTTATTTGTCTTCATCCAAAAAAAAAATGTTTCAGAAATAGAATCTTGGAAATCTCTACTAAAGACAAAAAAATTATACATTTGTCAATTCAGGATAACCTTCCCTTGTCAGAGTGTATACAGGATATTTAAGATCATATGCAGTTGGAGGCATCATGAAAAAAAAAAAAGAGTCGGTTGCCTGACGCGTCTTTTTATGGTGATCAAACTTCTCTCTTCACGGGTACGCTAACTGGATCTTCAATTCTATTTTCACCTTAAGGCTCATATATCTGCCACTCTCCCAATCCACTATGCGTTAAAAAAAATAAAATCGATTAACTATCATTCAGCATGTTAGCCCTAATCTGGATGCACAGGCTAGTATGATTTGATAGAAAGCGCTATTAAATTGAAGTTAAGATATTTGTATCCAGCAATATTTATCAGAACTCACCTCTGCTGTGAGAAATTATATCAGAGCTATGATGAAAAAAAAAAATGCTAAGTCATTTCAGTAGACTACTGTAAAACACTGATCACCGTTCTAAATTTGAACCATGGCAATCCAACCTCATTTCTCATACTGTATATAATAATTTGAGAAAGTAAAATAAAGAAATTGTAATCAATGGTGCTCGCAACAGAATTCAAAATGATTGAGACACAGAACATTATAAATAATGTCCAGCAAGCAGGATACCAAACCACCTTTATATTACAACATTTCCACAAAAGTATAACTATCAATAACCCAATAAACAAAACCACAAAATATCTATAGGGCGATATGTTACATTCCATACTCACAAACATCTATAACAATAGCCAACTACTTAAGAAACTCTGGCATCCAAACATATTACTGTAATTCCCCTAACATAGGCTCCACCATAAAAGTCCACTATCTAAAAATAATCCTACTATCATAAAACCCACTAACCAAAACAGAGAATAAAAGGCAATATATTCCGTAGAGTGTAACAGCTGCCAAGCCAAATACGCAGGGGAGACAGGAAGGAGAGTCAGCAATAGAATATATGAACATAGACGCAACGTTATTAATCAAGACAATAGGTCTCTAATTTTCCAATACTGCAAAGGAACAGGTCACACTTTCGCATTAGGAGAACCTAGAATACATTACAATAACATAAACAGCAAATATCAAAGGCTTATAATTGATTCTCTATTATTCAGAAAACACAATAGCATTAATAGAAAATAGATTTGCCCGAAACATATAACACAATATATCCTAGTACCAGCTAATAATATCAACAATAATATAAGTAACTTATATGTAATAGCCAATAACTATTATAAAACTACTTAAATAATAGAATTTCTAACCTATAAGATAATTCTTAGTATATAGCAAACAATAGTAGAATATGTGTAAATACCTTAACCAAAAAAAAAAGTCTTAAGAAAACAAATAATATGCAAAACTTCCTAATGTATATATATATATATATATGTACATAGAATCATAATAGTTTTAGCATCAGGCGACGTTATATTTTCTTGATATATTGTATATGTTTCTCCTGTAGAAGGGCGGACAAGCTCGAAAGCTCGAGAAGACCAGAATAAAAGATACTCATCCCCATAAACGTTTTACTTTGATATCAGAAATCAATGAAAATATTAAGGTTTTGCCACAAACAATGTGAATCGTAAAAGACAGCGGCGAGAGATGCGGTATACACCTACTCAACATAGCTTTCATTGCCTGATAAAATGCCAGTGAAACGGAAAGCATAAATTAAAATTCACGATTTATAATAGACTGTTAATCTCAGGATGCGTGGACTACTTCACCAATACTTAAAAATAGTATGGCTTTTCATTAGGTATATATTTCTAAAGTATAGGGGATGAAACATATACTAAATTCGAGCCCCACGTTGGGCGCCATTGTTGCGTTCCCGGTTTGGATAGATGAAAAGGGAGGATACGCGATGTGACTTATTAAAGTTTCCTTACTTAAGTATATATATATATAGCAATTTAGGCCAACAACCCATGTATATAACCCGCAGCAAGACCTTAATGTTGTATAATAGAAGCACAGCTGTCAATGATGCACTATCGACATGTGTCTTTACATCATCACATGTAATGCAATTTGTGAAATTAAGGTGTGGGGGGTAGTACCATAAAGCAAAAAGGAATGAAATATGTATGAGAGGAAACAAGAGAATTTCTCTAGATATTTATTTAAATAAATTAAAATTTGGGAACATGTCTATACTGACGAGATATGCTATTTACATAATAAAAATTTAGATAGAGGTGACCTGAAGTTACTTTATAGCCCTTTAGGGCCCATGCGAAATCTAGGTTGGTTACTACGCAAAAAGGGGGGGGGCGCTAAGTCATAATGACAAATGGCTTACCTTTTCTCGAAAGTGCCGGCAAAGGTCTGGTCTCCCGTCTGAAAACTGTCCTCTCACTGAGCGACTCCGATTCCATCTTGCCTTTTGGCCAAGAAACCCCCTTTTATTCATGTCTCTCTCCGTTTTCATTCGCTGCCGAGCCAAAGTTTCTATTGGCTGGCATTTTCATTCGCCGAAAGAAACACCAATCAAAATGGCCAACGGCTCCAGTATGCAATTTCATAGACGCCCCAGGCCTCTCCCATCAAAATAGAACATATAGTATTACCAAAACAAAAAAATCTAAAGAGAGCAACAGCTACGGCGATAGTGTAAAATTTCAGACCCCAGGCCCCCCCTCCACATGGATTGAAATACTATCCTCCCTTTTTCTCGGGACGGTATATATATATCGCCCCCCCTCCGTCTTAGCTAAAAATCGACACAGGCCCCTTTTCACTTGAACTGTAATATAACGCTTTCCTTTCTCGGGAAGGATATTTTATAAGGTTCAGTCTTTTAGAGATCTTCCTTCTCCATTTTTTTTTTCTGGTCACCTTTACCTAAATTTTTGGTGAGGGGAATATATGTACATATGGAACAACAGCTTCCAGCGCGGATGTCCCTGGATGTCACTGGTGTCTTCTTCACCAGGCATCAGCTTTCGGCATGGAAGTCTGGTGTCATCAATTGTCTAGGTTTCTGGGCAAAAAGTGGTCTGTAAGTCTATGTGGGAGGGAAGCCATGTATCCATTTGATTTGATTATACATACGCCTTCTGTTGGGGTATGGTTTCAAAAACGTGTCCCAACAGCTATAGTGAATCAAAAATTCAATCCCAATGGGCTTCACTATGGAGAAGTTTTATTGTATATAAAACTATATCAATTTATTTCAGTGTTCTGGGGAGTGTGCTGGAATCCATTGGTATGCAAAAGAAGCAACAGACAAAAATAATACACAGAGAATGCTTTAAGCATCTCAAGACAACTCTCTGGAAATATACCTATGCATTACCTTTAAACCTTTATATGTACAAACACATGTGGCTTCATTTGTCCAACCACTTATCATCTGATTCCAGCTTGCAAAACAAAAAACATTTTTTCCAGTTAATTGAAATATTTTAAAATGTTTAATAAATAATTTTACATTAGAGAGAAAGAGAACTTCTGTGGGTTGGCAGTACAATAGAATCTCTCTCTCTCTAAAGAACACCAAGTTGCAAAGCCAAAGTGCCCTTTAGGGAGAGTTGCTAAATGGTAATTTTATCAATGAAAACTGCTCTTTGTAGAGAGGTGTCCTCTAAAGGGAGTTTCTTTTAATAAAGATTCTACTGTAGCAAAGTTTATATCCTAACCAAGCACTGTTGCCAGAGTATTCTCTAGTTCTGTTTAATTGATCGATTCTGCTATATCTTAGGTTTTATCTTGGCCATTGTGACACATTCAATACCATAAGACATGAGTAAGGAAAAAAAGGTCGACTGTGTGTGTGTGTTAAAGTAGCAGAATTAATCTTTAAAAAGACATATTTTTGTTTATGTTGATCTGTGAAGCATCTCATAAAGTTGAATAAAAGAATCCCTTATATACCAATATTGAATAAAAATATTTCTCCTGTAGAATGGTGTTTTTATCCCCCCCCCCTCCGAAAGCTAGAGATTAAAAGGTTTTTGAAAAGATACTTTTTCCTGGTGGCTTGATAGTTTTATTCAATATCCCATAAAGTATTTTACAACATCTCTATTCTTCTTTCCATTCCAGTATCATTCAGACAGTTTCTTTCAATCCCATCCATCATTTTGCCAAGGGGAAAGAGGTCAAACCTGTCATTGCAGCAGAGAATATAGCTAGGTAGACATTTTGTACAGAGTGGAAGAAGGCATCGCTCTTTATCTTTGTAGATTATTGTACTGATACAGGCTGTGTTTCTAATTTTGAAACGAGTTCCTATTTGAATTAATCTAAATAGTCAACAGTCTTTGATTTCCAGACTTAAGTCTGGTCATCTACGAACAATGACTTTCCAGAATGGTTGCAGGGTTTTCCCACCAGGAAGCCCCATTTCTTTGGGTGGTTGAATTAAAGAGAGGGTTTTTGACTCTTTTAGTTCTCTTTAATTAGAACTGATAAGACACAATTTGGATTATAGATTATAAACACAAGGTAATAAGACTAAATCCAATGGTTACAAGGTTTTCCCACTATGTACTAAGTGCAATTCTCAGTCTGCAACCCCAAGACATTATTGACTCATCCATTGATGAGCTCTACTCTTCCCCGGCAGACACCATCAACAAGCTTTACAAGCTTGATATCTTAGTCTGATTGAGTGGAGATAAGAAAGAAGATCTAAATAGTTTCTCTGTATCTATTTGTAAAGTACCAGTGATGACTTAGTGAAATCTTACAAATGGTTTTAATTAATTCACATTTTATGTATGATGTATTATACCTAATACACAACATACCTTGCACTTGTAAGATCTGTTTTGGAATATACTTCTCCAGCTTGGATCAATGCAAGTAGAAATAACCTATCCAAAAATAGACAGAATCCAAACCAACAGCCAAAATCATCAGTAGTCTCATGGATTTGGCTCAAATCACATTGCAGAATTTGAGTTCAACCTTCTTACCCTGCACCTCAAAAGAAAAATGTATTTTCAAAATTCATATTAAAAAATATAAATTCTCCCAAAGAACACCTTACATGAAAGTTGATTCGAAATTGGGACCAGTTTCCATGCGCAATTATCCAGATCAGATATAGCGTGTCTTATTTGCAACAGGTAAAAAATAAATTTTACATATATTTTAAATTCAAATTGATATTTTATATTTATTTTAATAACAGAATATGTATTATAAATAGATTACTAATCACACACACATAAAAGCTTTATTAAGACCACCGGTCTTATACAGATTCACCACAGGAAGAAAAAATAGATGGAGCTCCTATACTCCAGGCAGCGCAGCACCCAACAACAGCTTCCTGGTCCGACACATGTCCAATGGCCACACGTTTGCATATGTCATGGTTAGCGAATCACTGAACAGGCTGTGTGGAATCAGCCATGTTCTAGTCTTCACTTTCCTCATCCAAATGAACCACGGCATTCGGTGATTCAATTAATCTCCTCTGAACGGTGGATAGATTACTAATCATAAAATCACCATTTGTATTTGGTAAACTGTGTGACTTCACAATTCTCTATACTTTGATGTGAGAAATAAATAAATTATTCTGGAGGCTACTTAAAGTAATTGTTAACGCGCCTGATAAATATTTTTCCAGCTTTACTTAAAGTAGAGTTATCTCATTATTCACCTATCTAACTTTGTAGAATGGTTGAAACACGCTCTGGTAAGACATGTCTGAGGAAGGAATCAAAGCTGAAGAGTCTGCCAAACGGCAACCCGGTGCAACAATATTAATCTATACAAATAAAGGTCATCTCTGGTCAAAATCGACAGTAAAAATTGTTCCATTTGGCCTAGCCACACTGTCAGCTAAACACCCTTTTGGAAAATTCTGAAGATTTCTTGAATTCTTCATGGATCCCATCAAATCAAATTCTGCCCTGAACTGATGAATGCCATTAGCCTGAAACCATGGTGTTTAGATGACAATATGCCAAAGTTGGTGTTGTGGCTTAGTCAACGACCTAATTCTGCTAGTTTGCAGAGATAGTCAATAAATGGAACATAGTTTTTAACATCTATTTTGATAGGAGAGGTGACCTTTCCTTTAATCCCTATTTATTATTGGAATGTGGGTAAAATAAAAAAAAATTGAAATAAATTTGTAAAAAAATCCATTTATTTCAACATCCTTTAGAAGTTTGATATAAAATATACAAAGTCAAGGGGTAAATTAGAAGTATAAAAAATATATAGGGGTGTATATAGTGAGTGCATGGAGGGGAGACGTTAAAAGATGAGATATTTATAAATGTGAAATGCAATTCGTAGATGAATAAATGTTGTCATTTTAGTTTAGGATTTGTCCGCAAGGTTTTGTTTCTAAGTTTGGGGGTATTCTCCTTGTTGCGCAACAGTAGCATGTCTACTGGATGTTGCGTGGTGGAAGATTGAGGAAGTATGTTAGGATTTTTGGTATCAAGTACTGTTGATGGTTGCGCATCTGTAGATTTCTTGGTTTTCTGTGAGGATTTGGTTTCTGTTGGAGTAATGGTTGATGCAGGGACATCTTGAGTGTCTGTGGCAGCTTCAGTTTCCTTGCGGACTTTGCTGATGAAAGCTTCCAGCCGGTTGTCAAATTCAGAGTCGTTCACATTCTTGTTGATCCGGACATATTTCTCCTTGCGGACTGTGATCACTGTCAGCCATTCTGGTAGCTGTTCTCCCAGAAGTACAATGTGTTCCTCCACTTCATCTGGAAAACAACAAACATAAGAAATCATATTGTTTTTTTTTTTTTTTTTTTTTTTTTGCTTATCCCTAGTACACGTGGTACAGGCCATGATAATCATGGTGGGTAGTTAGCGACTGCTTTTACTGTAAGTGCACCACATGTCTACACATGTGAAAAGCAGTTCGACTTTGCACTTACTAATGCCAGAGCCCCGTTTGGTTACTTGCACTCGCTGGTGGGGTTGGACTTTTGCAAGAATCGGGGGCCATTGGAGCATTTTTTTTTTCTTTTAAACAGAAAAAAAGTGTCCAATGCGGGTTCGAACCCGGGTCCTAGTGGTCGAAAACCAAACGGTTTAACCAGCCTTCCACCGACCCCCAAAATCATATTGTGAACATATGTATTGAATCATAGTTGTATGTGGATGGAAATTAAAAAAAAAAAAAAATTGAAAAGTGCTTATTATTATAAGGCTGTGAAAGTAGGGGGTCGGTGGAGGGATGGTCTAAACTGTTGTTTTTCGACAGCAACGACCCGGGTTCGATTCCCGTATCAGGCACTTTTTTTCCAATTCAAAAAATGCTCCAATGGCCCTCGATTCTTGCAAAAGTCCAACCCCACCAGTGAGTGAGAGTAACCAAACGGGGCTCTGGCACATTTGTAAGTGCAAAGTCAAACTGCTTTTCACATGTGTAGACATGTGGTGCATTTACAGTAAAAAAGCAGTCACTTACTTCTACCCACCATGATTATCATGGCCTGTACAACATGTACTAGGGATAAGCAAAAAAAGGCTGTGAAAGCAATTCTACGATTCTAAAAGCTTATGTCTGAAATTTTCTTAAATACCATTTCTAAGATTCCACCCTTCAGTGTAGCATATATAAGCAGAATAATCCAATACAGTATTAGAGCTCTAAAGAAGCGGTCTGGTAGATTAAATAGGCGCAACTGCTAGGAGGGTTCACCACTGATGAGCCAAAACCTCACAATATTTTTTATTGCAGTAAGGACAGTAGAAGTTTGATTTGTGTATAAAAGAATCTACTTTGGACACATAATGATGGTAAATGGATTAGAAAAGATGTTGGAAAAAATTGAAGGAGAAGAAAGGAAAGGAAGACCCGCAATGAGCTGGCTAGAAGGGGGACAAGAAAGCTACCGGAAGTTACTAAATACAAGGTAATAAGACCAAATCCAAATAAATAAATAAATAGTGTGTGATGTTTCGGTAACAATGTTGTTACCGAAACATCACACACTATTTATTTATTTGGATTTGGTCTTATTACCTTGTGTTTATAATATACTAGCCGAATGACCCAGGCAACGCCCGTGTTTTACCCGATTGAATGTTTTGATTCAAATACTATTTGTTACAATTATAAATTGGCGCCTTAAATAAATGCATATATTAGTTAATAACTATAGCCTATGTGCTTTATCTGTCTATGTACTGTTGGCTTCCGTAGGCGTCTCTTACTGGGAAAAAGAAAGAGAGGATTCCATTTAGTTATTAACTAATATATGCATTTATTTAAGGAGCGACCCGCTCCAACACAATAGTTACAACAACCAAAAAGCGAGTGGGAGGGGGGGGGGGGCAAAGGTGGCGTGATCGTAGCCGACCAATAGGAGGGCGCCATTCCAAAAAAAAAAAAAAGCAAACGGTGACAGAGATGACTGATGAAGAATGACACTCGTAACTGTATATAGAATAATCCAAATTATGCCTTATCAACGGTTACTAGATGATCTGCAAGAAATAATGGTCACTAAGAGATAAAATTGGAGAATTCCTGCATGTACCTTACATTTCTGCTTGGAGAATCTATATAAGACCAAAAGGTCTTAATAAAGCTTTTTTTGTTGTTGTTGTATATCAAATTGAAGAATATTTGTCCATATAGTCACCAAAAGTCTTCTTTATAGACACTAACAACCACGAAAAGATGGAAATGCTAAAGATAGAGAGTAGAGAGAATTGGGAAAAATTGACAAAGTAGGAAAAAGACTGTGATAAAGCACAATTTGGGTTATAGATACAAGAAAATAAGACCTAATCCAAATAATTTAATAGCGTGTGACATTTCAACAAAAGCATTGTTACATCATCAGACAAAAGAATAAATGAGAAAAAATATCACAGCAAGTTCTTCTTTCTTATTTCTACCCAATCATATTAGGGTGTCAAGTTGTGACCCTTGATGGTGTCTGTTTGACAACCATCATGACTGGGTGAAATAGAATGCGTCTGCCTTTGTTATTAAGACTGGGAGTACTACTCAGTGGCAAGCCGACTTAGCTATAATGTGAAATGTCACGATACAAGAAAATAACACCTAATCCAAATAATTTATTAGTGTGTGGCATTTCAGCTGCAGCATTGTTACCATCATCAGACAAAAGAATAAAAATACACCTATCCCCCGATTTACACGGTACTTTTTTTACACGTTTTCACTTTTACACGGTTTTCCAAATAAGTTTTTTTTTTGTTTTTATAGCACTATACTAAATGTTACTGTGATTGAACACATGCGCTGTGTACACATCTCACAAGGAATCCCGAGCTTATGTGCTGACTACATATTTTAACCTGTCAATGTATTTTATTTTTATTTCTGTGTACACCTATCCCCCGATTTACACGTTTTTCTCAGGAACGTATCTACCGTGTAAATCGGGGGATAGGTGTATTATAAATAACATTTTCATTCTTTTGTCTGACAATGCTAAAATGTCACACACTATTAAATGATTTGGATTAGGTCTTATTTTCTTGTATCTAAGGGAAAAGACCATTTATCCAGTAGTGGGGATAAATAAAGAGAAAAAGTGAAGTAACATACCTTTACACACGCAGGACTTAGAAGTGGAGTAGACTAGGTTGCAGACTGTCTCCATGGAGATGACATTCTTTTTCTCCATGAAGAAATACCTGAGAAAGGTTAGGGTTAAGGAAGCATTCTTTCATCATGACAAATTATCAATCAGTACCCAATACTAATCACCATATTTGCATATATTCCCACACAACAACATCCCACTATTATAACTACAAGGTAATATTGTAGCATAGAAATCACGTCTTTGTATATCTGGGGATGTGAAAGTATTTATTGATGACGTCACCACGACCTGTCTACAAATATCAACAAACCAACCAAACTATCTACAGCTAGAGAATATCGAGCAAGCAAGCTAGGTAACTAAATGATGATTTTACAAATAATAAATCTGTTTCCAAATATTTCCATTGAATAATTAAATTAAATAATAAATTATTTATTTGCCACAATATGATTAAATCCAAATAAATCAATAGTGTGTGACGTTTTGATAATAGGATTGTTATTGAAACACACAATACACACTATTAATTTATTTAGATCTGGTCTTATTTTCTTGTGGTTATCTTCTTCTTTCTTATCTCCACACTTGGGTGAAGTAGAATGTTAAGACTGGGAGCACTACTCAGTGGCAGGCCTACTTAGCTCTAAAAGAAATGGCCGCCTCTGACATGAGGAACAGACGCCATGTGCAGCTTCTCTTAACATGGAGTACAAACGCTGCTCATCCTGTACACCTGAATCGGGAGCCCTTACAGGGTACTATCAGCCGGGCCAGCTGAGCCCAGGTTTTTTTAGTGAGCTTGTTACTTTTTTAATCTATAATCCAAATTGTGTTTTATCATCACACTATATAATAATTTGTCCTAATCAACAACAAAAGTTTTTTTACTAAGACTTAAATAATTAATGGACAAGTGATCTAAACTATTGAAAATCAACAGCTACAATCCAGGACAGAGCATTGGGAACTTTTTTTTCTGATAAAAAAAAGTGCTCCAATGGCCTCAGATTTTTGCAGTCCAACACCACCAGCGAGTAACCAAAACAGGGCTCTGGTATATTCATGGACAAAACTCAAGAAAGTGGAAAATCTTTGATGTCACTGGTCATTTATTTTTTTGAAGTTGACAGAGGCAATTTTATTTACACTTTATTATCTTGTGTTTTCAATAGAGGTCACTGTATATCAAATAACTTTCATAGTTATTGTCTGAATCCCAATATACATGCTGAAAGGTACAGCTTCCTTAAGTTTTGTCCATGAATGTATTTTTCCCTTTAATCAATAGTAATTATTTTTACCATAAAAATAACTGGAAATGAAAAATCTCCTGATTTCTGACCTGCCAAAGAATCCTTAGAACAAAAAAAATTTGGAGAGCTTTAATAGAAAGTACAGTAGAACTTCTCTCTAAAGGACAACACCTAGTTACAGAGACAATGTGTCCTTTAGAGAGAGGTATCCTCTTACTGGAGAGTTGTTAAATAGTAAAAATGGTAATTTTTGACAATGAAAACTGTCCTTTATAGAGAGGTCTCCTCCAAAAGGAGTGCTCTCTCAGATATAACCTTTTGGTTTAAAAGAGAATACAGGTACTCTCAAATAGATATTAGAAAACATACTCTCAACTCAATAACTTGTTTTAAAATTACAAAATATTTTCTCACAATGAGTTTCTTTTTATTACAAAACGCTAGCTTTCAAGCGATAATTGCTCTTCAAACATTTGTAATTTTAAAACTTTTCACAATTTTATCACGAATAGAAATCAATAACTTGTGTTTGTGCACATGTGGAGACACAACCAACATGGATTCAAAGAACCAAACAAAGGATACGTTCTGATAATGTTCATCATCTCTGGAAGACGACTAGCAACCACTCGGGACCGATGTTGGTCCTTTGTCATGATGGGTTTGGCATTCCGCTCCTTTTCACGTACCTGCAACAACAACATTTACATCTAAGAATTTACTCTCACTCTCTACACAGCTCTGTAACTCCGCCCTTGTCGGTCCCAATCCTGGATGAAAAAGGAGGAGGGGGAGCAGTAACAAGCTCACTAAAAAACCTCGGCTCAGCTGGCCCGGCTGATATTACCCTGTAAGGGCTCCTAATCCAGGGATACAGGATGAGCAGCGTTTGTACTCCATGTTAGGAGTAGCTGCACATGGCGTCTGTTCCTCATGTCAGAGGCGGCCATTTCTTTTGGAGCTAAGTCGGCCTGTCACTGAGTAGTGCTCCCAGTCTTAATGACAAAGGCAGATGCATTCTACTTCACCCAGACCCTAATATGATTGAGTGGAGATAAGAAAGAAGAAGGGTATCAAGCTTGTAAAGCTTGTTGATGGTGTCTGCTGGGGATGAGAAGAGTTTATCAATGGATGAGCCAATATAGTCAAACAATATGATTTTTGACAACCATCATGACTGGGTGAAGTAGAGTTTGTCTGCCTTTGTTATTAAGACTGGGAACACTACTCAGTGGCAGGCCGACTTAGTTACAAAATAAATGGATTAGCTGAGCCCAGGTTTTTTTAGCGAGTTTGTTACTGCTCCCCCTCCTCCTTTTTCATCCGGGCTTGAAACTGGCAAAGGTGGAGTTTTACAAGGTAATAAGATGATGTACTAGCGCACCATCTGTTGTCAAAATTCGAAACTATTTTAAAGGCGTAAGATTCTTTTTGATATTAAACAATTTCTACTGCCCTTACTGCAATGGAAAAATTAATGAGAGGGCCTGGCTCATCAGTGGTGAACCATTAAATAAAGATTTAGTCTTATTATCTTGTAATTTTAATCTAAAATCCAAATTGTACCTTATATAAAAAGAGCCCTGTCTCTTTTTATGTATTGAATCTCAAAGTAATTAAATACAAGAAATTTGAATAGAAGGTTAATTTTAAACACAAAGTAATAAGACCAAATCCAAATAAATAGGATTTGGTGTTATTACCTTGTGTTTATAATCTATAATCCAAATTGTAATTAATCAGTGGGTTAATTTAGGAATTTTAGCACCTAACCCTATCCATAATTTATAGAATGATGCACCAGCGCGCCATCTGTTATCAAAATTCAAAACTATTTTAAACACGCAAGATTCGTTTTGAAATTAAACAAATCTACTGTCCTTACTGCAATGGAAAAATTAATGGGAGGGCGTGGCTCATAAGTGGCGAGAAACCAGAAACCGCTGGGAGGGTTCACCACTGATGAGCCAGGCCCTCCCTTTAATTTTTCTATTGCAGTAAGGACAGTAGAAATTGTTTATTTTCAAAACGAATCTTGCGTGTTTAAAATTTTGATAATTTATAGAGGATGGTTGGTAAAAAAACATCAGTTTTGACAGCCCAGCCAAACCAACATTTGACATTTTTCTAATTTAAAAAAATGTGTTTGAATGGCTAATTTTTACAAAGTCTAACCCCATCTCTCTCTCAGTATGTGTAGGTAACCAAATGGGGCTCACATGTGCAAAAGTCAAACTGATTTCTACATGTGATGTATTTGCACTCGCCAACTAGGGGATGTACATTCAAAATGTGAAGAGATAAAAAGATTGCTTCAATAACCTAATAAAATGGACACAAGGAAATAAGACCAAATCCAAATGAATTAATAATGTGTGACATTTCTGTAACAGCGTTGTTACTATCTTCAGACCAGCTGTTACCGAAATGTCATACACTATTTATTTGGATTTGGTCTTATTACCTTGTGTTTATAATCTATAATCCAAATTGTGTCTTATCATCTAATAAAAAGGAATTAAAAGAGTCAAAGAGAAATGTATAGAACAGGGTAAATACACACAAAAACTTAACATTTATCAAATATGGCACTATAAGTGATAAAAAGCACAATTTTGATTATAGCTACAAGGAAATAAGACCAAATCCAAATGAATTAATAATGTGTGACGTTTCTGTAACAGTGTTGTAACCGAAACATCACACACTATTAATTAATTTGGATTTGGTCTTATTTCCTTGTAGTAATAACCTATAAGGTACAGTAGAACCTCCCTGTAAAGGACAATACCTAATTGTAGATCTAAAGTGTCCTTTGTAGAGAGGTGTCCTCTTACCGGAGAGTTTCTAAATAGTAAAAATGGTATTTTTGCAAATGAAAACTGTCTTTTGTAGAGGTGTCCTCTTACCGGAGAGTTACTAAATAGTAAAAATGGTATTTTTGCAAATGAAAATTGCCCTTTGTAGAGGGGTGTCCTCTTACCAGAGAGTTACTAAATAGTAAAAATGGTATTTTTGCAAATGAAAACTGTTTTTTTGTAGAGGTGTCCTCTTACCGGAGAGTTGTTAAATAGTAAAAATGGTATTCTTTCAAATGAAAACTGTCTTTTGTAGAGGTGTCCTCTTACTGGAGAGTTGTTAAATAGTAAAAATGGTATTCTTTCAAATGAAAACTGTCTTTTGTAGAGGTGTCCTCTTACCGGAGAGTTGTTAAATAGTAAAAATGGTATTCTTTCAAATGAAAACTGTCTTTTATAGAGGTGTCTGCTATAGGGAGGTTCTACTATATATAATTTTTCTCCCATTCAACATTTCCATTGCCTCCAATCTTTAGAAAGATCAATAATTAAAGATAATAAAAAAGAGGCTTGTCATAGATTATCTCACTCTATCCACACAGCATTATCTAATCAAAGGAGGGAGCAGCAATAAAAAACTGGTGTTCATTCATAGGAGATAAGTTAGTTGTGATAAACCTTCATGAATTGCTTATTTGAATAGTAAGAAAGCTCATTCTTTCTTATTGAAAAACCATTGAAGAATATAACAACAATAAGCAACTCCGCCTTTGCCGGTCCCAAGCCCGGATGAAAAAGGAGGAGGGGGAGCAGTAACAAGCTCACTAAAAAACCTGGGCTCAGCTGGCCCGGCTGATAGTACCCTGTAAGGACTCCTGATCCAGGGATACAGGATGAGCAGCGTTTGTACTCCATGTTAGGAGCGGCTGCACATGGCATCTGTTCCTCATGTCAGAGGCAGCCATTTATTTTAGAGCTAAGTCGGTCTGCCACTGAGTAGGGCTCCCAGTCTTAATGACAAAGGAAGACGCATTCTACTTCACCCAGTCATGATGGTTGTCAACAGACACCATCAACAAGCTCTACATGCTTGACACCCTAATATGATTGAGTGGAGATAAGAAAGAAGACAACAACAAGCTATATTAAGACCTTTTGGTCTTATATAGATTTACTAAGCAGAAATGTAGAGTACATACATGAATAATAGTAATAGTACCAGTAATTAGTAATGTTATTTTTTAAGTTAATCACATTTAATTGTAACATGGTAATTTATATACATTAGAACCTCCCTGTAAAGGACACTTAATTGCAGAACCAAAGTGTCTTTAAAGAGGGGTGTCCTGTTACTGGGGAGTTGCTAAATAGTCTTCTTCTTCTTTCTTATCTCCACTCATATTAGGGTATCAAGCTTTGACAACCATCATGACTGGGAGCACTACTCAGTGACAGGCCGACTTAGCTCCAAAAGAAATGGCCGCCTCTGACCTGAGGAACAGACGCCATGTGCAGCCGCTCCTAACATGGAGTACAAACACTGCTCATCCTGTATCCCTGGATTAGGAGCACTTACAGGGTACTATCAGCCGGGCCAGCTGAGCCCAGGTTTTTTAGTGAGCTTGTTACTGCTCCCCCTCCTCCTTTTTCATCCGGGCTTGGGACTGGCAAAGGTTTGATTGCCATGTTTTCTAACACCATCTATCAATTAAAAAATGAATAAAGGCATCTCCTTATCGGGCAACTGAAAGTTGCTGATGGCTTGCACCATCTATCAGAAATCTATCTTTTTTCATTTTTTAATTTGTGAACCTTATCCCAGTACAATATCACATTTTTTTCACACCATCTATCAAGTATGGATAGAATTGTGATACTATAATTGCTCCTCGTGGTTGCGTCATAATGACAAGTCTCTTGTGTCTTAGTAAACATGGGAACTGGTTCCGAGACCTCCCTAAGATGTTTTCCTATAGAATCATTCAAAAGTACCAAATAAAGATTTTTATATCAATAAGGGCAGATGGTGAATGAACTATTATGTTAATACATTTTGTGACTAGGGCGTTATATTCTCTTTTGGTTGAATCTTTTGAAAATATAGCTGTATATATAAATTATGTATGATTGCTAATAATTATTTTTGCCTTAATTTCTATCTGTAATTAATTATTTTATCAATATTAATGTCACTTTTAATAGACAAGGCTTAAAGAGATTTCTCCTTGATGAATATGAAAAGAAAAATATTCTTTCTTTGTAGCATTCATGTTCAAGAAAGTAAAGAAATACTGTTTGTGTAAAACTTAGATATTTGAATGAAATGACTGGTTGATATTTTAAAGAAATAATTATAAAAATATGTCACACCATCTATTGCCTTTTAAAAATACAAATAGTATATTTTTAAACCTTAAAAACATGTTTTGATTACAGATTTTTAAATAGTTTAAATAATATCAAGAAAAACGTTCGAGTCATGTATAAATTTAAAACGATCTCTCAAATAATTAATAAAAATTGATTGTTATTATTTTCAATATATTTTAAAAGTAAATACACAACTTTTTAACTTCGTGTATATAATATTTTAAATTATATAAAATGGTATTATTTATATTTTTTAAATGCAAAAGAAATCGTTATTTACAATGGAATAAACATCCGGAAAATTGGCGCCAAAATTTTTTTTTTTTATACATACCCTTTCAAGTAAAGTTTGAGAAATCCCTCGGAGATTGCCACTTTGAATTTTTGCATCTGCTTTGGTTAAGGCCTGTAAAAAAATTAAAAGGAGTTATTAATTAATATTTTTTCCTAAATAATTGCGTAATATTGACTTACATCTTTATCATTGCTTGTAACTGATGGCTTCGCATATGGATGTGATTTTAGCCTTTGACTTAAAAGAGATTTTCCTAGTAAGGATGAAGGTTTTACAAAGTCATACTTTTGGGATTTATAGAAAGAAGAGATGGTAGGTTGAAAGGGCATGATGAAAAGTGCGCCAAAACAGCTGAGGCGAGAAAATAAACAATATTTTTAATAATCTAAAATTTGACAACATCGATTTTATCAATGAGTAATATAAAAAAAAAAGTTTTGCAATTTTAGAAAGACAACATTTTATCTTTTAATGACAACAGTTTCATTTTTAAACGATATTCTCGATTTTTAAAAATATTTTACTCTAAATATTTTTTAATTTTATCGAAATATTTTTATTTTAATTGAAAATAGTCTATTTTTTTTAGACATTTTTATATCCGCTTTAATCGAGCATTAGAAATAAATCATTTGAGATTTTCTCAAATAAAGTTAATCACTGTTTAATATATGGCGTTACTTTTTTTCTTATATTCCCACTACAAGATGTTTACCAGCTAACATTTAGCCATATTTTTATAACTGAGTTTTTAAATAGATTTTTATAAACTCAAAGTAAATCTCACGTAAATTAGTACTCTTCCCTCGAATGCCTCGATATTCATTCAGTAATATATATTGGAACTAATATTACGACATCGAAATTTTAAAAATATATTCAATTCTAAATTATATTATTGTTGTATATAGCATAATCTGTGTAAATATAAAGATCCAGCAACACTGTTTGGTATAAGCAATGGAGCCATAATAAATATGCAATTCATCTAGCGCAATGCTGTATTGAATGGCTATATATATAGAGGATGTAACTATATTAAATATATATTATGGGGGGTTTTCGGTGGAAGGAAGGTCTAAACCATTGGTTTTCGATCGCTACGACCCAGGTTCGATTCCCGCATTGGACACTTTTTCGGGACTCAAAAATCATTCATTTTGGTTAGCAGCGCCGTAAATAAAGATATTTTCTCTATATTAAACATATATGTATAAATAAGGCTAAAGGTAAAATAGAAACAGTATAATAGATATAACAATTATATTAATTAGAACGTGCTAACTTGTCATAAAGGTATGCGTTAGCTCAAATTTAAGCTATAAAGCAGCTTGTATCGAAAATATAGGAAGAAATAAAGGCCATATTAAACAGTAGTTAACATTACTTGATGAAATCTCAAATGATTTGTTTCCTGTTAGGTTATTCAGTGATTGAATATATCATCATCACAAGTTAATGTTTTGGTTCATGTAGGATATGTAAAATAACATATTACAATAGAGGCCTTTTAATAAAGTTACGTCTTCATGATAGGTTAGTGATTTGTTGTTTTGTACAAGACACTAACAAATCAAACATGGTGTCAGAAAAGTGATTTGAAAACAAACGAAAAAAAAAATATCGCGGTAAGTTCAATTTTACGTTATAAGACTAATAAAATAATAAATAAGCCTTATCGTATATTAAATAGAAAAAAGATATGTATTTACAAATACCGCCACCTGAACCAGTTAATTTCAGAGGAAATATAGAAGAAAACTGGAGATATTTCAAATCGCATTGGCGTAACTTTTCAATAGCAACAGGGTTGGACAATAAAGAAGACAAATTAAAAGTTGCAACCTTATTGTCTATTATAGGCAAAGAAGCTTATAATATATTTGAACATCTCGATCTTTCAGATGAACAAAGAAATAACTCAGATGAGATAATAAATGAATTGACTCAGCATTTTACGCCAAAAATTAACATTATTTATGAAAGATCAATTTTCAACCAAACAAATCAAGAAACAAATGAAAGTATTGAACAATATATATGTAGATTAAGAAAATTGTCTTCCACATGCAATTATGGTGCAATGACAGAAGAAATGATCAGGGATAGGTTAGTTTTGGGAATAATTGACAAGCAAACCAAAAGACAGCTGATCAGTGATCCTCAACTAACATTGCAAAAAGCTATTGATGTGTGTAAGGCTAATGAAAGCGCTAACAAACAAATTGAAAACTTAACTAAAAACACTCAAGAGGAGGTGAACAAATTGAATATAAGAAAGAAAACAGTCAATCAAAATAAAATGAAAAAGAACATTCCTTGTAGATATTGTGCAACATTCCATGAGCACAACAGACAAAAATGCCCTGCATGGAATCAAACCTGCAGAAAGTGTAACAAAAAGAATCATTGGGCAAAAGTTTGCAAATCCAGAATGAGAACAGTTCAAAGCCTTGAATCTCAAAACTCCAATGATGAACAAGAAGATTGTTATTCTTTAGAATACGTCTCAGAAATTTCTGCTAGAAAATTGATGACTAAATTAGAATTAGAATTGAATGGATACAAGGAAAGCATAATTTGCCAAATAGATACAGGAGCAACTGTCAATGTTTTAAATTTTGCAGATTTATGCAAAATCATGCAAGATGGCAATCCTTCTCTTAAACCAAGCTACATCAAACTAAGATGCTATGGAGGAGAAATATTAAAGCCAAGAGGACAAATCAAAATCAACTGTTCCCACCAAAGCAAGCAACATCCTATAGTGTTCCAAGTGATAGATCATTGGGAAAAACCTATTCTAAGTGCTGAAACTTGCCAGAAATTGAATTTAATAGAAATTAAAGCTGACTTATGCAAAATTGAATCCACATGGACAAAACAAAATAACCTTCTAGATAAATATAAAGACATATTTGAAGGCATTAGATGCTTACAAGGGGAATACAAACTAGAAACAGATCCTACAATCAAACCCATCAAGCAAGCACCTAGAAGAGTACCTATTACCTTAAGAAAAGAATTAAAAGAAAAATTGATTGATATGGAAAAGAAAAATATCATTGCCAAAGTTGATTATCCAACAGACTGGATTAGCAATCTAGTACTAGTAAAGTCAACTAAGAAGTTAAGAATATGCATTGATCCTCGAGAATTAAATGTCGCCTTGAAAAGAGCTGAATACCCAATACCGACAATTGAGGAAATAATACCAAATCTTCAAAATGCCAAAATATTCACAGTAGTGGACACTAAAGATGGTTTTTGGAATGTGAAGCTCTCTGATGAATCATCGAACCTTACAACATTCTGGACTCCCTTTGGAAGATACAAATTTCTTCGAATGCCATTTGGATTAAAGACTGCTTCTGAAGAATACCAAAGAAGACTCTATGAAATCTTCCAAGGTCTTGAAGGAATTGAAATAATAGCTGATGACATTCTGATTTTGGGAAAAGGTGACTCATATGAAGAAGCACTGAAGGATCATGATAGAAATCTTGAAAATCTTTTCAAGACAGCCAGACAAGCTAATTTGAAATTCAACATCAATAAAGTCAAGCTCAGACTAAAAGAAGTAAAATATCTAGGACATATAATAACTCCACATGGATTAAAGCCAGATCCAGAAAAAGTTAAAGCCTTAAAAGAAATGCCTCATCCAGAAAGTATAACAGAACTCAAAAGTTTCCTTGGTTTTGCAACATACCTATGTAAATTCATGCCAAATATTTCAATGATTAGTGAACCTTTGAGAAAATTGACAATGAAAAATTCAACATGGTCATGGAGCAAGAATCATCAAGCTGCATTTGAACAAATCAAAGATCTAGCCTCAAAAGCACCAATTTTAAGATATTTTGATGCGGACAAATCTATAGCTATACAATGCGATGCAAGTAAACATGGACTTGGAGCTACCCTACTACAAGAAAGCCAGCCAATAATTTTTGCATCTAGAAGTCTAAGCAAGACTGAGCAAAACTATGCTCAGATAGAAAAAGAATGTCTTGCAATTGTTTTTGCATGCGAAAGATTTCATCAGTACATTTTGGGCAAATGTCAAGTGATTGTGCAAACTGACCACAAGCCTCTTTTGTCAATATTTAAGAAATCTATTCTAAAAGCGCCACAAAGACTCCAAAGAATGCTTTTGAGACTGCAAAGATATAACTTAGAACTAGAACATGTCCAAGGATCACAAATGCACTTGGCGGACATCTTTTCAAGAGCTTGCATCAAAGATGTAAGGAATGAAAATCTGAAATATGATGTGTATCCCATTGACATCATTTACAAAGAAATTGCCACAGTCAATGTTATGGAAACATTAAGTGTATGCAGTGACACTGTCCTGAGAATTAGAGAAGAAACATCATCTGATCCTATTCTGTGTGAAGTGAAGAAACTTATTCTAAATGGATGGCCACCAAATAAAAATCAAACTTCAATGCTAACCAGAGAATATTGGAATTTTAGAGAAGAATTAACAGTTCAAGATGGAATCATACTAAAGAATGATAGAATTGTAATTCCAAATAAATTAAGAGCAGAGATGATAATGAAAACCCATCAAGGACATATTGGAATTAATTCAAGTATGCGAAGAGCAAGAGACAATATCTTTTGGCCAGGAATGAATGCACAAATAGGCAAGAAATTGAAAATTGTTCTATTTGTCTATCAAATTCACAGAATCAAGTGAGAGAACCAATGAAATCTCACAAAATTCCAAATTATCCCTGGGAAAGAATATCTCTTGATATATTCGAAATCTTCAAACAGAATTACTTAATAATAGTGGATCATTACTCAGATTTTTTTTGAAGTTGAATGCCTAGAAAATACAACATCTGAATACATAATTGAATGCTGCAAAAGACAATTCAGCAGATATGGAATTCCTCAAATTATAGTCTCAGACAATGGAAGGCAATTTACATCAACTGAATTCCAAAAATTCAGCAAAGAATGGCAATTTCAACATTCTACATCATCACCACTTCACAGTCAGGGAAATGGAAAAGCTGAAGCGGCAGTTAAAATAGCCAAAAACATACTGAAGAAATCTAAACAAGAAAATAGTGATTTTTGGCAAAATTTGTTAAATTGGAGAAATACACCCACTATAGACATAGATTCAAGCCCAGTACAAAGAATCATGTCTAGAAGAACGAGAGCTATACTGCCAATTCACCCAAATTTACTTAAACCATCAATTCCAGAAAATATTCCAGACAAAATATCCATCAAAAGACAGCAGGCAAAATACTACTATGATAGAAAATCTAAAAATTTACCAGACTTAGACATAGGACAAGAAGTGTATGTCAGAACACCCAATACCACCCCATCATGGTCCAAAGCTAACATCACAAATGAACACAACACAAGATCCTATGATGTGAATATTCAGGGTAGAACCTACAGAAGAAATAGAACCTGGATTAAACCACAACAGGCTTCAGCAAATCTAAAATCTACAAACAATCAAGAAGAAGGAAGAAAAGAAAGCATTGATCAAGAACAAACTGTATCAAATTGCTTACCATCTACTTCATCAGCAGGAGGAGACAACATTGTGAAAAGAACCCGAATTGAAACTACCGAATGCAGAATCCATTCAAAGAGTGACAGCCCCACGGTAAGTGAACCTGAGAATGCTGCATCAGAGACTAGAACCAGATCAGGTCGACTGGTGAAAAAACCAAGTAGATTTAAAGACTAGTGAAAAAAGGGAAGATGTTAGGTTATTCAGTGATTGAATATATCATCATCACAAGTTAATGTTTTGGTTCATGTAGGATATGTAAAATAACATATTACAATAGAGGCCTTTTAATAAAGTTACGTCTTCATGATAGGTTAGTGATTTGTTGTTTTGTACAAGACACTAACAAATCAAACATTAAAAGGATATAAAAATTCTTAAAATAAACCAATTTCAAATAAAATAAAAGTATTTCTATTAAAATTAAAATATTTATAATATAATTGCTAAAAAATCAAATAAAATCTAAAATATCAATTAAAAATGCTTTTGTTGTTAAAGTGTAAAATGTTGTTATTAAATTAAAAATGATGTCATTAAAATGTTGGTTGTGTATGTCAAATGTTGTTTTTAAAGTATAAACATTATTATTAAAGTGTAAAAATGTTGCCTTAAAATTGAAAAACCTATATATGTGGGAATATGAAAAAAAAAATCATAATATTTTTACACATCTTTTGTCAGTTTACAAAATAGTGGATACAAAACATTATACTTTTATTTTTTGAATTTCTGGGCGTAATCTTTTTCAATATAGAAGTAGCTAAAACAAATGCCAACATTTTACACTATAATAATGATTTTTTCCAATTTAATAGCCCTTTTCGCACTTTAATAAAAACATTTCCATTTTTAATCGCTATTTTTCCATTGCATTTTAAAATTTAAGAAATATTCTACATATATTTTTATTTTCAATTAAATTATTTTATTTTAATTGAAAAATTAGTCTATTTGGACATTTTAATATAAATTATAATAAAGCAATAGAAAACCAAAAATCTGCAGTATATTCAATTTTATATTCTAATTTTGAGAACTGTTTAAAATTCCTTTATTCCTTTTTTAGTGGAGAAAGGTGTTGAAAAGCAATTTATAGAATCTTTACAGTAAAAGTTGATGTAACATACTGTATAGAGTTTCAGTTTTCTAGTTTGTCAATAAAAAAGTTATAACCGATTGTGCATCATTTATTGACCGTACACCTCGTATAAATCATTGTAAAAATAGTAATACGTTATACGATAAATAAGTTTCATTCCATTCCCAGCAGTGATATTTATTAAAATATTTTAATTTTTTTCCTCAAAAGATGGCACCACAGGTCCTAAAGCTAAACAACTAGCTGTTTGCTATCTAATGATAGAACTCGTACCGCCATCTATGAACAGATAATCGAACTATTTTTACGAAAACAATTTTTAGGAGTCACATTCACCATTCATTCTTTTAAATGCAGATTTTTTTAGAGCATTCTTATAATTATATATTTATAATATAATTTAATATAAAAATTACATGTAAAAAATATATACATTTGATAATGAAATATATTTATCACAATATTTCAAAATTTTGAAAGAAAAATTATGAAAGAAATCATTCCAAAATTTTTATACTGTTTGGCGCTTCTTTATTTTATATTAAAACGTTTAGAAACAAATGAAAATATAATATTTTATTAGGAATAAAATAAACGTTTTTTACAAATGCTTAAAATAATAAAATACACTCATGGAGACAAAACTTAAGGAAGTTGTACCTTAAGGCAAGTATATCGGGATTCAGACAATAACTCTGAAAGATATTACAGTGACTTTTATTGAAGACACACGAGATAACCAAGACATCTACTTCTGGAGTGCCCAATTTTCCGGGATTTTAGGGAAAATAGATTTGGTCGTATTGGACAGCTTGATGAATTTGTAGACAAAAAAGAAAAGTATAAAAATTTTGATCAATTTTGTAAATACATATACAACTTTCTCTTGAATTGGAAAAAATAGAAGGAATCTTAGAAAAAAAAAAAGAACTGCGATGCTTGCTCTGTGTGTTTTGCTTTGTTGTTTGTTTTTCTCTTTGGACAATTTTCTTTAGTTAATTTATGTAAAATAATGAATTGAACAGGATTGTATATAGCCGAATTGCTGTGATGCAGTGAAAGGTATTGACGCAAATATCCCTGAGTTTGGGATATCGCGTTTCATGATGTTAATAAAGTTTAATCAAGTGTGAACAAAATTGCCCTGTTTCCCTAAAAAAAAAAAAAAATGTTGGCTTGAAAACAGCTGAAGCAGGAAGCCGCGTGAAGCTCGCGCATTGCGTCTCTGATGCATCTGTATAAAATCTCTAGAACGTGATAACCATGATTGGGTGAAGTAGAATGCATCTGCCTTTGTCATAAAGACAGGGAGCACTACTCAGTGGCAGGCCGACTTAGCTCCAATATGAAATGGTCGCCTCTTACATGAGAAACAGACACCATGTACAGCCGCTCCTAACATGGCGTACAAACGCTGCTCATCCCGTTTCTCTGGATTAGGAACCCTTACAGGGTACTTATCAGCCGGGCCAGCTGAATCCAGGTTTGTTAGTGAGCTTGTTACTGCTCCCCCTCCTCCTTTTTCATCCGGGCTTGGGACCGGCAAAGGCGGAGTTTTTGGCTTGTAACTCTAATGAGCTTCGAGAAAGAAACCTGAAATTTTGAATTTCTTCTTCATTTAAGGTCATGAATAATCATTTCAAAAATCAAACCTCAACTTCCAG
>CP092868.1:25983049-26039280 GCA_030710605.1 Cordylochernes scorpioides
ATAAATTGTATTTATACTTATGTAGTCGTATGTTTTGTTTTAATTTGTGTTATATTTTAAAAATTGCTTTATAATGCTTTATATTAATCTGAAATATGCAAATCAAAAAAATATGCAAAATATATATTCTAATATTTGACAGAGAATTCTTTGAGTCAAAAGGCGATCCATTAATTAAGATTATATAAAAGGGCGTACCTGGATCTGTAAAGAGAAAAAAAAATTTTTTTCTCAAAATATTTCGAGAGATTGCTCCCTCTTTATCAATTTATAAATAATAAGCAATAAATTGATAAAGAGGGAGCAATCTCTCGAAATATTTTGAGAAAAAAATTTGTTTTTTTTTTTCTCTTTACAGATCCAGGTACGCCCTTTTATATGAAGAGAATTCTTTTTTCTAAATATAAATAAATAATTGTTGATAACTCTGTGACTTGTAAACATAGAAAGTTCTGGATATCTTTTGTTATAATATCATCATCAATTTAGAGCCCTCTATCTTTGGCGCGATACTTTTTTCTTTTTTAATATAATTAAAACTTATTTCTAATTTTTCAGTTATTTGTTAGAGTAGATGTACATTCATGGACAGAACTTAAGGAAGTTATACCTTTTAGCATGTATATTGGAATTAAGACAATAACTCTGAAATATATTACAGTGACCTTTATTGAAGACACACTATATACACTCATGAACAAAACTTAAGGAAATTGTACCTTTTACCATGTATATCGGGATTCAGACAATAACTCTGAAAGATATTACAGTGACCTTTATTGAAGACACACTATATACACTCATGGACAAAACTTAAGGAAATTGTACCTTTTAGCATGTATATTGGGATTGAGACGATAACTCTGAAAGATATTACAGTGACCTTTATTGAAGACACACTCATGTACAAAACTCAAGGAATTTGTACCTTTTTACATGTATATCAGGATTAAGACAATAACTCTGAAAGATATTACAGTGACCTTTATTGAAGACACACTCATGTACAAAACTCAAGGAATTTGCACCTTTTTACATGTATATCAGGATTAAAACAATAACTCTGAAAGATATTACAGTGACCTTTATTGAAGACACACTCATGGACAAAACTTAAGGAATTTGTACCTTTTAGCATGTATATTGGGATTGAGACAATAACTCTGTAAGATATTACAGTGACCTTTATTGAAGACACACTCATAGACAGAACTTAAGGAAGTTGTACCTTTTAACATGTATATCGGGATTCAGACAATAACTATGAAAGATATTACAGTGACCTTTATTGAAGACACACTCATAGACAGAACTTAAGGAAGTGGTACCTTTTACCATGTATATCGGGATTCAGACAATAACTCTGAAAGATATTACAGTGACCTTTATTGAAGACACACTCATGGACAAAACGTAAGGAAGTTGTACCTTTCAGCATGTATATCGAGATTCAGACAATAACTCTGAAAGATATTACAGTGACCTTTATTGAAGACACACTCATGGACAAAACTTAAGGAAGTTGTACCTTTTAGCATGTATATTGGGATTGAGACAATAACTCTGAAAGATATTACAGCGACCTTTATTGAAGACACACTATATACACTCATGGACAAAACTTAAGGAAGTTGTACCTTTTAGCATGTATATCGGGATTGAGACAATAACTCTGAAAGATATTACAGTGACCTTTATTGAAGACACACGAGATAACCAAGTGTGAACAAAATTAACTCTGTCTCCAAAAAACAGACAACCGTCGACATTAAAGACTTTCCACTTCCTTAAGTTTTGTTCATGAATGTAGAGAACTATACTGTGCTAAAAGCGTATGTCCATAGTTTGCTAAATTCCATAACTAAGGTTCCATGACTAAATGGTATAGGGTAGCATACATAAAACCAGTATTGTCCAATACAGTATTAGAGCTCTTAAAAGCTGGTAGATTAAATTGGTGAAACCGCTGGGAGGGTTCACCACTGTCCCCAAAAAAAAAAAAAAAAACAGAAAACAGCCAGCGACGTAAAAGAATTTCCACTTCCTTATGTTTTGTTTATACGCTAACAAATATGTTTTATAAAACTGAGACAAGAAATAGGTAAATAATCTTCATGTAAGTAGTATAGTAATATTATAAATTTTCCAATTTACAATATTTTCATGCACTTTTAGACGTTCTTGTTGAATTTTTTCGAAGAATTAGAAGTATTTGAAAATATTTCGGGTCTTCATTGTTATTCTTTGAATGCCTTTTTCGATGGCAATATCAAACAAAACATAACCTGAGACATGAAATTACAGGAATGTCGGTACATAGAGCGTGGCTATTCGAGGATGGTCAAAATATTTGCATAGAAGTCGATCGAAGGATGCAGGTCAGCGGTGTTTTCCCGTTACCATGACAACGAAGTGTGCAATACAACTCGGACGTCTTACGTCAATCCGTCGTCTACCTTTGTGAGGTCAGTTCAAGGTTATTCTGTCTTCTTAAATACCTTCTGTGTGACCTCTGTATGACCTCTGTGTGACCTGTAGTTGATCTTTTCTGTTATCTGTAGTATCAGGTTTGTAGGGTTCTTTATTTCAATCTGATATCAGGCCAATAACAGTTTCATTCCTGTAGTACCTTCTGTAGTTTGATAATTTGACCTCTGTGTGACCTCTGTTTGACCTCTGCATGACCTCTGTGTGACCTGTAGTTATTTCTGTTAGCTGTAATGTCAGTTTTGTAGGGTTCTTTATTCTATTCTGATATCGGGTTAATAACAGTTTCATTCCTGTAGTACCTTCTGTAGTTAGATAATTCGACCTCTGTTTGACCTCTGTATGACCTCTGTGTGATCTGTAGTTATTTCTGTTAACTGTAATGTCAGGTTTGTAGGGTTCTTTATTCTATTCTGGAATCAGGTCAATAACAGTTTCATTCCTGTGGTACCTTCTGTAGTTAGATAATTTGACCTCTGTGTGACCTCTGTTTGACCTCTGTATGACCTCTGTGTGATCTGTAGTTGTTTCTGTTAGCTGTAGTGTCAGGTTTGTAGGGTTCTTTATTTCAATCTGATATCAGGCCAATAACAGTTTTCGTTCCTGTAGTACCTTCTGTAGTTAGATAATTTGACCTCTGTTTGACCTCTGTATGACCTATGTGTGACCTTTAGTTGATATTTTCTGTTAACTGTAATGTCAGGTTTGTAGGGTTCTTTATTCTATTCTGGAATCAGGTCAATAACAGTTTCATTTCTGTAGCACCTTCTGTAGTTTGATAATTTGACCTCTGTTTGACCTCTGTATGACCTCTGTGTAACCTGTAGTTGATTGTTTCTGTTAGCCGTAGTGACAGGTTTGTAGGGTTCTTTATTCTATTCTGGAATCAGGTCAATAACAGTTTCATTTCTGTAGCACCTTCTGTAGTTAGATAATTTGACCTCTGTTTGACCTCTGTGTAACCTGTAGTTGATTGTTTCTGTTAGCCGTAGTGACAGGTTTGTAGGGTTCTTTATTCTATTCTGATATCAGGTCAATAACAGTTTCATTTCTGTAGTACCTTCTGTAGTTAGATAATTTGATATTTAATGCCGCATCACCTGTAGTCACTTCTTTCTGTTGTCTGTAATATACACTCATGGACAAAACTGAAAAACTGGGTAAAACGGAACATGGGACAAGTCTATACCTATGGTCACAGCAATGGCTAACTACATATTCTAGGAGGTCTGGCGGTAAAAGAGTTATGTGATGTTTACAAACGCTGTGTAGAACTTTGTGCATTTCAAATGGAAATAGCTGCTATGTTGATACTGAATTTTATTATATAATATATGTTCATAGATTCTTCTTGGTTGGTCGAATTCTTGCAGCCTGTACTACACTGACGAAAGCCAACAGCCTGAAAGACACACCTAGTTATGTTATTTCTTGTTTATTCATTAAAAAGCATTCCAGAAATATAAAAAAATCAACGTTTAGTTGATATTTATTCCTATAGATGACGCTCTCAGAAACTTTTATTTGCATGATTAGAAGATTCTATTTTAATATACATATTCTATAAAATAAAATGCTTTCAAAGAGCCAAAAACTCGATATTCTGTGCGTCCTATGCAAAATTGTTAATCTCAAAGGGAGAATAGAAATGTTGCTAGTACAAATGTAGTCTTCGAGGAAGTAGGGACCGCAGTTTTGATTTGCATAAAGTGCGGGGAGCGGAAGAACATGGACCCTGGGGCTATCCCATGGCCCACATCCGGGACTCATTGTCCAGGACCGGTACTCTCTTTATGGCCACGGAATTTATTCTTGGCGGTCCTTAGGCCGGGACGTGAGTTGGGTGGCTTAGGTTGTGTTTGGTTATGGCCTTCAATGATTCTTGTCTGTAGGTCTTTCTGGTTATTTTAGGGATGATTTAATGATATCTGTATATTTCTTGGTTGTGTAGTTGTAGCCATCTACTTCAGTGGTGATCTTCGTTGATTATGTAGATATTTATCAGAGTGGTGGCCTTTTGCTGATGTCTGTATCTATCTTGGTTGTGTAGTTGTAGTCATCTACTTCAGTGGTGGACTTTACTAACGTATTTACATCTTTAGTCTAGAAGAGACATAGCACACAGGCGTTTGCTGATGTCTTAGATTTTTCTGGTTATTGTAAGGATTTAATGATATCTGTATCTTTCTTGGTTGTGTGTAGTTGTAGGCATCTACTTCAGTGATGGACTTTTACTCCATGTGTTTACATCTTTCATCTAGAGGTGGACTAATGCTGATGTCTTTCCGGTTATATATTGTAGGGATTTATATAGTTTTGAAGATCATTGTAAGGATTTGATGACATCTTTTATATCTTTATTGTGTAGTTATGTAGTTGTGGGCATCTACTTCATTGGTGGACTTCGTATGTAGATCGATATATGTAGATCTTTCTCAAAGTGTCGATCTTTTGCTGATGTCTGCATTTATTTCTGTTTATTGTAGGTATTTATGGTAGGTATTGTCTATATACACTCATGGACAAAACTTAAGGAAGTTGTACCTTTTACCATGTATATCGGGATTGAGACAATAACTTTGAAAGATATTACAGTGACCTTTATTGAAGACACACTATATACACTCATGGACAAAACTTAAGGAAGTTGTACCTTTCAGCATGTATATCGGGATTCAGACAATAACTCTGAAAGATATTACAGTGACCTTTATTGAAGACACACCAGATAACCAAGTGTCAACAAAACTTAAGGAAGTTGTACCTTTTACCATGTATATCAGGATTCAGACAATAACTCTGAAAGATATTACAGTGACCTTTATTGAAGACACACTATATACACTCATGAACAAAACTTAAGGAAGTTGTACCTTTTAGCATGTATATCGGGATTCAGACAATAACTCTGAAAGATATTACAGTGACCTTTATTGAAGACACACTATATACACTCATGAACAAAACTTAAGGAAGTTGTACCTTTTACCATGTATATCGGGATTCAGACAATAACTCTGAAAGATATTACAGTGATCTTTATTGAAAACACACGAGATAACCAAGTGTGAACAAAATTGTCTCTATCTCCTTAAAAAAAATCAGATGACAGTCGGCATAAAATATGAAACGTCCGCAAGTCCATGTGTATATAAAGCTATTTAGCTTAAGGAAAATGCATTTCATATACAATTTGTAGAGATCAAATATTTGTTACATTTCCCAAAAAGCTCTTTGAAATGCCTTGCAAGACATTAAAAGATAAGACCATAAATAAATGTATTTAAAACAGATATATAAGGTCAAATAAATTAAAATTTAGAAATCCAAATAGGAAAAAAAGCCTATTAAATTCACACGTCTCTTGCAAAATCTTTATGGCCTTTACATTATTCATATTCATACCATTCCATTTATTTATTGGATGGCCTTGTCCTTTCTTTAGCCAATCAAATCTTCAATATTTGTCCTTCTCTTCGTCTGGCATTCTTTGTTCTTTTCTTTAAATTTGAACTTATTTTTTTAGCATTTATTTGTAAAAAATAGTACAAAAGGTGAATTTGTTTTTTTTTTTTTTGCTTATCCCTAGTACACGTGGTACAGGTCATGATAATCATGGTGGGTAGTTAGCGACTGCTTTTACTGTAAGTGTACCACATGTCTACACATGTGAAAAGCAGTTCGACTTTGCACTTACAAATGTGCCAGAGCCTCGTTTGGTTACTTACATTCGCTGGTGGGGTTGGACTTTTATAAGAATCGGGGGCCATTGGAGCATTTTTTTTTTTTTTTTTAACAGAAAAAAAGTGTCCAATGCGGGAATTGAACCCGGGTCGTAGTGGTCGAAAACCAAACGGTTTAACCAGCTTTCTATACTAACATCGCAAATGGATGACCCAATCAGACCGAACGTAATACCACTGGTGCAATACCCCAGGATTCAGAAAGCCATCAGGATAGGCTGGGAGGGGCACTAGGGGATCCTCACAAACACGAATATTCTGTGACACAATTTTATTATGTAACAAATGAAAACATTCAGAATGTTGTTCTTTCACAAATAAATAAAACTCTTTTTTTTACTGTCCTCTTAATGCGATGAAATAATATTGGGAAGGGGCTTGACTCATCACTGTTGAATCCTCCCAGCGGTTTCACCAATTTAATCTACCAGACCGCTATTTTTAGAGCTTTAATACTGTATTGACTCATTCTGCTTATATATGCAACACTGAAGGGTGGAAATATCATTTGCATATAACCACAAAATTTTATATATACAGTTAAATCTGTCTATAGCACCCCCCTCTTGGGACTCACCAAAATAGGATGCTATAGAGATAGGGTGCTATAGACAGGTCACTTTTAATGTAAATCGCATCGTACTACGTATTTAAAATCGGGTGCTATAGAGAGGAAAGTGCTATTTATAGGGGTCGCTATAGACAGTTTTAACTGTATTTTAACTTCTATATTTTAACTTCACCACTTAAATATAATATTAATTAATTGCACACCTTCCCAGCAGTGTATGATATTTAAAAAATAAAAGATAAAAATACTTAGCTACATGGTTTTAATAACAGACGATTTCCTTGTTGAAAAAAAAAACGGCTGAGAACGCCATAAATTTGGAATCCGCTAAAAAAGAGTTACTGCAATTTATCTTTACCGGAAGAAATGTCCAGGCAATCTTTTACCTTTATTTCCCTGACTATATATATATCCAATATGTCTTCTGCTTCAAATAATTCTTACTAACTTCGTCTGCAATTTTATTACCTTTATGTTCTTATTTCGTTTGCTTTTTTTTTTTTTTTTCAATTCGGAAGATTTTTCGTTCTCGTTTTTGGATTATAACGTTTTTTTTTTTTTTTTTAATTAAGAAGAAGAAAAGAAAGGGCATCTCCTTATCTTGCAATTGAAAGTCTCTGATGGCTATCGGAATAAATATCAACTATTCATTGATTTTTTTTAATTATTCCAGAATTTGTCAAATACCCATTCTTGATTAATCAAGAAAAGCTAACCACGGACGCGTTTCGGGCTGTTGGCCCTCATCAGCGTGGTGCAAGTTGTACCTCAACGACCAAATAATTGGTCATTCAGGCATCCTGAAAAATCATGAAAGGGGTAGTTATGGCCAGAAATGCTTGAGAACACAAAACAATATGAAAAAAAAAAGTACAAATGTGATATTGTACTGGGATAATATTTTTTCACGCTTTTTATAATGTTCGTTTTTTTTTTTCTTTATAAATTTTCTTCTGTTTATTATAGTTTTGTAAATTTTTAATCTATATATAAGGAATGGAAGTATTTGATCAAGAATAATTCTTTTTCTTACAAATCAAAAATGTCTACTGTCCTTACTGCGATGAAACAATATTGGAAGGGAAGTAAGGACAGTAGAAATTTGATTTATGTGAAAAATAAACATTCGTGCTTAAATAGTTTTCATTTCTCTTATATATAGACTAGCCGAATGACCCGGGCAACGCCCGGGTTTCACCCGATTAAATGTTTTTATTCAAATACTATTCGTTACAATTATAAATTGGCACCGTGGATGTCACTTTTGTGAAACGTCCTGCTCCAAACTTTGTGTGTTTTTAAAATATAAAAATATATATGTAAATTTTCACAACGATATTTGAAAATTATATTATTTTGATTTTTCAAATACTATTCGTTACAATTATAAATTGGCGCCGTGGATGTCACTCTTGTGAAACGTCCCGCTCCAAACTTTGTGTCTGAGAAGCGATATTTTTATAGAAAGATGATCTGGCTTTTGTTTTCTGCTCGAATGAATGTTTTTCTGTTAGAATTTTGTTCCTGCCTACAAAATAATGAACTGGTTTCACCCGTGGTCTCTGCTTTTTGGAATTTTTCCCGATATAATTTTGTATCTGATAATCAAACATGATACAGCAATATCGTCATCATCATTTTCTGACTAAAAATATATAGTTTTAATAATTGATTTATATATTTTTTTAAAATAGCCTATCGTCTTCCCCCTATTTTTTTACCTATGTATGGAAAATTTGGTTTGAATTAGTGAACTACTGCGAATTTGTATACCGGACATACAGACAGACAAACATACAAATATTCATTTTTATATATATAGATGGCGTGTTATTGTTTTATATAAATTTTCTATCTATATAAATACAATGACTGTCTGTGTTGCATGGTGTCAACTTGGAAAGTGGCTGGAAGTTGAGGTTTGATTTTTGGAATGATTATTCATGACCTTAAATAAAGAAGAAATTCAAAATTTCAGGTTTCTTTCTCGAAGCTCATTAGAGTTACAAGCCAAAAACTCCGCCTTTGCCGGTCCCAAGCCCGGATGAAAAAGGAGGAGGGGGAGCAGTAACAAGCTCACTAACAAACCTGGATTCAGCTGGCCCGGCTGATAGTACCCTGTAAGGGCTCCTAATCCAGAGAAACAGGATGAGCAGCGTTTGTACGTCATGTTAGGAGCGGCTGTACATGGTGTCTGTTTCTCGTGTAAGAGGCGACCATTTCATATTGGAGCTAAGTCGGCCTGCCACTGAGTAGTGCTCCCTGTCTTTATGACAAAGGCAGATGCATTCTACTTCACCCAATCATGGTTATCACGTTCTAGAGATTTTATACAGATGCATCAGAGACGCAATGCGCGAGCTTCACGCGGCTTCCTGCTTCAGCTGTTTTCAAAGCCAACATTTTTTTTTTTTTTTAGGAAAACAGGGCAATTTTGTTCACACTTGATTAAACTTTATTAACATCATGAAACGCGATATCCCTAACTCAGGGATATTTGCGTCAATACCTTTCACTGCATCACAGCAATTCGGCTATATACAATCCTGTTCAATTCATTATTTTACATAAATTAACAAAAGAAAATTGTCCAAAGAGAAAAGCAAACAACAAAGCAAAACACACAGAGCAAGCATCGCAGTTCTTTTTTTTTTTTTCTAAGATTCCTTCTCTTTTTTCCAATTCAAGAGAAAATTGTATATGTATTTACAAAATTGATCAAAATTTTTATACTTTTCTTTTTTGTCTACAAATTCATCAAGCTGTCCAATACGACCAAATCTATTTTCCCTAAAATCCCGGAAAATTGGGCACTCCAGAAGTAGATGTCTTGGTTATCTCGTGTGTCTTCAATAAAAGTCACTGTAATATCTTTCAGAGTTATTGTCTGAATCCCGATATACTTGCCATAAGGTAAAACTTCCTTAAGTTTTGTCTCCATGAGTGTATTTTATTATTTTAAGCATTTGTAAAAAACGTTTATTTTATCCTTATAAAAATATTATATTTATATTTTTCATTTGTTTCTATATGTTTTAATATAAAATAAAGAAGCGCCAAACAGTATAACAATTTTGGAATGATTTCTTTCATAATTTTTCTTTCAAAATTTTGATATATCGTAATAAATATATTTCATTATCAAATGTATATATTTTTTACATGTAATTTTTATATTAAATTATATTATAAATATATAATTATAAGAATGCTCTAAAAAATTCTGCATTTAAAAGAATGAATGGTGAATGTGACTCCTAAAAACTGTTTTCGTAAAAATAGTTCAATTATCTGTTCATAGATGGCGGTACGAGTTCTATCATTAGATAGCAAACAGCTAGTTGTTTAGCTTTAGGACCTGTGGTGCCATCTTTTGAGGAAAAAAATTAAAATATTTTAATAAATATCACTGCTGGGAATGGAATGAAACTTATTTATCGTATAACATATTACTATTTTTACATTGATTTATACGAGGTGTACGGTCAATAAATGATGCACAATCGGTGATAACTTTTTTTTGACAAACTAGAAAACTGAAACTCTATACTGTATGTTACATCAACTTTTACTGTAAAGATTCTATAAATTGCTTTTCAACACCTTTCTCAACTAAAAAAGTAATAAAGGAAATTTAAACAGCTCTCAAAATTAGAATATAAAATTGAATATACTGCATATTTTTGGTTTTCTATTGCTTGATTATTCTATATACAGTTACGAGCGTCATTCCTCATCTCCTAATCAACAATCAATCATCAGTTTTCATCTCTGTCACCGTTTCTTTTTTTTTGGAATGGCGCCCTCCTATTGGTTGGCTACGGTCATGCCACCTTTGCCCCCCCCCCCCCCCCCCCCCCACTCGCCTTTTCGTTTATGTAATTATTGTGTTGGAGCGGGTCGCTCCTTAAATAAATGCATATATTAGTTAATAACCAAATGGAATCCTCTCTTTCTTTTTCCCTGTAAGAGACGCCTACGGAAGCCAACAGTACATAGACAGATAAAGCACATAGGCTATAGTTATTAACTAACATATGCATTTATTTAAGGCCCCAATTTATAATTGTAACAAATAGTATTTGAATCAAAACATTCAATCGGGTAAAACACGGGCGTTGCTGCCCGGGTCATTCGGCTAGTAATTTATATAAAAATGTCCAAATAGACTAATTTTTCAATTAAAGTAAAAAATAATTTAATTGAAAATAAAAATATATATTATAATTCTTAAATTTTCAAATAAAATGGCAAAATAGTGATTAAAAATGGAAATGTTTTTATTGAAGTGCGAAAGAGGCTATTAAATTGGAAAAATTCATTATTATAGTGTAAAATGTTGGCATTTTTGTTTTAGCTACTTCTATATTGAAAAAGATTACGCCCAGAAATTCAAAAAATAAAAGTATAATGGTTTGTATTCACTATTTTGTAAACTGACAAAAGATGTGTAAATAAATTATGATTTTTTTTTCATATTTCCACATATATAGGTTTTTCAATTTTAAGGCAACATTTTTACACTTTAATAATAACGTTTATACTTTAAAAACAACATTTGACATACACAACCAACATTTTAATGACATCATTTTTAATTGCGGAGATAATTCTAGCGCTAGACCAAGCACCTCATGTCAGCCTCTGTTAGGTAAAGGGACACAGTGGAGTTGCAGGCAATGAACTGGCTGACCAGGCAGTAAAGACGGCAGCAATCTCTAACCTGGAACAATCCTACTCCATCCTTCCCCAAAGCTTTGCCCGCAGACGTGCCCACTCATCTGCTACGGAAGCTTGGACCTTAGTCTACACCCAGGATTAACATAACAGAAAACTAAAAATATTTGCAACCTCCCCAATCCGCCTTAGGTCATTCCTGTCCAAAATATGTCTTGGGATGGCCACCACTACCATCCTTACCGGCCACGGCCACGTTCTGGCAGATCTAGCGCTCTGCCATAGAGATCTAGATCCAACATGTTCTCACTGCCGGGAAGATTCACGGACTGTGGATCACCTCCTCTTCTCCTGTCCAACTTTTATGCTACACAGGCTACAGACAGCCCTTCTGCTTGGAGTACAAGACTTCAGCCCGACAGCCCTGCCCCTACTTCCTGACTCCTTGCCGGCTTGGAACTACCTGGTTACCTGGTTCACCTCAGCAATCTGTCCTCCCCATGACTAGACTTCTCCTCTAGACTTCTGTACAGCCCGGGTAGTTGGCGATTTACAGGAGCCCGGGTTACCTCTATTTTCTCTCTCTCTCTAATTTAATAACAACATTTTACACTTTAACAACAAAAGCATTTTTAATTGATATTTTCTATTTTATTTGATTTTTTAGCAATTATGTTATAAATATTTTAATTTTAATAGAAATACTTTTATTTTATTTGAAATTGGTTTATTTTAGAAATTTTTATATCCTTTTAATCAAGTATTGGAAACAAATCATTTGAGATTTCATCAAGTAATGTTAACTACTGTTTAATATGGCCTTTATTTCTTCCTATATTTCCGATACAAGCTGCTTTATAGCTTAAATTTGAGCTAACGCATACATTTATGACAAGTTAGCACGTTCTAATTAATATAATTGTTATATCTATTATACTGTTTCTATTTTACTTTTAGCCTTATTTATACATATATATTTAATATAGAGAAAATATCTTTATTTACGGGGCTGCTAACCAAAATGAATGATTTTTGAGTCCCGAAAAAGTGTCCAATGCGGGAATCGAACCGGGTCGTAGCGATCGAAAACCAATGGTTTAGACCATCCTTCCACCGAAAAACCCCCATAATATATATTTAATATAGTTACATCCTCTATATATATAGCCATTCAATACAGCATTGCGCTAGATGAATTACATATTTATTATGGCTCCATTGCTTATACCAAACAGTGTTGCTGGATCTTTATATTTACACAGATTATGCTATATACAACAATAATATAATTTAGAATTGAATATATTTTTTAATTTTCGATGTCGTAATATTAGTTCCAATATATATTACTGAATGAATATCGAGGCATTCGAGGGAAGAGTACTAATTTACGTGAGATTTACTTTGAGTTTATAAAAATCTATTTAAAAACTCAGTTATAAAAATATGGCTAAATGCTAGCTGGTAAACATCTTGTAGTGGGAATATAAGAAAAAAAAGTAACGCCATATATTAAACAGTGATTAACTTTATTTGAGAAAATCTCAAATGATTTATTTCTAATGCTCGATTAAAACGGATATAAAAATGTCTAAAAAAATAGACTATTTTCAATTAAAATGAAAGTATTTCGATAAAATTAAAAAATATTTATAGTAAAATATTTTTAAAAATCGAAAATACCGTTTAAAAATGAAAATGTTGTCATTAAAAGATTAATGTTGTCTTTCTAAAATTGCAAAACTTTTTTTTTTTATATTACTCATTGATAAAATCGATGTTGTCAAATCTTAGATTAATAAAAATATTGTTTATTTTCTCGCCTCAGCTGTTTTGGCGCACTTTTCATCATGCCCCTTCAACCTACCATCTCTTCTTTCTATAAATCCCAAAAGTATGACTTTGTAAAACCTTCATCCTTACTAGGAAAATCTCTTTTAAGTCAAAGGCTAAAATCACATCCATATGCGAAGCCATCAGTTACAAGCAATGATAAAGATGTAAGTCAATATTACGCAATTATTTAGGAAAAAATATTAATTAATAACTCCTTTTAATTTTTTTACAGGCCTTAACCAAAGCAGATGCAAAAATTCAAAGTGGCAATCTCCGAGGGATTTCTCAAACTTTACTTGAAAGGGTATGTATAAAAAAAAAATTTTTGGCGCCAATTTTCCGGATGTTTATTCCATTGTAAATAACGATTTCTTTTGCATTTAAAAAATATAAATAATACCATTATATATAATTTAAAATATTATATACACGAAGTTAAAAAGTTGTGTATTTACTTTTAAAATATATTGAAAATAATAACAATCAATTTTTATTAATTATTTGAGAGATCGTTTTAAATTTATACATGACTCGAACGTTTTTCTTGATATTATTTAAACAATTTAAAAATCTGTAACCAAAACATGTTTTTAAGGTTTAAAAATATACTATTTGTATTTTTAAAAGGCAATAGATGGTGTGGCATATTTTTATAATTATTTCTTTAAAATATCAACCAGTCATTTCATTCAAATATCTAAGTTTTACACAAACAGTATTTCTTTACTTTCTTGAACATAAATGCTACAAAGAAAGAATATTTTTCTATTCACATATTCATCAAGCAGAAATCTCTTTAACCCTTAGTTACTGGCGCCTATTTTCCTTACACAATTACTGGCGTTCGGCCTCTCAGGCCGTCTTTTAAAATCAATAATAAACCATGTTATTTATAAAATAAAAAGAAATTAAACGTATACATATAATTTCCAAAGAATAAATATTTTGTTTTTTTCTAATAAACAGAGCTCTAAACAAAATTAAATGAAAATTTACAAGAAACTCTTTCTATCGAAATATCTGAAATATTCTATATATATATTCTAAAAAATGCTATCTAAAATATTTTATTCAAGATCAGGTGCACAATTCAAGCATATTTCAATAGAATGATCTTTGCAGATTGGTTCTTTGCATTTTTTGAATTGCATTTGAGTTCGACGATCTTTTTTACATAGGTAGCATCTTTTGCGTTTTTTGGACCAAGGACTGCCGCTTGTGGATTCCTAGATAACACATATTATTGATATTTCGTTTGAATATCAAATAAATATTTGCCTACCTCAAGTGATGAAGTTCCAACATGCTTCTGAATTAATACTCGCAGATCTCTTGACAAATTTTGGCTTGATTTCTCATATTCAAGGCATCTCTCATTAGTTGTAGAGCAAGCTGCTTTATAAAATCTTTTCGAGCCATTCCACCGTCTTGCTTGACAGCCTTATAAATTACTGCTGAATTTATTGCAACCACATCCAAAAAGTTGAAAAATAAACACAGGGGCCATCTTTTGGTTCTACTTCCAACAGAATACATGTCTGATCAACTACATCTACACTACCTTTGGTCATATTATAAAATGTGATTATATCGGGCTTTTGTTGTTCAGCAGTTTCTTGATTAATTGTTGTGGTCGAACGCATTGTGGAGAGTAATATAACAGATTTTCCAATTTTAGGGACATAGGATACCAAATTTTTTGTCTTTTGAAAAACCAAAAGTGGAACCGAACTTCTATTATATTATACAAAATTACAATCATAAAACACAATTTAGAAATCGTATAATTGAAGCAAGAGTAATAAAAAAAAACGAATGCTCAACTTATTTGTTGCGTTTGAACATCTATAAAACCAAAAGTGAAACGGCCAATAATAGGGGCGCTAAAATTCCCAGTGACGTAATTACTGGCGCTCGGCTTTAAAGGCCGTTTGATTTAATAACTCTGGATATACAAAATAGATTTCTCTTAAAATGAAAAGTTCTTCAAATAAATGCATATTATTAAGCTACCTAAAATTTTGATGAAAAATTATGCATTTTGAAATTTTCGCAAACATTTTTAATTTTCACACGGCCTTTCAAGCCGAACGCCAGTAATTATGGGTTAAGCCTTGTCTATTAAAAGTGACTACCATATTGATATTGATAAAATAATTAATTACAGATAAAAATTAAGACAAAAATAATTATTAGCAATCATACATAATTTATATATACAGCTATATTTTCAAAAGATTCAACCAAAAGAAAATATAACACCCTAGTCACAAAATGCATGAACATAAAAGTTCCTTCACCATCTGCCCTCATTGATATAAAAATCTTTATTTGGTACTTTTGAATGATTCTTAGGGAGGTCTCGGGACCAGTTCCCATGTTTACTAAGACGCAAGAGACTTGTCATTATGACGCAACCACGAGGAGCAATTATAGTATCACAATTCTATCCATACTTGATAGATGGTGTGAAAAAAATGAAAAAAGATAGATTTCCGATAGATGGTGCAAGCCATCAGCAACTTTCAGTTGCCCGATAAGGAGATGCCTTTATTAATTTTTTAATTGATAGATGGTGTTAGAAAACATGGCAATCAAAACCTTTGCCAGTCCCAAGCCCGGATGAAAAAGGAGGAGGGTAGCAGTAACAAGCTCACTAAAAAACCTAGGCTCAGCTGGCCTGGCTGATTGTACCCTGTAAGGGTTCCTAATCCAGGGATACAGGATGAGCAGTGTTTGTACTCCATATTAGGAGCGGCTACACATGGCGTCTGTTCCTCATGTCAGAGGCGGCCATTTCTTTTGGAGCTAAGTCGGCCTGCCACTGAGTAGTACTCCCAGTCATGATGGTTGTCAAAGCTTGATACCCTAATATGAGTGGAGATAAGAAAGAAGAAGACTATTTAGCAACTCTCCGGTAAGAGGACACCTCTCTAAAGGACACTTTAGCTCTGCAATTAAGTATTGTCCTTTACAGGGAGGTTCTACTGTATATAAATTACCATGTTACAATTAAATGTGAATAACTTAAAAAATAACATTACTAATTACTGGTACTATTACTGTTATTCCTGTATGTACTCTACATTTCTGCTTGGAGAATCTCTATAAGACCAAAAGGTCTTAATATAGCTTGTTGTTGTCTTCTTCCTTTTTCTTATCTCCACTCAATCATATTAGGGTGTCAAGCTTGTAAAGCTTGTTGATGGTGTCTGTTGACAACCATCATGACTGGGTGAGGTAGAATGTGTCTGCCTTTGTCATTAAGACCGAGAGCACTACTCAGTGGCAGGCCACTGACTTAGCTCCAAAAGAAATGGCCGCCTCTGACATGAGTAACAGACACCATGTGCAGCCACTCCTAACATGGAGTACAAACACTGCTCATCCTGTATCCCTGGATTAGGAGCCCTTACAGGGTACTATCAGCCGGGCCAGCTGAGCCCAGGTTTTTTAGTGAGCTTGTTACTGCTCCTCCTCCTCCTTTTTTATCCGGCTTGGGACCAGCAAAGGCGGAGTTCTTGTTGTTATATTCTTCAATGGTTTTTAAATAAGAAAGAATTAGCTTTCTTACTATTCAAATAAGCAATTCATGAAGGTTTATCACAACTAACTTATCTCCTATGAATGAACTTCAGTTTTTTTTATTGCTGCTCCCTCCTTTGATTAGATAATGCTGTGTGAATAGAGTGAGATAATCTATGACAAGCCTCTTTTTTTATTATCTTTAATTATTGATCTTTCTAAAGATTGGAGGCAATGGAAATGTTGAATGGGAGAAAAATTATATATAGTAGAACCTCCCTTTAGCAGACACCTCTATAAAAGACAGTTTTCATTTGAAAGAATACCATTTTTACTATTTAACAACTCTCCGGTAAGAGGACACCTCTCTACAAAGGACAGTTTTAATTTGCAAATATACCATTTTTATTATTTAGTAACTCTCCGGTAAGAGGACATCTCTCCCTAAAGGACACTTTGGCTCTGCAATTAGGTGTTGTCCTTTACAGATAGGTTCTGCTGTACCTTTTAGATTATAGCCACAAGGAAATAAGACTTGATCCAAATAAATTAATAGTGTGTGACATTTTGGTAACAACGCTGTTACAGAAACGTCACACACTATTAATTCATTTGGATCAAGTCTTATTTCCTGTAGCTATAATCCAAATTGTGCTTTTTATCACTTATAGTTGCACTCTACTTCACCCAGTCATGATGGTTGTCGGTGGAAGGCTGGTTAAACCGTTCGGTTTCGACCACTACGACCCGGGGTTCGATTCCCGCATTGGACACTTTTTTTATGTTTAAAAAAATGCTCCAATGGCCCCCGATTCTTGCAAAAGTCCAACCCCACCAGCGCGTGCAAGTAACCAAACGGGGCTTTGGCACATTTGTAAGTGCAAACTGCTTCTCACATGTGTAGACATGTGGTGCGCTTACAGTAAAAAAGCAGTCGCTAACTACCCACCATGATTATCATGGCCTGTACCACGTGTACTAGGGATAGGCAAAAAAAAGAGATGGTTGTCAAAAATCACATCGTTGACTATATTGGCTCATCCATTGATAAGCTCTTCTCACCCCCAGCAGACACCATCAAAAGTCTCAAGCTTGATACTCCAATATGATTGAGTGAAGATAAGAAAGAAGACCTTGTAGAACAAAAATTGCAATTATACCGTGAATGTTTCTTATGAACGAAAAATCAAAAATTTATTTTAAGGAGAAATAGCTAACCTTAGGGATGAAGTATGATAGGATGAATTGTGAAGAGTAACGATTCCCATCCCTGGACACTTTTATTGTTCCGTTTATCATTACCCTTCACAATTCATCCTATCATACTTCGTCCCTAAGGTTAGAAATAATCGCTATTTCTTCTCAAATTAATTTTCAATTTTTTGTTCAAAAGAAACCTTCGTGGTATAATTGCAATTTTCGTTCTACAAATTATAAACCGCATTATATTGTTTTATAAAAAAGACCCTAGTGAATTCTTTTTTTTTTTTTTTGCTTATCCCTAGTACACATGATACAGGCCTTGATAATCAGGGTGGGTAGTTAGCGACTGCTTTTACTGTAAGCGCACCGCATGTCTGCACATGTGTAAAGCAATTCGACTTTGCACTTACAAATGTGCCAGAGCCCCGTTTGGTTACTTGCACTTGCTGGTGCGGTTGGACTTTTGCAAGAATCGGGGACCATTGGAGCACTTTTTTTTTTTAACAGAAAAAGTGTCCAATGTGGGAATCGAACCCAGGTCGGAGTGGTCGAAAACCAAACGGTTTAACCAGCCTTCCACCAAACCCTTGTGTGAGTTCTTAGATGTGAATGCTGTTGCAGGTACGTGAAAAGGAGCGGAATGCCAAACCCATCATGACAAAGGACCAACATCGGTCCCGAGTGGTTGCTAGTCGTCTTCCAGAGATGATGAACATTATCAGAACGTATCCTTTGTTTGGTTCTTTGAATCCATGTTGGTTGTGTCTCCAAATGTGCACAAACACATTGTGAAATTGTGAAAAGTTTTAAAAAGAAAACTAATAAAAAGAAACTCATTGTGAGAAAATATTTTGTAATTTTAAAACAAAGTTATTGAGTTGAGTATGTTTTCTAATATTTATTTGAGATTACCAGTACCTGTATTCTCTTTTAAACCCAAAGGTTATACCTAAGAGAACACTCCTTCTGGAGGAGACCTCTCTACTAAGGACAGTTTTCATTGTCAAAATTACAATTTTTACTATTTAACAACTCTCCACAGTAAGAAGATACCTCTCTCTAAAAGACACATTGTCTCTGTAACTAGGTGTTGTTCTTTAGAGGGAGGTTCTACTGTACTTTCTATTAAAGCTCTCCAAATTTTTTTGGTTCTTTGAATCCATGTTGGTTGTGTCTCCACATGTACTCTTACATACATTGCTGAGTTGAGTACATTTTATAATTATTTGAGATTACCAGTACCTGTATTCTCTTTTAAACCCAAAGGTTATACCTAAGAGAACACTCCTTCTGGAGGAGACCTATCTACTAATGACAGTTTTCATTGTCAAAATTACAATTTTTACTATTTAACAACTCTCCAGTAAGAGGATATCTCTCTCTAAAGGACACATTGTCTCTGTAACTAGGTTTAGAGAGAGGTTCTACTGTACTTTCTATTAAAGCTCTCCAAATTATTTTTGTGTTCACTCTTTTTGTTCTAAGGATTCTTTGGCAGGTCAGAAATTAGGAGATTTTTCATTTCCAGTTCTTTTTATGGTAAAAATAATTACTATTGATTAAAGAGAAAAATACACTCATGGACAAAACTTAAGGAAGTTGTACTTTTCAGCATGTATATTGGGATTCAGACAATAACTCTGAAAGTTATTTGATATACAGTGACCTTTATTGAAAACACGAGATAATAAAGTGTGAATAAAATTGCCTCTGTCAACTTCAAAAAAATGAGTGACCGGCGACATCAGACTTTCCACTTTCTTGAGTTTTGTCCATGAATGTACCAGAAACCTGTTTGGTTACTAGCTGATGGGGTTGGACTGCAAAAATCTGAGGCCATTGGAGCATTTTTTTTATCAGAAAAAAAGTGCCCAATGAGGGATTCTGTCCTGGATTGTAGCTGTTGATTTTCAACAGTTTAGATCACTTGTCCATTAATTATTTCTATTTAAGTCTTAGTAAAAAAGCTTTTGTTGTTGATTAGGACAAATTATTATATAGTGTGATGATAAAACACAAATTGGATTATAGATTAAAAAAGTAACAAGCTCACTAAAAAAACCTGGGCTCAGCTGGCTCGGCTGATAGTACCCTGTAAGGGCTCCTGATCCAGGGATACAGGATGAGCAGCGTTTGTACTCCATGTTAGGAGTAGCTGCACATGGCGTCTGTTCCTCATGTCAGAGGTGGCCATTTCTTTTGGAGCTAAGTCGGCCTGCCACTGAGTAGTGCTCCCAGTCTTAATGACAAAGGCAGATGCATTCTACTTCACCCAGTGTTGAGATAAGAAAGAAGAAGACTACAAGAAAATAAGACCAAATCTAAATAAATTAATAGTATGTGATGTGTTTCAATAACAATATAACAATACTATTATCAAAACGTCACACACTATTGATTTATTTGGATTTGATCTTCTAGTTTATTATAGTGGGATGTCAAAATTCAAAACTATTTTAAACGAGTAAGATTCTTTTTGAAATAAACAATTTCTACTGCCCTTACTGCAATGGAAAAATTAATGGGAGGGCCTGGCTCATCAGTGGTGAACCCTCCCAGCGGTTTTGCCAGTTTAATCTACCATACAGCTGTTATATTGCATTTTTAAGGTAGATTAAACTGGCAAAACCGCTGGGAGGGTTCACCACTGATGAGCCAGGCCCTCCCATTAATTTTTCCATTGCAGTAAGGGCAGTAGAAATTGTTTAATTTCAAAAAGAATCTTACCCCTTTAAAATAGTTTCGAATTTTGATAACAGATGGCGCACTAGTGCATCATATTATAGTGGGATGTTGTTGTTGTGTGGGGATATATGCAAATATGGTGGTTTAGTATTGAGTGCTGATTGATAATTTGTCATGATGAAAGAATGCTTCCTTAACCCTAACCTCTCTCAGGTATTTCTTCATGGAAAAAAAGAATGTCATCTCCATGGAGACAGTCTGCAACCTAGTCTACTCCACTTCTAAGTCCTGCGTGTGCAAAGGTACGTTGCTTCACTATTTCTCTTTTTTTATCAAATCTCCACTTCTGGATGAAAGGTCTTTTTCCTTAGATATAAGAAAATAAGACCTAATTCAAATCATTTAATAGTGTGTGACATTTCAGCAACAGCATTGTCAGACAAAAGAATAAAAATGTTATTTATACAATGCTGAAACGTCACACACTATTAAATTATTTGGATTAGGTCTTATTTTCTTGTATCTATAATTTAAATTGTGCTTTATCACGGTCTTTTTCCTAATTTGTCATTTTTCCCAGTTCTCTATACTCTCTATCTTTAGCATTTCTATCTTTTTGTTGTTGTCAGTGTCTATAAAGAAGACTTTTGGTGAATATATAGACAAATATTCTTCAATTTGATCTACAACAACAACAAAAAAAGCTTTAGAAAGAAGGAATCATATATCGCCACAACTCTTTTTATTATTATAGCGGTTAAGGAAGCTTTCGGGCAAGCCCTTCTTCAGCTAATTATATTGTGCAAACAAAGAGAGATTATATATCGTTTTTAATATAAATCAAAATAAACGAAAAGAAATATTGAAACGAGGGCGATAGGGGTGTGGTAAATTTCTTTTCGTTTATTTTGATTTATATTAAAAACGATATATAATCTCTCTTTGTTTGTACAATATAATTAGCTGAAGAAGGGCTTGCCCGAAAGCTTCCTTAACCGCTATAATAATAAAAAGAGTTGCGGCGATATATGATTCCTTCTTTCTAATTTGTCGAAATCCGTAAACCGTTTACCATGAAAAAAGCTTTATTAAGACCTTTTGGTCTTATATAGATTCTCCAAGCAGAAATGTAGGGTACATGCAGGAATTCTCCAATTTTATCTGTTAGTTGCCATTACTTCTTGGAGATCATCTAGTAACCGTTGATAAGGCACAATTTGGATTATATATTATAAATAAGGTAATAAGACCAAATCCAAATAAATAAATAGTGTGTGATGTTTCTGTAACAATATTGTTACCAAAACGTCACACACTATTTATTTATTTGGATTTGGTCTTATTACCTTGTATCTAGTGACCTTCTGGTAGCTTTCTTGATTCCTTCTAACCAGCTCATTGCAGGTCTTCCTCTCTTTTTTCTTCAATTTTTCCAGCATCAACATCTTTTCTAATCCATTTACCATCATTATGTGTCTGAAGTAGATTCTTTTATACATAAAACAAACTTCTACTGTCCTTACTGCAATAAAAAATATTGTGAGGTTTTGGCTCATCAGCGGTTTCACCAATTTAATCTACCAGACCGCTTCTTAGAGCTCTAATACTGTATTGTATCATTCTGCAACACTGAAGGGTGGAATCTTAGAAATGGTACTTAAGCAAACTATGGATATAAACTTTTAAGACAGTAGAATTACATTCACAGCCTTATAATAATCTCTTTCTGAAAATAAACAATTTCTACTGCCCTTACTGCAATGGAAAAATTATACAGTAAGAGCAGTAGAAATTGTTTATTTTCAAAAAGAATCTTACGCCTTCAAAATAATTTCAAATTTTGATAACAGATGGCACTAGTGCATCATATAATAATCTCTTTGCAATTTTTTTTTTAAATTTCTACCCATACACAACTATGATTCAATACCACCTTGTTAGTGTTGTTGTTTCTTATCCCTTGTGTAAAGATTACACAAATTCCATGAGTTTGGTCCTCGAGCTGTTTGATGATAAGCAGCAGCCTCTTCCTTGTTAGATGTGTAACATATGTTCACAATGTGATTTCTTTTGTTTGTTGTTTTCCAGATGAAGTGGAGGAACACATTGTACTTCTGGGAGAACAGCTATCAGAATGGCTGACAGTGATCACAGTCCGCAAGGAGAAATATGTCCGGATCAACAAGAATGTGAACGACTCGGAATTTGACAACCGGCTGGAAGCTTATATCAGCAAAGTCCGCAAAGAAACTGAAGCTGCCACAGACACTCAAGATGTCCCTGCATCAACCATTACTCCAACAGAAACCAAATCCTCACAGAAAACCAAGAAATCTACAGATGCGCAACCATCAACAGTACTTGATACCAAAAATCCTAACATACTTCCTCAATCTTCCACTACGCAACACCCAGTAGACATACCACTGTTGCGCAACAAGGAGAATACCCCCAAACCAAGAAACAAAACCTTGCGGACAAATCCTAAACTAAAATGACAACATTTATTCATCTATGAATCTCATTTCACATTTATAAATATCTCATCTTTTAACGTCTCCCCTCCATGCACTATATACACTCCCTATATATTTTTATACTTCTAATTTATCCCTTGACTTTGTATATTTTATATCAAACTTCTAAAGGATGTTGAAATAAATGAATTTTTTTACAAATTTATTCCTTTTTTTTATTTTACCCACATTCCAATTATAGGGATTATAAAAGGAAAGGTTGCCTCTCCCATCAAAATAGATGTAAAAACTGTTCCATTTATTGACTATCTCTGCGGGGGTCGGTGGAAGGCTGGTTAAACTGTTTGGTTTTCGACCACTACGACCCGGGTTCGATTCCCGCATTGGACACTTTTTCTGTTTAAAAAAAAAAAAAAATGCTCCAATGGCCCCCGATTCTTGCAAAAGTCCAACCCCACCAGCGAGTGCAAGTAACCAAATGGGGCTCTGGCACATTTGTAAGTGCAAAGTTGAACTGCTTTACACATATGTAGACATGTGGTGCGCTTACAGTAAAAACAGTCGCTAACTACCCACCATGATTATCATGGCCTGTACCACATGTACTAGGGATAAGCAAAAAAAAACTAACTCTGCAAACTAGCAGAATTGGGTCGTTGACCAAGCCACAACACCAACTTTGGCAAATTATGTCATCTAAAGACCATGGTTTCAGGCTAATGGCTCTCATCCACGAAGAATTCATGAAATCTTAAAAGGGTGTTTAGCTGACAGTGTGGCTAGGCCAAATAGAACAATTTCTAGTGTCTATTTTGACAGGAGAGATGACCTTTATTTGTATAGATTAATATTGTTGCATCAGGTTGCTGTTTGGTAGAATCTTCAGCTTTGATTCCTTCCTCAGACATTTCTTTCCAGAGCGTGTATCAACCATTCTACAAAGTTATATAAGGGAATAATGAGATAACTACTTTAAGTAGCCTCCAGGATAATTTATTTATTTCTCACATCAAAGTTTAGAGAGATGTGAAGTCACACAGTATACCGAAATACAAATGACGATTTTATGATGAGTAATCTATTTATAATACATATTCTGTTTTCAAAACTATTTTAAAGGCGTAAGATTCTTTTTGAAATTAAACAATTTCTACTGCCCTCACTGCAATGGAAAAATTACGCCTTTAAAATAGTTTCGAATTTTGATAACAGATGGCGCGCTAGTGCAACATATTCTGTTTATAAACACAAGGTAATAAGACCAAATCCAAATAAATTATAAAAAATACATTCAGTATTTTTGTCTGAAGATGGTAACAACGCTGTTACTGAAACGTCACACACTAATTATTTATTTGGATTTGGTCTTATTACCTTGTGTTTATAATCTATAATCCAAATTGTGCCTTATTATTCTGTTTTTTAAAATGAATATAAAATATCAATTAGAATTTAAAATATATGTAAAATTTATTTATTACCAGTTGCAAATAAGACACGCAATATCCAAATAATTGCGCATGAAAACTGGTCCCAATTTTGAATCAATTTTCCTGTAAGGTGTTCTTCGGGAGAATTTATATTTTTTAATATGAATTTTGAAAATACATTTTTCTTTTGAGGTGCAGGGTAAGAAGATTGGATTCAAGTTCTGCAATGTGATTTGGGCCAGATCCATTAGACTACTGATGATTTTGGCTACATTGTCTTGGATTCTGTCCATTTTTGGATAGGTTACTTTTACTTGCATCTATCCGAAGCTGGAGAAGTATATTTCAAAACAGGACTTACAAGTGCAAAAAAGGTATGTTGTGTATTAGGTATCTATATTAATAAAATGCAAATTTCATAAGTGGTGTTCGCTAAAAACTTTCGTTACAATGCATCAATTTCGACCAAATTTTCAACATTTATGTAAAACGAGATGGAGCAGGTTTTGCTTAACATCAAAATATTTTTCCTAACTTTAACATGCGTAACTTCGCTGTTATCGATTAAATACAAAAAAAAATCAACAGTTAATTTTATTTATATATAAATACAAAAAAAAAATTCAGCAATTCATTCAACTCAATCTAAAAAAATATTCAAAACAAGCAATTTTAAGATAACACCATATGTAAAACAGTCGGCCAAGAAAACAACAACGATATTACATCTTTCTCACATATTCACACACAATCTTGATTAATAATTAAAACTAATCTTTAACATTGTTTATTATACTTCATAATATATAATATTTGTTAGGCAAACTTTCACTCGGATAAAACCCGGGCGAAGCCGGGTACACATCCGCTAGTAATACATAAAATGTGAATTAATTAAAACCATTTGTAAGACTTCATTAAGTCATCACTGATACTTCACAGCTAGATACAGAGAAACTATTAAAAAAAGACTTGTTTCAAAATTAGGGACACAGCCTGTATCAGTACAATAATTGACAATAAAAAATCCCGCATTGGGCACTTTTTTCTGATTTATCAAAAAAAAAAAAATGGTCCCTGAATCTTGCAAAAGTCCAACCCCACCAGCGAGTGCAAGTAACCAAACGGGGCTCTGGCACATTTGTAAGTGCAAAGTCGAACTGCTTTTCACATGTATAGACATGTGGTGCACTTACAGTAAAAGCAGTCGCCAACTTCTACCCACCATGATTATCATGGCCTGTATCATGTATACTAGGGATAAGCAAGAAGAAGACAATAAGAGCGATGCCTTCTTCCACTCTGTACAAAATGTCTACCTAGCCATATTCTCTGTTGCAATGACAGTGAGTCCTGGCAAAATGATGAATGGGATTGAAAGAAGCTGTCTGAATGATACTGGAATGGAAAGAAGAATAGAGATGTTGTAAAATACTTTATGGGATATTGAATAAAACTATCAAGCCACCAGGAAAAAGTATCTTTTCAAAAACCTTTTAATCTCTAGCTTTCGGAGGGGGGGGGGGGATAAAAACGCCCTTCTACAGGAGAAATATTTTTATTCAATATTGGTATATAAGGGATTCTTTTATTCAACTTTATGAGATGCTTCACAGATCAACATAAACAAAAAATATGTCTTTTTAAAGATTAATTCTGCTACTTTAACACACACACACAGTTGACCCTTTCCTTACTGATGTCTTATGATATTGAATGTGTCACATTGGCCTAGATAAAACATAAGACACTGCACAAGAATCGATCAATTAAACAGAACTAGAGAATACTCTGGCAGCAGTGTTTGGTTAGGATATAAACTTTGCTACAGTAGAATCTTCATTAAAAAAAGACTCCCTTTAGAGGACACCTCTCTATAAAGAGCAGTTTTCATTGACAAAACTACCATTTAGCAACTGTCCCTAAAGGGCAATTTGACTTTGCAACTTGGTGTTCTTTAGAGAGAGAGATTCTACTGTACTGCCATCTCGCAGAAGTTCTTTCTCTCTAATGTAAAATTATTTATTAAACATTTTTAAATCTTTCAATTAACTGGAAAAAATGTTTTTTGTTTTGCAAGCTGGAATCAGATGATAAGTGGTTGGACAAATGTAGCCACATGTGTTTGTACATATAAAGGTTTAAAGGTAATGCATAGGTATATTTCCAGAGAGTTGTCTTGAGATGCTTAAAGCATTCTCTGTGCTTTGTTTTTGTCTGTTGCTTCTTTTGCATACCAATGGATTCCAGCACACTCCCCAGAACACTGAAATAAATTGATATAGTTTTATATACAATAAAACTTCTCCATAGTGAAGCCCATTGGGATTGAATTTTTGATTCACTATAGCCAAGTTATATACCCACATTCAATGGCAGAATAAATTGTTCATAGCCTTGATATGGAATTTATATAAAAGAGAAAGCCTCTAATTTCTAACCAATATTTAGGTCTAAGGCTCTTATCAGCCCCAAATTTACATGGGGTGAAGATACTTACTTTAAGATAGAATGACATACCTGACTTCTTATAGGAAATGCCTCCACATGAAGATAATGATGGTCTAGCACATGATCCTGATAGCATCATCTGAAATTAAAGATGCATGCTTAAAGAAATTCCAACATTGGAAGAAGGATTTTTGTTAAATCTGGTAGATCAAGTAGAGGATTTTAGTTTGGTGGTAAGTGATAAGAAACACAAGGGTAGGAAATATCATCTCCTTTATTAAATCACCTATAATGTCCTTCCAAGATAACAGTCTCAACAGTCATATTATCAAGTTGGGAGATATGATAGATTTCCAACCAAAGTGGTCTCTAGCTATATTTGAATCTTTTGTACCATATTGAACATTATTTTAAAGGCGAGGACTTGGAAATCTGAAAAAGTCATTTAAACTGATGTGATCAATAAAAAGGAATGGCTATCTTTTACTGTATTATACTAATACAGCATATTTGTATGATGATTACAAGTTTCTTATGGCAATTGGTGTTGATAATAAATTCTGAGAATTCCTACTATTGTAATGACATTTTGTGCGCCTGAAGCAGCTGCGCAAGATCTACTAGAAAGAAAATATTTGAAAATGTTGGGACACGTTTTTTGAAACCATACCCCAACAGAAGGCGTATGTATAATCAAATCAAATGGATACATGGCTTCCCTCCCACATAGACTTACAGACCACTTTTTGCCCAGAAACCTAGACAATTGATGACACCAGACTTCCATGCCGAAAGCTGATGCCTGGTGAAGAAGACACCAGTGACATCCAGAGACATCCGCGCTGGAAGCTGTTGTTCCATATGTACATATATTCCCCTCACCAAAAATTTAGGTAAAGGTGACCAGAAAAAAAAAAAAATGGAGAAGGAAGATCTCTAAAGGACTGAACCTTATAAAATATCCTCCCCGAGAAAGGAAAGCGTTATATTACAGTTCAAGTGAAAAGGGGCCTGTGTCGATTTTTAGCTAAGACGGAGGGGGGGGCGATATATATATACCGTCCCGAGAAAAAGGGAGGATAGTATTTCAATCCATGTGGAGGGGGGGGCCTGGCATCTGAAATTTTACACTAGGGCCGAGGCTGTTTCTCTCTTTAGATTTTTTTTGTTTTGGTAATACTATATGTTCTATTTTGATGGGAGAGGCCTGGGGCGTCGATGAAATTGTATACTGGAGCCGTTGGCCATTTTGATTGGTTTTTTCTTTCAGCGAATGAAAACGGAGAGAGACATGAATAAAAGAGGGTTTCTTGGCCAAAAGGCAGATGGAATCGGAGTCGCTCAGTGAGAGGACAGTTTTCAGACGGGAGACCAGACCTTTGCCGGCACTTTCGAGAAAAGGTAAGCCATTTGTCATTATGACTTAGCGCCCCCCCTTTTTTGTGTAGTAACCAACCTAGATTTCGCATGGGCCCTAAAGGGCTATAAAGTAACTTCAGGTCACCTCTATCTAAATTTTTACTATGTAAATAGCATATCTCGTCAGTATAGACATGTTCCCAAATTTTAATTTATTTAAATAAATATCTAGAGAAATTTTCTTGTTTCCTCTCATACATATTTCATTCCTCTTGCTTTATGGTACTACCCCCCCCACACCTTAATTTCACAAAGTGTACAAATTATAGAACAACCGACTCTGTTGAAATAGAGTTGTGTACTATATCTTTGCTGTGATATATTGACACAGCAACAGTTGTAAATTTACGACTTTATTAGGGCTACTTTGAGGGTATCTATCTGTCAGGTTTTAGTAATGTTTGTACTTTTATGTGTTTCAGTGCGTTATTCCATCATATTTACCATTATACCATATTTTCTGATTCCTCGGGCTATTTTTACGCTGTTAGGAGGGTACGGCATGATGCAAACAGATTTGTATGTTTGACTATTGTTTTTGTTATTTGGGCTATAAAAATGCCTTAATGTGAATCTATTTACAGTTGATCTGTAGAAATTATAGAGATCTGTTGCTATAATTTTCCTCTATGAAATAGCTCCCAGCGTCTTCAGTGGGTTGCTAAACCTCCAGAAGGAGTCTTTTATAGATTGCCCAATTTAATAACGATTTCATGGGTTGTCTGATGAAATTGTATACTAGTGTCGTGGTTGTTTCCATCTTTAGACCTTTGTCCTGACAATATTATATGCTCGATCCCTGCTTTAACTCAAACTCTTAATCAATTACAGAGTTTCCCCCGTTTTTTTTTTTCTTTATTTATCCTGTTTGCACAAATTGCATTACATGTGATGATGTAAAGACATATGTCGATAGTGTATCATTGACAGCTGTGCTTCTATTATACAACATTAAGGTCTTGCTGCGGGTTATATACATGGGGTTGTTGGCCTAAATTGCTATGTATATATATACTTAAGTAAGGAAACTTTAATAAGTCACATCGTGTATCCTCCCTTTTCATCTATCCAAACCGTGGGAACGCAACAATGTCGCCCGCCGCGGGGCTCGAATTTAGTATATGTTTCATCCCCTATACTTTAGAAATATATACCTAATGAAAAGCCATACTATTTTTAAGTATTGGTGAAGTAGTCCACGCATCCTGAGATTAACAGTCTATTATAAATCGTGAATTTTAATTTATGCTTTCCGTTTCACTGGCATTTTATCAGGCAATGAAAGTTATGTTGAGGCGGTGTATACCGCATCTCTCGCCGCTGTCTTTTACGATTCACATTGCTTGTGGCAAAACCTTAATATTATCATTGATTTCTGATATCAAAGTAAAACGTTTATGGGGATGAGTATCTTTTATTCTGGTCTTCTCGAGCTTTCGAGCTTGTCCGCCCTTCTACAGGAGAAACATATGCAATATATCAAGAAAATATAACGTCGCCTGATGCTAAAACTATTATGATTCTATGTACATATATATATATATATATATACATTAGGAAGTTTTGCATATTATTTGTTTTCTTAAGACATTTTTTTTTTGGTTAAGGTATTTACACATATTCTACTATTGTTTGCTATATTCTATGAATTATCTTATAGGTTAGAAATTCTATTATTTAAGTAGTTTTATAATAGTTATTGGCTATTACATATAAGTTACTTATATTATTGTTGATATTATTAGCTGGTACTAGGATATATTGTGTTATATGTTTCGGGCAAATCTATTTTCTATTAATGCTATTGTGTTTTCTGAATAATAGAGAATCAATTATAAGCCTTTGATATTTGCTGTTTATGTTATTGTAATGTATTCTAGGTTCTCCTAATGCGAAAGTGTGACCTGTTCCTTTGCAGTATTGGAAAATTAGAGACCTATTGTCTTGATTAATAACGTTGCGTCTATGTTCATATATTCTATTGCTGACTCTCCTTCCTGTCTCCCCTGCGTATTTGGCTTGGCAGCTGTTACACTCTACGGAATATATTGCCTTTTATTCTCTGTTTTGGTTAGTGGGTTTTATGATAGTAGGATTATTTTTAGATAGTGGACTTTTATGGTGGAGCCTATGTTAGGGGAATTACAGTAATACGTTTGGATGCCAGAGTTTCTTAAGTAGTTGGCTATTGTTATAGATGTTTGTGAGTATGGAATGTAACATATCGCCCTATAGATATTTTGTGGTTTTGTTTATTGGGTTATTGATAGTTATACTTTTGTGGAAATGTTGTAATATAAAGGTGGTTTGGTATCCTGCTTGCTGGACATTATTTATAATTTTGAATTCTGTTGCGAGCACCATTGATTACAATTTCTTTATTTTACTTTCTCAAATTATTATATACAGTATGAGAAATGAGGTTGGATTGCCATGGTTCAAATTTAGAACGGTGATCAGTGTTTTACAGTAGTCTACTGAAATGACTTAGCATTTTTTTTTCATCATAGCTCTGATATAATTTCTCACAGCAGAGGTGAGTTCTGATAAATATTGCTGGATACAAATATCTTAACTTCATTTTAATAGCGCTTTCTATCAAATCATACTAGCCTGTGCATCCAGATTAGGGCTAACATGCTGAATGATAGTTAATCGATTTTATTTTTTTAACGCATAGTGGATTGGGAGAGTGGCAGATATATGAGCCTTAAGGTGAAAATAGAATTGAAGATCCAGTTAGCGTACCCGTGAAGAGAGAAGTTTGATCACCATAAAAAGACGCGTCAGGCAACCGACTTTTTTTTTTTTTTTCATGATGCCTCCAACTGCATATGATCTTAAATATCCTGTATACACTCTGACAAGGGAAGGTTATCCTGAATTGACAAATGTATAATTTTTTGTCTTTAGTAGAGATTTCCAAGATTCTATTTCTGAAACATTTTTTTTTGGATGAAGACAAATAAAACCATCTTGATAGTATTGAATTTTACAGTAAATATTTGCCAGCAGAAGGCATGATGAGATTACATGAAATTTAAACCAGTTATATGCTTAGTATGTTTCTTCAGCTGTAATTTGACACAGTCATCAAATGAAGAAATGGGCAGTACGCCATATCTTGATGCTGGACACTTCTGTGTCAGGAAGGTGTAGTTAGTCTGTTTAATGAGAATTTCAATAATTATCGAAATTTAGCAGATTATCATTGGGGATTTGAACAACTGTCTTGAAAATTTTTGAACAGCCTGAGTAGATAAAGGAATCCTGGAGTTAGAGTGGAGAATTAGTAGTACAGACTGACCACTCGACGCAGATAACTCTAGGGAACAATTATTGTGTTAATCCGCCGTAGACAAGAAGAACATTGATTCTCAGGATATTCGATAGGCAGAATTTTGAGAATTGATAAGGTCATGGTTAAAGTTTACACAGGCATATGGGAGTAAAGACAGTGATTTAAACAAGATAAGAGGCAGCCTTGTGTCTTAAATACTTTCAGTGGAAGCAAATGCCACTGCAAATATTCAGGTCTAATAATTTCCAAATTTGAAGTCATGCATGACGGGGTTAGCACGGGATTGACGCCTGAACTGGCTTTCACTGGGATTAATCGAGCTTGCGAAAGAACTAGAAGAAGTGTGACATGTCACGCCACTGTACTAAATTAATAATTGAGAAGATTTATGTTGAGCCAACTGAAATTAGTAAAGAATTAAGAGATTAAGGTCTTATTCTTTGAGTTTTACACTAATTTCAATTACGCGATATGGACGGCGTTATAAGTTGGGTGGAAATGATTCGGCCGCAATGGGATGGTCTCCTGGAGGTGGTACGATCAAATACTACTTATTGAATGCCGGGCGGGATCGCATGAAGCATTAAATGACATCAAGAAATGCTTAAAGAAACACCCTAGAAGATTGGGGATCGACAAAATGACGACATGGAAAATGCTCAACATTGTACATTGGCAGCAAAATGATATCTTGCTATTGTATGGACGACCACTCCTTCCTGAAATGTGCAGCGGATGTTAGTCCCAGAATTAGGTCCTTTGAGGCGACACTTTCCTTTGCAGATGACATAAAGACGCATGACAAAACAGCACATGAGCATTTAAACTAACTTCAATTCCTGCCATTAATTAATTTAGTTGACCAATAGCTATAGAACCGCTGGAGACCTCCATACCCTGTGTGAATATTTTAGTGAGAAATGAGCGATTCAATTCTATGAGCCATGAGGTATCCTGTAAGATCAGAGCTGTACCCCATTCAATTTTTTTTTAATAGTAGCCAGTGCGAGATATTTCCAGAATGTTTGTTTCTTTTTCTAACTGTCATATAATTCGGAAACTAGAAAACTACACTATTTTGATACAGTTTACATCTAGCATCCATGTGAACTCAATATGACTATTGAACGTAGATTGTAGATTAATGAGCGAGCCAACCTAAAGAGAACGAGTTTAATAGGCTTACAATCAGTAGTTGAAACAGACTATTCGCACAATTTTGTTATGTTCTCCCTCTAGCTGATCTATGACATTATAGATTTTTTTTTAACAAGGTGACTACCCCGTCGAGTGTATATGAAGGTATAAAGGTTTAAAGGTCATAGGCTGTTGGAATAATAATACACTAGTAATAATTATAGTTCATTCTGATGTACAGTAGAGGCAGTGAGAACAGCGCCTCTACCATCATGGCTAGTTAGTTTCAATACACCCAGAAAGAGCATTGATCTAAGATTACTATCCACCCACATGGATGAACATGTACCTCTCCCATTTCCTTTTCCTTTTGGGCCATGAACCCATCTTTCACCCCTCGGTGAATAGGACCCTTAGAGAAGACTTCCAGAGGACATTCTAGCATCCTGACCATAGTCGATTTATTTACCAAATTCCCTATTTTAATACCTACAAGAGACCAGTGTGCCAGTACAGTGGTTAAAGCGCTGTTGGAAAGCGTAATTACTATCTTTGGAGTACCGAAAACTATACTTTCGGACCGGGGTTCGGCATTCATTAGCTGTATTTTTAAAGGGATTTGCAAGGCCATGGGGGTAAGTGCAGTGAACACCACTGCTTGGAGACCTCAAAGTAATGGCGCTGTAGAAAGGCTCAACAGAACAGTAATTGAATCTTTGCGTAGGTGTGAGGCAAGTTCTAATTGGGATGACATCCTACCCATGGTAGCTTTAGCTATCAGAACCACTGAACATTCTAGTACAGGATTTACGCCAGCGAAACTCGTCTTCGGACATGAGCTGAGGCTTCCGCAACCTTTTCAGGAAGCGGGACAAAGTCCTGTAAGCGAAGATTTGATTGCTCAAACGGCAGCCTTCTACGAGCGGGAACTAACAGAGGAGGTCGAGAAGATAAGAGAGGTGGTAAGGCAAACCTACTTGAATGAACAGGAAGAAGCTAGGATTAAGTTCGAAAACAAAAGGCTGAGAACTTTCAATAACGGGGACTTAGTCCTAGTGGAGAGAATGCATGAGACGAAGGGGCGTCACAAATTTGAGCCAAGGTATGGGGGTCCATATGAGGTACTAAGAAGAGCTGGTGATACTGTATATCTCTTGAAGAATCTAGAAACTGGGAATTTGGATAAATACCATATAGATAGGTTAAAACAATACCATATACCAATTAGGATTTTCCCCACAGAGGAGGAGGAAACTAGTGATGGTAATTCAAGTCAAGGTTCCAGTGATGAAGATCATTGGATTCATCTTACAGGTCCAGCTTATCTCCCTAATAGGTCCGTTAATGTAGTGGTTCCACAAGGGGTGACAACCAGAGCGAACTCAGAAGTAATGAGACGAGGGGAAGTTGACAGAGTTAGTGTGAACAGTTTAACTTTACGCAGGTCTACAAGGGTGAAAAGGCCCACACAGTGTAAATTCTGCTTAGACTGTCGCCACTAACTAGGATTTTGGAGTGTGTACGGAGAATCAGCTCGATGGAATGAGAAGTTTAGAGATTTCAACCTTTTTTTTTTTTCATTTAAAAACCTTTTTTTTTTTTAAAGTAGAACTTCATTAGGATTCCTTTTTTTTTTCTATACAAACTATTTCTTGTTAAAACCCGAGTTTCAAAGACCAATGAGAATAATGTATACCATTGTGAATTAACTATTTAGTGTAAATCTGAAATTTTAGTTATTATCAGGAGTAATAGGTGAAGGAAGGTGTAGGAAATCACAACTTAGAGGGGGGCTATGTCTAAAACAACAAACCTAATAGGCATCCTATGGCTTGTGTTGGGTAATTCAGAAACCCTATAATTCCTGGCCTTCAGGTAGTAGCTTTGAAATAGGTTTCTAATGAGAACATGGAAGATCAATCTCTCAGAGTGAAGTTGTGAAGTATAGGGACCCTAGGTCAGGGGTAGAAGTTAAGTAGGCCCAAACTGTAGTCGATCCTTGGAAAGCACTTGAGAATGTTATTGTTGGGTAGTGAATCGTAAACCCTATAAATCCATCTTTCAATAGAGTGCTGAGGTCGGACTACTGCAAAGGGGGCAGACGCACGAGGAAGTAAGAAGAAAGTGACTTCACCCACGGTGGCTAGGGGAGAGACCCAATCCGCTTTTATGAGGTGTCACGCTTAATGGTCCTTTATTCGCCATTATAATTTGTGTATGTCTTTATATAGAATTGTCGTGAAAAGTCGCTTGGTGTCAAGGCAAGGGCAGTTTTTGAAGTTACACTGATTTTTTTTTAGTAAGTTAGCTTCCAGATTATTTAGAATTGTTAACAATTATTGTTAACAATCATTTATCGAGTATAAAATATTAGTATATATAGAGCTTGTACAGAGGCATTTTCTTTTGAGTAACCTAGGGCTTTAGTTCCCAATTTGTTTTAATTTTATTATTTTATTTGATTTCACATTGTGTCCTGAAAGATGTTATCATTTGTTAGGATCTATTGATATAGATAAATGAGTATTTTGGCCTTTGTAGCAGCTTTCAACCTTAGTTTGTATGCGTACCGCGAATGATAGGGGGGAGGGTGTATGAATGAATTGGTGCAATGAATGTAGAAAAAGGTTAAAAACTATTATATTGTGAGCCCAAATTACATTAGAATAGGGTTAAGGACTTTAATAGGATCGATTTTTATTTTATTTTATTTTTTATTTCGAATTTTGTTAGGACCGAGAAGCCTCAAACAGGACAACTACAACTCTATCTAGTTAGAAAATATTCGCTCCCTTTTTGTTAGGTCCCTCGTTAGGGGGTATAATTTTCCTTTGATTTTCTTTTATCTTAGTTTAGCTTGAATTCTAAGGATTGTGGATAAATGATCCCTATCCCGACCCTCAGACTTGGAGATAGTGGAAGGCAAGGATCAAGCCGAATTTCCCACTCAACTCCTCCTCGCAAGAGGAAACGAAGAGGTATAGATTGAATTTTATGCAGGATGGGGGATTTGTTTTAGCCATGCCGTATAGCCTGGGGTATAACGGCGCGACCTTGGGTAACCGATCTGACACCGTAGTTTCGACGCTTTTAGCGTGGCTGGAGCGAGGGTATTCCAGACGGGAGGTCCTGTAAGATTGGCAAGTAGGCAGAGATTGCCCAGTTATTCTAGACGAAGTGTTTCCGTCTATTGAATTTTTTTTGGTACCAGTTTGATCCCCCATAGCTAGCGGAAGTTTCTTCTAATAAAGGATTCGCCCTGCCATACGTTTTGTTGGAATGAATTCGAGCATAAGACCGATTCGAGAGACAGAATAAGTAATTATTAGGACCTTCAACGAGTTTAGACTCGTTCCATGATAGGATAAGATTTTAAAGTATTAGTTAACTATAAGGACCGCGAACGAGACGCCAGAACGAGCCAATGAGTCAAAGTTTTAGAAGTGTTGTATTGAGGACAGTAGGATTAAGAGCAGTTATACAGGGAGTAGAATTCTGAAGGAATTTGTAAAAGAACCAAAATTTCAGATTGATAAAATTCAAATTTATAAGATGTAGATTTATAGGGTTCAGGTCAATGAATAGGGAGTATATTGGTAGATGAAAGTAATATGAATTTCTTGGAAGGGGGAGGTAGCTGAACTGTACACACCCCAGAGACAAGGTAAACGGAGTCACAAACAAAATGGGAGAAGTTGATTAGTTTCTCTATCAAACAGAGAGCTTTCTTCATACGGTTGTCACCCTAGATTTAAATGGACTGTGTAGTTTAATAGAGGTCTGGGCTATGTTCCATTTGACCAAGATTCTGAATGACGTTCCCACCTGGGTTGAGAGTATTGTAACAGAGGAATCTAACACATAAGAGAAAACACACCCTCCAGTAGGATCGGGATAGACGAATATTACCCAGTGACCAACTCGTGATTCCAGACTGAATAAGATTGAAAACTTAACTGAGATACTAAACCTTGATCCTTCAGCGCACAAATATATATAAGGTGTTTTCATTTTCTTATTGAATAGGTTATTATTTTATATCATTTATATTATATTATAATCATATACTATTCATTTCAACAAATTTATTTCCTTTGATATTCATGATATTAGTAATATTTACCTGCCATGTTGCATTTTTTTTTAACATGTTGTCGTGGCTTATTCTTCCCTCAAGGCATGATCTATTTTATCCTTATTGTCTTTTATCCGCCTTACTTGTATATGTATATATATTTTGTCATCATATATAATTTTGTAGTGGTTTTCTTTATCATCTATCATGGGATGATTTTTATCATATTTAATCACTATCTGCATGATACGTGTTTTCTTCAATATATATATTATACCCATCATATAACATGGAAGGATTCATTTTATCATTACATATTTCGTGCCTTATTTAATAATTACTTTCACAATTTGTTTCTGTAATTTTTTTAATTTAGCAAAAGTCATCATGTCATAGGCTAATTATTATATACCAAGATATTTCTTTCAGCTAACTATAATTATCCTTTCCTTGATTGTATATGTATAACTATACCACACGAATGTCTTGATTGGTACTTAAATAAAGATGCTGGCATGTTTTAGGAGTTGGACTAGTCAGTTATTTCTAAACGACTCCTTGGCGCCCAATTTTTTTTATATATAATATGTAATAGGGAAATGTTCTAACTGTATTGTTAACAGAAAGAAGGTAGCAATGAATCCAGCACCCCAAGAGGCAAGGATGGGGTTGAGAGGACTTACCACAAGGAAGGCCTACTCCTCAAGGCCAAAGAAGAAAGTGGAAGGGTGGTATATATACCCATGAATGGTAAGACAGATAACCTTGCTTACTTCCATACATATGATATGACTGTCCCCCATAACCTATGTTGATAACAGTGTGCTGACAGAATAATAACACATAAAAAAACCCTTTGCCAGGATGCGCAATGCCCACTAATGTTCGGAATAATAAACATCTAGAATGGCATACCATCATTTTGACTAGCCTTATCTTCCCTATAGGTTTCGGTACATCTGGCTTCACCTAGTAATGGAAAATGCATTTTGCTAGAAATGGGCCTGCTTTCATAGTAACTGATGAAAGGCAGATGAATAATGAGTAGCACAAACGCATTTGTCCATTACTTGGCAGGGGGAGGATTGTTGGGACACGTTTTTTGAAACCATACCCCAACAGAAGGCGTATGTATAATCAAATCAAATGGATACATGGCTTCCCTCCCACATAGACTTACAGACCACTTTTTGCCCAGAAACCTAGACAATTGATGACACCAGACTTCCATGCCGAAAGCTGATGCCTGGTGAAGAAGACACCAGTGACATCCAGAGACATCCGCGCTGGAAGCTGTTGTTCCATATGTACATATATTCCCCTCACCAAAAATTTAGGTAAAGGTGACCAGAAAAAAAAATGGAGAAGGAAGATCTCTAAAGGACTGAACCTTATAAAATATCCTCCCCGAGAAAGGAAAGCGTTATATTACAGTTCAAGTGAAAAGGGGCCTGTGTCGATTTTTAGCTAAGACGGAGGGGGGGCGATATATATATACCGTCCCGAGAAAAAGGGAGGATAGTATTTCAATCCATGTGGAGGGGGGGGGCCTGGCGTCTGAAATTTTACACTAGGGCCGTGGCTGTTTCTCTCTTTAGATTTTTTTTTGTTTTGGTAATACTATATGTTCTATTTTGATGGGAGAGGCCTGGGGCGTCGATGAAATTGTATACTGGAGCCGTTGGCCATTTTGATTGGTTTTTTCTTTCAGCGAATGAAAACGGAGAGAGACATGAATAAAAGAGGGTTTCTTGGCCAAAAGGCAGATGGAATCGGAGTCGCTCAGTGAGAGGACAGTTTTCAGACGGGAGACCAGACCTTTGCCGGCACTTTCGAGAAAAGGTAAGCCATTTGTCATTATGACTTAGCGCCCCCCCTTTTTTGTGTAGTAACCAACCTAGATTTCGCATGGGCCCTAAAGGGCTATAAAGTAACTTCAGGTCACCTCTATCTAAATTTTTACTATATAAATAGCATATCTCGTCAGTATAGACATGTTCCCAAATTTTAATTTATTTAAATAAATATCTAGAGAAATTTTCTTGTTTCCTCTCATACATATTTCATTCCTCTTGCTTTATGGTACTACCCCCCCCCCCCCACCTTAATTTCACAAAGTGTACAAATTATAGAACAACCGACTCTGTTGAAATAGAGTTGTGTACTATATCTTTGCTGTGATATATTGACACAGCAACAGTTGTAAATTTACGACTTTATTAGGGCTACTTTGAGGGTATCTATCTGTCAGGTTTTAGTAATGTTTGTACTTTTATGTGTTTCAGTGCGTTATTCCATCATATTTACCATTATACCATATTTTCTGATTCCTCGGGCTATTTTTACGCTGTTAGGAGGGTACGGCATGATGCAAACAGATTTGTATGTTTGACTATTGTTTTTGTTATTTGGGCTATAAAAATGCCTTAATGTGAATCTATTTACAGTTGATCTGTAGAAATTATAGAGATCTGTTGCTATAATTTTCCTCTATGAAATAGCTCCCAGCGTCTTCAGTGGGTTGCTAAACCTCCAGAAGGAGTCTTTTATAGATTGCCCAATTTAATAACGATTTCATGGGTTGTCTGATGAAATTGTATACTAGTGTCGTGGTTGTTTCCATCTTTAGACCTTTGTCCTGACAATATTATATGCTCGATCCCTGCTTTAACTCAAACTCTTAATCAATTACAGAGTTTCCCCCGTTTTTTTTCTTTATTTATCCTGTTTGCACAAATTGCATTACATGTGATGATGTAAAGACATATGTCGATAGTGTATCATTGACAGCTGTGCTTCTATTATACAACATTAAGGTCTTGCTGCGGGTTATATACATGGGGTTGTTGGCCTAAATTGCTATGTATATATATACTTAAGTAAGGAAACTTTAATAAGTCACATCGTGTATCCTCCCTTTTCATCTATCCAAACCGTGGGAACGCAACAAAAACAGCCTGGAGAAGATAATCAATAGTGAGCTCTCATAGTGGCTTTGTCAGTTTAGTTTAATCTACTTAAAGCTTCAATTGTCAAGTGTTTATAGAGAAATTATTGGTAAATAGTTTTTTAAAATATTCTGGATATAGGTTTCTTAATTTTCCTCTTATTTACTACATAATATTTATAAAAATTTATTTATTATAACCTATAAATGATCTTTAGAAAAATAAAACATTAAGGAATCGTTCAGAATTTGAAAATGAAATTGAAATTCCTTTTTAAATAATGAAAATAGTTTTAAAATTTTCATTATTTAAAATAAGATAATAAAATTTTAAAAATTCTACTATTAATATATCCAGTATTATAAGAATGTATTTATAAAATTAATTTTAAAATTCTTCGCCTTTATCTAAGAATTGAATTAAAATTATTTTAGTTTTCTAACTCCGTGGATTTGTTTATGGTGGCGGCTAAAAACAAACTGACAGCAGATTTAAACCAAGTGAGCGTTTTTTTCCCTTTTATTATTGTCTCTTCTCATATACATATATTTAAACAGCTGATGTTTTGGGGATAGATAAGTTAGTAAATATTTGTGAATTTATTTTCATTCAAGTTTAATTAAATCAAATTCAGAGTATATATAGCTTGGCAACATTTTGGCACGCCTAGTCGCTAATAAAGAATAATTTTTTAAAATGCTTGAAAATTCAAAACTGAGATAAAATAAGTACTTCAAATATATTTCTAAGACAGAAATAAATTGTTCTTAATTTTTAAATATAATTTAAATTCTTTTAATAACATTTTAAAATTCTATTGAAGGCTTCTGTCAAATTTTTTTTTTCTAAGATATTTCTAAAATTTTTATTTTTTCTTTTGAAATATTTTAAAGAGATATTTACAATCTCATTTATATCTGATTCTATATTAAAAGTACAAAATTCCTGGCAGATTAACCTATTTTAACGGAAACAAACCATAGCAAACTTCTCATAATGGCTTTTAAACAATTTATGCTAGATTGTATTAGGAGGACCCCAACCTGATCTAAATATCTCCACCCCTCCACACACAATTTTATAATATATTTCTATGATTAAAATGTATTTTTAAAGCAAATTATAGTGAGATACTCTCTTGTTCCTTTCTTATCTCCACTCAACAATTATATAAGGGTATCAAGCTGTAGAGAGAGACTTTTTGATGGTGTCTGCTGGGGATAAGTAGAAATCATCAATGGATGAGTCAATCATTCAATGATGTGGTTTGGAGGTTGCAGGTTGACACTTAGTACATAGTGGGAAAACCTTGCAACCATTCTAGAAAGTCATTGTCCATAGATGACCAGACTTAAGTCTTTTTTTTTTTTTTTTGCTTATTCCTAGTACACATGGTACAGGCCATGGTAATCATGGTAGGTAGAAGTAGGCGACTGCTTTTACTGTAAGTGCACCCCATGTATACACATGTGAAAAGGAGTTCGACTTTGCACTTACAAATATGCCAGAGTCCCGTTTGGCTCTTGGTGACTGCCCTTACTATGAGTGCACCACATGTCTCCACATGTGAAAAGCAGTTCAACTTTGCATTTACAAATGTGCCAGAGCCCCGTTTGGCTCTTGGTGACTGCTTTTACTATGAGTGCACTACATGTCTACACATGTGAAAAGCAGTTCGACTTTGCATTTACAAATATGCCAGAGCCCCGTTTGGCTCTTGGTGACTGCTTTTACTATGAGTGCACCACATGTCTACACATGTGAAAAGCAGTTCGACTTTGCACTTACAAATGTGCCAGAGCCCCGTTTGGTTCTTGGTGACTGCTTTTACTATGAGTGCACTACATGTCTACACATGTGAAAAGCAGTTCGACTTTGCACTTACAAATATGCCAGAGCTCCGTTTGGCTCTTGGTGACTGCTTTTACTATGAGTGCACTACATGTCTACACATGTGAAAAGCAGTTCGACTTTGCACTTACAAATGTGCCAGAGCCCCGTTTGGCTCTTGGTGACTGCTTTTACTATGAGTGCACCACATGTCTACACATGTGAAAAGCAGTTCGACTTTGCACTTACAAATATGCCAGAGCCCCGTTTGGCTCTTGGTGACTGCTTTTACTATGAGTGCACCACATGTCTACACATGTGAAAAGGAGTTCGACTTTGCACTTACAAATATGCCAGAGCCCCGTTTGGCTCTTGGTGACTGCTTTTACTATGAGTGCACCACATGTCTACACATGTGAAAAGCAGTTCGACTTTACACTTACAAATGTGACAGAGCCCCGTTCCAGACTTAAGTCTGGAAATCATGAACAGCTGTTTTCTTGGGAGGACAGAATTGGTGCTTGTCCCTCCTACTCTGTACCAGTCATGTGCAGCATTAGATTTCCATTCTTGTTGGATTATGAAGGTACAAAGGAGGTCTCTTTTGTCTAGTTGGGTGGTATCCTTCAGTGTAATGGCTGAAAAGCTACGGCTTATCACACTGCCGAAGCATCTTTCTCCCATATCAACTATGAATGATAGGTTATGTGCCCTACCATAGTTGATTTTTAAATAGGCAAACATCATGACTAAGTGCAATTCTCAACCTGCAACCCCAAAACACATTATTGACTGTATTGACTCATCCATTGATTATCTATACTCATCCCCAGCAGACATCATCAACAAGCTCTACAGGCTTGATATCCTAATATGATTGAGTGGAGATAAGAAAGAAGAAGAAATAGGTAAAAAATATAAATATGTGTTACATCACCCAGTAATATACCATGTTACAAAACTACAAGAAAATAAGCCACCTAATCCAAATAAATTAATAGTGTGTGACATTTCAGTAACAGAATTATTACCATCATTCTTTTGTCTGATGATGGTAACAACTCTGTTACCGAAACATCACACACTATTAATTTATTTGGATTAGGTGTCTTATTTTCTTGTAGTTCTAATCTATATAATATCCAAATTGTGGTTTATCGCCATGTGTGGGTGATAGGAAGACAAACAACATGGCGTCCACGGAGACTTGTATTTACTGTGATAAGCAAATCAAATCCCATCGTCTCCAGCAACATCTCCGATGGCATTATAACGGAGCCTCTCCCACCACTTTTATCCGGACTGATGCAGGGTCTGATAATGATTGTAAGTTCACTCTTTTGGTTCTATATATAAATTGTTGTTTAAATAAAAATACATATATTGGATCAAATATCATTTATTTTACCAATATTTCAGTTGGCTGAACACCAACCTTTATCAAGGTATTATAACATTTTTAAAGTGTGTCAACAACAAACTCAGCGCCACATAACGTCAACAGAATTAAGTTTTAAAAAATATTTTGGTATATTCAAGGGGGTGGGGGGGGGGGGAATTTGATATATATCTATATATATAAAATTGAATGTCTGTCTGTGTGTGTGTGTGTGTGTGTACTCTATGGATTCAAAAACCATACATCCAATCGCCGTGAAATTTTGGGATATTATTAGGTGTATCCCCGGAAAGGTTTACGAAAAATAATTTCTTGAATATCCTTAGAGTTATTTGCAGATTTGTAGCTTTAACTCGCAAGCAGCGCCACCTTGCGACGGAGATAGGCTTAGGTCTGCCCCCACCCCGTCGAGAGAATGGATCCGTCCGGCCGGATGGACAGTCCGAGTACCCACCGACCAATCAGGGCAGAGTTGCTGACACAGCTGTGCCAAGTAGACAAGAAAAAAAGCCTTGCAGGAGCTTGCCCAAGATGACCTCCGGGAACTTCGTCCATCTTCCATAAACGACCATGAATTTATTCAACCTTATCGAGTATTTTTCAAGGGAACTGGAAAAAATGTTCACTAGATAAAACGATGATTTTGTAATGTAGAAAATTAGGAAAGACAAAATTCAGAATGACACGGCACACAGGGACCGGGAAAAAATTATCACTTTATCGAGAGATTCAAATTTACGAGTTTCAAATTATCAAAATATATCTATTTCTTTATATAAGTTTATAGAGAATTGTTTTAACAAATGTTCGTTAGACAAACCTTTACTCGGGTACCAATTAATATTGATTTTATTCAACTTATCGAGTATTTTTCGAGGGACCGGGAAAAAATGTTCACTTTATCGAGAGATTCGTTAGACAAACCTTTGCTCGGGTAAAACATATCGGGTAAAATATCTTTTTTTTTTTTATATATAAGTTTATAGAGAATTGTTTCAACAAATGTTCGTTAGACAAACCTTTACTCGGGTAAAACCCGGGTGAAGCCGGGCACATCTGCTAGTATATTTATATTATGGACAAAATAAATTTTGTAAAATAAGGCTGTGAATATTTTGAAAATGAACAATAATGCCTATTTTATAATTATTTGTACTATGTGTAAAAATTATTTTATTTTTTGATCCAATATATGCCATTTTAATTAAAGATTTATTTATGGATTGCTCTATTTTCAAATACATATTGTTGTGTGTCAACAAGTAGCCGACCAATGGTACACATAACCATTAAAAATTATTTTCTGTTTAATTTTTTTAATTTAATTATTTTTATCAGAGAAACTGCATCACAGAGATGACAGGTATAAATTGTATTTGACCATTGACCACAGTTTAGCGGTAAATGTGTTAAATACAAAGTGAAAGTAATAAAATAATCTTCGTCCTGTTTGGATTTTGACCCGAGGATTGAGAAATGTAACAGCTCCAATCCCTCCTACAACTGGACCGATGAGACCCAGAACTTAACGACCTTCCTGGACTGGACCACAAGCTCAGCATTGCACCAAATAAGCATTACATCCTCGCCCTTGTTTCACCAATATACAGTAGAACATACTCCATGACACCTCTCTCTCTCTCTCTCTCTCTCTACAAAGGGCAGTTCTCTTATTTACAAAATCCCCCCCTTTTTTTTTTGCTTATCCCTAGTACACGTGGTACAGGCCATGATAATCATGGTGGGTAGTTAGCGACTGCTTTTTACTGTAAGCGCACCATATGTCTACACATGTGAAAAGTAGTTCGACTTTGCATTTATAAATGTGCCAGAGCCCCGTTTGGTTACTTGCACTCGCTGGTGGTGGGGTTTGACTTTTGCAAGAATCGGGGGCCATTGAAGCATTTTTTTTTTTTTTTAAACAGAAAAAAAGTGTCCAATGCGGGAATCGAACCCGGGTCGTAGTGGTCGAAAACCAAACGGTTTAACCAACCTTCCACCGACCCCCAACAAAATTGATAAATTCAATTTGCCATCTAACCATAAAATTTGTAACAAATAAATTTACTGGTAATGTGTGTTTCTTTTCAATAATATCATCAAATATTATCTCTACAGACACCTTACTGCAATGATAAAAGTTATTGAATGAGAGGATAGACCGCTCTACTATTGTATTGGATTGGTTTGTACGTTCCTGAAAAAAACGTGTAAATCGGGGGATAGGTGTACACAGAAATAAAAATAAAATGCATTTGACAGGTTAAAATATATAGTCAGCACATAAGCTCGGGATTACTCGTGAGATGTGTACACAGCGCATGTGTTCAATCACAGTAGCATTTAGTATAGTGCGATAAAAAAAAAAAAACTTATTTGGAAAACCGTGTAAAAGCGAAAACGTGTAAAACAAGTACCGTGTAAATCGGGGGATAGGTGTACACGTATTTAGAAACAAAATTGATAAATTCAATAGCCATCTATCGATAAAATTTGTAACAAATAAATTTACTGGTAATGTCCTGTTTCTTTTCAATAATATCATCAAATATTATCTCTACAGACACCTTCCTGCAATGATATAAGTTAATGAGAGGATAGACCACTCTACTATTGTATTGGTTTGGGATATACACTGCATTTTCTATGTAAAACAGCTTAAGGGTATTTAGCGAACCTATGGACATAAGCTTATAGCTATCATTTAATAACTTATATCAATGCAGTAAGGTCTGTAGAGATAATATTTGATGATATTATTGAAAAGAAACACATTGCCAGTAAAAAAAAAATTTTTTTAAATCTTTTGTCTGATGATGGTAACAATGCTGTTGCAGAGACGTCAAACACTATTAAATTATTAGGTCTTATTTTCTTGTATCTGTGGGATGGTTGCGTGCCTGTTGGTGTGGCTTGTGGAAAGGCCGCTGATAAAATTATAATTTAAATTAATTTATTTAAAGCCAGAAATATAAAAAGAGAAAAGAAGTAACGGCCATTGAAAGCCAGCCTTGTTGTTGACGACGCGCGTGGCAAGAGAGTCTCGGATGCCGCCTGTGCATGTGTAGTGAGGTGTTATCCCAGCTCGTGCTTGCCGAGGCATAGTGAGGTCGCCATACTACTGCCCGTATGTGTATTGAAGCTTTGTCCACACTCGCTGAAGCAAAGTGTGGTGCCACATATCTATAATCCAAATTGTGCTTTATCATATTGCCAGTAAATTTATCTGTTACAAATTTTATTTAGAAATTTTCTGGTAAGAGGACACCATTCCCTAAAGAACACTTTTGTCTCTGCAATTAGTTGTTGTCCTTCACAGATAAGTCTTCTTCTTCTTCTTTCTTATCTCCACACTGGGTGAAGTAGAATGCGTCTGCCTTTGTCATTAAGACTGGAAGCACTACTCAGTGGCAGGCCGACTTAGCTCCAAAAGAAATGGCCGCCTCTGACATGAGGAACAGACGCCATGTGCAGCTGCTCCTAACATGGAGTACAAACACTGCTCATCCTGTATCCCTGGATTAGGAGTCCTTACAGGGTACAGATAAGTAGTTCTATTGTTACCAAAAAGAGTGTAAAAAGTACACTTTCTCTACTATATACCTATATTATAATCTCACCAATTAATTCAATATCTCTATAGAATAATGTACAAGTCAAAGAGCATTGTCTCTGCAACTTGGTGTTGTCTTTTATAATGAGTTTCTACCGTATTTTAATTTTAAACAATACAGTAGATCCTCCATTTTTTTTTTGGAAAAAATGATTCACGGCATGTTTTTGTTGCAGGCCATTCATCATCAGTTGGAGTCCTCTCCCAAAAGGTAACAACTTTTTATCATAAATAATATACAGTTAAATCTGTCTATAGCGCCCCCTTCTTGGGACTCACCAAAATAGGGTGCTATAGAGAGGGGGTGCTATAGACAGGTCACTTTTAATGTAAATCGCATCATACTACAGTTAAACCTGTCTATAGCGCCCCCCTCTTGGGACTCACCAAAATAGGGTGCTATAGAGAGGGGGTGCTATAGACAGGTCACTTTTAATGTAAATCGCATCGTACTACAGTTAAACCTGTCTATAGCGCCCCCTCTTGGGACTCACCAAAATAGGGTGCTATAGAGAGGGGGTGCTATAGACAGATCACTTTTAATGTAAATCGCATCGTACTACAGTTAAACCTGTCTATAGCGCCCCCTTCTTGGGACTCACCAAGATAGGGTGCTATAGAGAGGGGGTGCTATAGACAGGTCACTTTTAATGTAAATCGCATCGTACTACAGTTAAACCTGTCTATAGCGCCCCCCTCTTGGGACTCACCAAAATAGGGTGCTATAGAGAGGGGGTGCTATAGACAGGTCACTTTTAATGTAAATCACATCGTACTACAGTTAAACCTGTCTATAGCGCCCCCTCTTGGGACTCACCAAAATAGGGTGCTATAGAGAGGGGGTGCCATAGACAGGTCACTTTTAATGTAAATCGCATCGTACTACAGTTAAACCTGTCTATAGCGCCCCCCCTCTTGGGACTCACCAAAATAGGGTGCTATAGAGAGGGGGTGCTATAGACAGGTCACTTTTAATGTAAATCACATCGTACTACAGTTAAACCTGTCTATAACACCCCCTCTTGGCTCACCAAAATAGGGTGCTATAGAGAGGGGGTGCTATAGACAGGTCACTTTTAATGTAAATCACATTGTACTACAGTTAAACCTGTCTATAACACCCCCTCTTGGCTCACCAAAATAGGGTGCTATAGAGAGGGGGTGCTATAGACAGGTCACTTTTAATGTAAATCGCATCGTACTACAGTTAAACCTGTCTATAGCGCCCCCTCTTGGGACTCACCAAAATAGGGTACTATAGAGAGAGGGTGCTATAGACAGGTCACTTTTAATGTAAATCGCATCGTACTACAGTTAAACCTGTCTATAGCGCCCCCCTCTTGGGACTCATCAAAATAGGGTGCTATAGAGAGGGGGTGCTATAGACAGGACACTTTTAATGTAAATCACATCGTACTACAGTTAAACCTGTCTATAGCGCCCCCCTCTTGGGACTCATCAAAATAGGGTGCTATAGAGAGGGGGTGCTATAGACAGGTCACTTTTAATGTAAATCACATCGTACTACAGTTAAACCTGTCTATAGCGCCCCCCTCTTGGGACTCACCAAAATAGGGTGCTATAGAGAGGGGGTGCTATAGACAGGTCACTTTTAATGTAAATAGCATCGTACTACAGTTAAACCTGTCTATAGCGCCCCCCTCTTGGGACTCATCAAAATAGGGTGCTATAGAGAGGGGGTGCTATAGACAGGTCACTTTTAATGTAAATCACATCGTACTACAGTTAAACCTGTCTATAGCGCCCCCCTCTTGGGACTCACCAAAATAGGGTGCTATAGAGAGGGGGTGCTATAGACAGGTCACTTTTAATGTAAATAGCATCGTACTACAGTTAAACCTGTCTATAGTGCCCCCCTCTTGGGACTCACCAAAATAGGGTGCTATAGAGAGGGGGTGCTATAGACAGGTCACTTTTAATGTAAATAGCATCGTACTACAGTTAAACCTGTCTATAGCGCCCCCTCTTGGGACTCACCAAAAAAGGGTGCCATAGAGAGGGGGTGCTATAGACAGGTCACTTTTAATGTAAATCGCATCGTACTACAGTTAAACCTGTCTATAGCGCCCCCTTCTTGGGACTCACCAAAAAAGGGTGCCATAGAGAGGGGGTGCTATAGACAGGTCACTTTTAATGTAAATCGCATCGTACTACAGTTAAACCTGTCTATAGCGCCCCCTCTTGGGACTCACCAAAAAAGGGTGCCATAGAGAGGGGGTGCTATAGACAGGTCACTTTTAATGTAAATCGCATCGTACTACAGTTAAACCTGTCTATAGCGCCCCCTTCTTGGGACTCACCAAAAAAGGGTGCCATAGAGAGGGGGTGCTATAGACAGGTCACTTTTAATGTAAATCGCATCGTACTACAGTTAAACCTGTCTATAGCGCCCCCTCTTGGGACTCACCAAAAAAGGGTGCCATAGAGAGGGGGTGCTATAGACAGATCACTTTTAATGTAAATCGCATCGTACTACAGTTAAACCTGTCTATAATGCCCCCTCTTGGGACTCACCAAAAAAGGGTGCCATAGAGAGGGGGTGCTATAGACAGGTCACTTTTAATGTAAATCGCATCGTACTACAGTTAAACCTGTCTATAGCGCCCCCTCTTGGGACTCACCAAAAAAGGGTGCCATAGAGAGGGGGTGCTATAGACAGTTCACTTTTAATGTAAATCGCATCGTACTACAGTTAAACCTGTCTATAGCGCCCCCTTCTTGGGTCTCACCAAAATAGGGTGCTATAGAGAGGGGATGCTATAGACAGGTCACTTTTAATGTAAAATGTTTACATTTTAATGTTTAAAATCAGGCGCTATAGAGAGGATGACGCTATTTAGAGAGGGTGCTATAGACAGGTTTAACTGTATATTCCTTATATATATTTTAAAAATGTATGGTTTCCACAAGTCCATATCTCAGAAGAAGGCCAAGTGACACTGACTTTTTCACTTTCTTACCTCTACTCTTGTTGTGTTGTTTTTCTTGCTTCCCTCTTTCTTTTTCTTATTTTTTTTTTCTTTTTCTTCTGTCTATATTGTTATTTCCTTTGTTTCACTGCTTTGTTCTTATGCATACCTCTGGTGAATCCTGTATAGGGTCAGTGACCCTAAATAAAGGCTTTTTGTTGTTGTTGTTGTTAAAAAAAAATGTTTTTTTTTTTAAACACAAAGGTAATAAGAGAAAAAACAGTACAAAAGAGTGAAATTGTACTGAGATCAGGTGAATTAATTAAGAAAAAAAAGGCATCTCTTCTGATTGTGGAACTAAAAAGTTGTGTGTGATGATGGCTTGCGCCATCTGTCAGAATAAATATCAATTAATGGTTGATTTTTTTTATTATTCTAGAAATGGCCAAATACCCTCTCAATGGAGATTTTAACTCTAAAGTAAAATTTTTGATGTTGTTCAAAGGGTAACAAGAACAAATCCATTGTTGTCATTGTTTTTTTTTTAATCCAATTGTGATAAGGCACAATTTTTTCCACTTTTAATTCTAAGAATAATATTCTGTGTTTCTCAGAAAACTATCTTCTTCTTATCTGTTATCTTGTTTACACGCTTGATAAAAGTAACTATTTAAAACATGAACACAAGGTAATAAGACCAAATCCAAATAAATAAATAATGTGTGACGTTTCAGTAACAGCGTTGTTACCGTAACGTCACACATTATTTATTTATTTGGATTTGGTCTTATTACCTTGTGTTTATAATCATGCTGTTTAAAACATGCTGTGGTAAAATTTCTTATTCAGTACTTTTGTCTGAAGATGGTAACAACGTTGTTACCGAAATGTCACATACTATTTATTTAGTTGGATTTGGTCTTATTACCTTGTGTTTATAATCATGCTGTTTAAAACATGCTGTGGTAAAATTTCTCATTCAGTACTTTTGTCTGAAGATGGTAATAACGCTGTTACCGAAACGTCACACACTATTTATTTATTTGGATTTAGTCTTATTACCTTGTGTTTATTATCCAATTGTAAAAAAATTTAAGCCAAAGTCCATAAGAGAACAAGCTTCAATAGCATCAATGGAATGTAAATTATCCAGACACATCTTGGTTCAAGAAGCTCAGTGTAACTTGAGGACGTTCTCAAATGTCCTGACTTGAAATCCAATGCCTCAACTGCTGGAATCCAACATTAGTATCGCCTCCTCCTAAAACCTTGGAGAGGATTTCTTAACAAGTTTTATCTGACTCTAGGCCAGTTTAAATCACGTTTATTAAAGGAGTGTATCTTCTCTTTTTTCTTTTCTTTTTTTTTTCTTATGACCCATGCTTCTAACCAGCTATGTGGCCGAGTTTCTTAATAAACACAAGGTAATAAGACCAAATCCAAATAAATAAATAGTGTGACAAACTACTTTTGTCTGAAAATGGTAACAACGCTGTTAACGAAACATCACACAATTTATTTATTTGGATTTGGTCTTATTACCTTGTGTTTATAATCTATAATCCAAATTGTGCATTATCCTTTCTTAATAATGTTTCAGGATTAATTTTGTTATCACCGAGCATCATTACAAGATTCTGAAGAAAATATAAATATGGACAAAACTTAAAGGAAGGTTTACCTTTTTGCATATACAAATAGAACCGCCCTGTAAAGGACAACACCTAATTACAGAGCCAAAGTATCCTTTAGGTAGAGGTGTCCTCTTACCGGAGAGTGTTCTCTTGTGGAGGCTTTCTATTGTATATTGGGGTTCAGGACAATAACTCTTAAAGATATTTGATACACACACAACGACCTTTACATGGCGTCTGTTCCACATGTCAGAGGTGGCCATTTCATTACTTCACCCAGTCATGATCGATGTCAATTGTGCAGGCTTGATATCCTAATTAGGATTGAGTGTAGATAAGAAAGAAGAAGAAGAACTGCTCTCTTAAAGGACACCTCTCCCTAAGGAACACTTTGTCTCTATAACTAGGTGTTGTCCTTTACTGAAAGTTTGTTCCACTGGAATGGTAGTAGTGAAAAACTTCACCTATACATTACTTATTTGGAGTAATTATTGTTAACTCTTGCCTTAAAAAGAAGTCAACTCCTGAAAATTTTTTTTTCAGCTTGGTATACTAAACTCTCAAATTGTGGCAGGAAACCATGGCCTCGACCACCCAGACTGACTCCTGCAAGTTTATTTGGTGAGTCCCCCCACTTCTTCCTGCTCGATAAAACCCATTGTTTTTAAAAAACAAAGTAACAAATACAGTAGAACCTCCATGAGAGGACATTCACGCTAGAGGACACCTCTCTACAAAGGACAGAATTTATTTGTAAAAATTACCATTTTTACTTTTTATCAAATCTCTGGTAAGAGGACACCTCTCCCTAAAAGACACTTTGGCTCTGCAACTAGGTGTCTTTTACAGGGATGTTCTACTGTTCCATTCAAGGTAATAAGATCAAATCCAAACACGTGACATGGGCAAGATCCAGGAAGGTCTGATACAAGATGTTGGTTGTTCAGTAGCCGGTCGTAAAACTCACTAATGACTTGTGGAAGATCCCCGGGAAGGGTCCATGCGATAATTTAGGAAATTTCCATTTTGTCTGATGTAATTTTGACAGTTGTTGCTTGGGCCTTGCCTGGGTTGAGGCTGACTCTCTTTAAATCTTTATTGTCGTATGTAAGATTACAGAATTGCCACAAACCTAGCGAGTTGAAGTTTCTATACATTTGGGACTTTCCAATGATTATAATTATAGCACATGATACAATTGCCAGGATATATTGACTATACATTACTACATATATATATATAGATTTATAAAAATATTACAATCCATAAAATTCAATTATTAAAATAAAAGCAGCACATCTTGGATGGAAAACAATGGGCTTATTGCTTGATATTTCGGCGAACAGAACATTCATCTAATTGAAGCTTTTGAAAAGGATTAATATTTTGATCGTCGAAATATCAAGCAATAAACTCTTATTCTCGATCCAAGATGTTTATCTATATATATATGAAAATGAATGTCTGTGTGTGTGTGTTCTCTATAGATTCAAAAACCATACATCCAATCGCCGTGAAATTTTGGGATATTATTAGGTATATCCCCGGGAAGGTTTTTGAAAAATAATATCTTGAATATCCTTAGAGTTATTTGCAGATTTGTAGATTTAACTCGCAAGCAGCGCCACCATTGCGATGATGTTAATAAGTTTTTTTATCTATAAGTTTTATTATCACTAAGTTTATTATCTTAAAGATTATTTATCAAAAGTAAGATTATCTCAGGATGACACAGCAATTTATTTGAGACAAGAATAATGATAAAATTCCAAGGCGAAGATACTATTCCTTTAACTTCCAATTACCGAGGGAACCAATTAATATTGATTTTATTCAACTTATCGAGTATTTTTCAAGGGACCGGGGAAAAAATGTTCACTAGATAAAACGATGATTTTGTAATGTAGAAAATTAGGAAAGACAAAATTCAGGATGACACGGCACACAGGGACCGGGAAAAAATGTTCACTTTATCGAGAGATTCAAATTTACGAGTTTCAAATTATCAAAATATATCTTCTTTTTTTATATAAGTTTATAGAGAATTGTTTTAACAAATGTTCGCTAGACAAACCTTTACTCGGGTAAAACCCCGGGCGAAGCCGGGTACATCCGCTAGTATTTTATATATTAAGACATGAATAATCTCCCTATTCACTATAAAAGAAGAAGCATTTCTTTTGTTATTCATATATTATATACAACAGTCAAACAACCTCCCTGTAAAGGACAACACCTAATTGCAGAGCCAAAGTGTCCTTTAGGGAGAGGTGTCCTCCTACCAGAGAGTAGCTAAATAGTAAAAATGGTAATTTTGCAAATGAAAACTGTCCTTTATAGAGAAGTGTCTTCTAGCGAGAGTGTCCTCTCATGGAGGTTGTTTTACTGTATATTAGAAACCTTCTCAACAAATTCATTTTTGTTTCCAGGTCCCCATCAAAATTGAATGCCCCAACTACCGTTCGCAGGTGAGTTGCCGTCCAGGTTATGATCCAAGTTGTTTATAGCAGGCAAGATGGATTTCAATAGAAATTATTCTTATAAATTAATCGAAAAAAATATACAGTAAAACCCCTCTATAGTGAACCCCATTGGGATGGGACTTTTGGTTCACTATAGCCACGGTTCACTATAGCCACGGTTTGGGTATTTAAATTTTTTTTGAGGATATAATTAAAGGGCATGCGCAAAAAAAAAAAGGCTACCTCTTAATATTGGCTGCTTTTTCCCCCTAAATTAACCTATTTCTATATATTAAAGCTGTATATTAAAATAAAAACAAAATCATGTGAAAATATTGCCTTTTTGATCAGTTCCTCTGATAATTTAATTAGTATAAATGCAACCTGCCCCCCATATGTCAAAAAAATCGAAGAAAAGTATACCTTATTTATTATTAAAATCGAAATTTTATTTTCAAAGAGAATTCTCTTTGAAAATAAAATTTCGATTTAAAAAAAAAAGAAACATTCGCGGTATAATTTTAATTTTCGTTTTACAATCATCAGCCGCGTTATATTATACCTTATTTATAAAAATTAAATAAAAACTTTATTAATAATATTTTAAAAGGTATAAAAATATATTTTTAATAAATATTATTATATTACAATATAGGATACAAAGGCTTACTTGAAGAAGTCCGTTATTTTTTTCTGCTTTAACATATTCCTCAAAAATGTGGTTTCATATCTAGCAAAGAAATCTTCATTTTTTAAAATGAAGCCTAGCTTGTACTAACCACGTATACAAGGCTTCTTCTAAAAGTGTATAATGACACTGACGATAGCGGCAATAGTTGGGATTGATTCATCTTTGTAGCATTTTTTTTTTTATAGTCTTCTTTTTTGCCACATCGTTGAAATGCTACTTTTGCTCATTTTCATTTTCTTCCGAAGTTCCGCTTGTGATGTACCACTCTTAATAGCTTTTATGATGGTTAATTTCTTTTCAAGTGATATCTTGGTACGAGCGATTTTTTCTTTGGCACTTCCATTATCTTTTAAAACTGGTTTTAATAATTTAATCATGTGTTAAGGAATTTTCCTAATGTAGAGTTAAGAAATTTAGTTTTCAATTAGGCATGAAAAATTTATAAAAGTGCGCAGTATAAAAATAGAACGTGAATAAAAACACACAATGTTGCTAAATTCTTTGTTTTGAATTGCGATCTGTGAGCTAGAGCTCACACAAAATTTTAATTAGTTTTGAAAATTATAATTTTGGAATTTTAGAATTAAAATTAAAAGTTCGTTATAAGCATGGTATTTTTGATAGAATTTAATATTTTGGGACCAAAATTGGGTTCGTTATAGCGATAGTTCGCTAGTTTGAAAAGTGAAAAGTTCGTTATAGCGATGGTAATTTTAATGGAATGGAATTGGGATTTTCGATGGGTTCGTTATAAGGGAAGGTTCGTTATATCCATGGTTCATCTTAGCGGGGTTTTACTGTATATATATTTGACTCTACAATATTTCAACAAGGGTCTCCATTATTCATCAGTCCATATTTTTATTTTACAGTAGAAAACTTGAATAATTAGAAAACATCTTTAATTCAAATATTCATCTTGGTTCCTAACTCCACCCTTGCCGGTCCCAAGCCTGGATAAAAAAGGAGGAGGGGGAGCAGTAACAAACTCGCTAACAAACCTAGGCTCAGCTGGCCCGGCTGATAGTACCCTGTAAGGGCTCCTAATCCAGGTAAACAGGATGAGCAGTGTTTGTACTCCATGTTAGGAGCGGCTGTACATGGCGTCTGTTCCTCATGTCAGAGGCGGCCATTTATTTTGGAGCTAAGTCGGCCTGCCACTGAGTAGTGCTCCCAGTCTTAATGACAAAGGCAGACGCATTCTACTTCACCCAGTATGGAGACAAGAAAGAAGAACCGGGTTCAAATCACATTAATAGGTACCGCTCAGCGCAAGAGCAACCTAGTTCATGATAATTGAACAATGAATAATATGTGAAGCACATATTAAACAAGTTTTAACGCAGGATTCAATCCCGGTTCATGACTGTCGGGAACCGAGGGTGTTACCCTCTCATCCACCGACTTTTCTTTAGAAAGAAGAAGAAGAAGATCTTGGCCCCTAGACTTTTAAGCCTTTTATTCAAATGGTTTTTATTTAAATATTTTTTTTTGGTCTCTTGAACTTTGAATTATCCAAGTTCAACTGTATTTATTTATACAAAAGGTCTTCCATATTTGCATAATCATTCCATATTTGCATAATCATTTGGTGCAGTAGTCGCAGGAGTCACCGCATGGATTCCTCCAATTGCCATCAAGCTCTTCTCTCTGATGGTAAGCCATGGTTTTTTATTTACATATTATCCATATTACATATTATCCATA
>CP092868.1:26039380-26095737 GCA_030710605.1 Cordylochernes scorpioides
ACACTACAGCTAACAGAAAAGATCAACTACAGGTCACACAGAGATCATACAGAGGTCAAACAGAGGTCACACAGAGGTCAAATTATCTAACTACAGAAGGTACTACAGGAATGAAACTGTTATTGACCTGCTATCAGATTGAAATAAAGAACCTTCAGACCTGACACTACAGCTAACAGAAATAACTAAAGGTCACACAGAGGTCAAACAGAGGTCAAACAGAGGTCAAATTATCTAACTACAGAAGGTACTACAGGAATGAAACTGTTATTGACTTGATTCCAGAATAGAATAAAGAATCCTACAAACCTGATACTACAGATAACAGAAAATATCAACTAAAGGTCACACAGAGGTCATACAGAGGTCAAACAGAAGGTATTTAAGAAGACAGAATAACCTTAACCTGACCTCACAAAGGTAGACGACGGATTGACGTAAGACGTCCGAGTTGTATTGCACACTTCGTTGTCATGGCAACGGGAAAACACCGCTGACCTGCATCCTTCGATCGACTTCTATGCAAATATTTTGACCATCCTCGAATAGCCACGCTCTATGTATCGACATTCCTGTCATTTCTTGTCTCAGGTTGTGTTTTGTTTGATATTGCCATCGAAAAAGGCATTCAAAGAATAACAATAAAGACCTGAAATATTTTCAAATACTTCTAATTCTTCGAAAAAATTCAACAAGAACGTCTAAAAGTGCATGAAAATACTGCAAATTGGAAAATTTCAAATATTACTATGCTACTTACATGAAGATTATTTACCTAATTCTTGTCTCAGTTTTATAAAACACTAGCCGAATGACCCGGGCAACGCCCGTGTTTTACCCGATTGAATATTTTGATTCAAATACTATTTGTTACAATTATAAATTGGCGCCTTAAATAAATGCATATGTTAGTTAATATCTAAAGCCTATGTGCTTTATCTGTCTATGTACTGTTGGCTTCCGTAGGCGTCTCTTACTGGGAAAAAGAAAGGATTCCATTTGGTTATTAACTAATATATGCATTTATTTATGGAGCGACCCGCTCCAACACAATAGTTACAAAAACGAAAAGGCGAGTGGGGGGAGGGGCAAAGGTGGCGTGATCGTAGCCAACCAATAGGAGAGCGCCATTCAAAAAAAAAAAAGCAAACGGTGACAGAGATGAAAAATTATTAAGAACGCATGACGCTCGTAACTGTATATAGAATATTTGGTAGCGTATAAACAAAGCATAAGGAAGTGGAAATTCTTTTACGTCACTGGCTGTCTGTTTTTTGGAGACAGTGGTGAACCCTCCCAGCGGTTTCGCAAATTTAATCTACCAGCTTTTAAGAGCTCTAATACTGTATTGGACAATACTGATTTTATGTATGCTACCCTATAACATTTAATCATGGAACCTTAGTTATGGAATTTAGGAAACTATGGACATACGCTTTTAGCACAGTATAATTCTCTACATTCATGAACAAAACTTAAGGAAGTGGGAAGTCTTTGATGTAACCGGTCATCTATAAATGTATTTTTTAAGGAGACAGAGGCTATTTTGTTCACACTTGGTTATCTCGTGTGTATTCAATAAAGGTCACTGTAATATCTTTCAGAGTTATTGTCTTAATCCCGATATACATGCTAAAAGGTACAACTTCCTTAAGTTTTGTCCATGAGTGTATATAGTGTGTCTTCAATAAAGGTCACTGTAATATCTTTCAGAGTTATTGTCTGAATTCCAATATACATGCTAAAAGGTACAACTTCCTTAAGTTTTGTCCATAAGTGTGTCTTCAATAAAGGTCACTGTAATATCTTTCAGAGTTATTGTCTCAATCCCAATATACATGCTAAAAGGTACAACTTCCTTAAGTTTTGTCCATGAGTGTGTCTTCAATAAAGATCACTGTAATATCTTTCAGAGTTATTGTCTTAATCCTGATATACATGCTAAAAGGCACAACTTCCTTAAGTTTTGTCCATGAGTGTGTCTTCAATAAAGGTCACTGTAATATCTTTCAGAGTTATTGTCTCAATCCCGATATACATGCTGAAAGGTAAAACTTCCTTAAGTTTTGTCCATGAGTGTGTCTTCAATAGAGGTCACTGTAATATCTTTCAGAGTTATTGTCTGAATCCCGATATACATGCTAAAAAGTACAACTTCCTTAAGTTTTTCCATGAGTGTATATAGTGTGTCTTCAATAAAGGTCACTGTAATATATTTCAGAGTTATTGTCTGAATCCCGATATACATGCTGAAAGGTACAACTTCCTTAAGTTTTATCCATGAGTGTATATAGTGTGTCTTCAATAAAGGTCACTGTAATATATTTCAGAGTTATTGTCTGAATCCCGATATACATGGTAAAAGGTACAACTTCCTTAAGTTTTATCCATGATTGTATATAGTGTGTCTTCAATAAAGGTCACTGTAATATCTTTCAGAGTTATTGTCTCAATCCCGATATACATGCTAAAAGGTACAATTTCCTTCAAGTTTTGTCCATGAGTGTATATAGTGTGTCTTCAATAAAGTTCACTGTAATATCTTCCAGAGTTATTGTCTTAATCCTGATATACATACTGAAAGGTACAACTTCCTTGAGTTTTGTCCATGAATGTACATCTACTCTAACAAATAACTGAAAAATTAGAAATAGGTTTTAATTATATTTAAAAAGAGAAAAAAGTATCGCTAAAGATAGAGGGCTCTAAATTGATGATGATATTATAACAAAAGATATCCAGAACTTTCTATGTTTACAAGTCACAGAGTTATCAACAATTATTTATTTATATTTAAAATAAAGAATTCTCTTTATATAAAAGGGCGTACCTGGATCTATAAAGAAAAAAAAACATTTTTTTTCTCAAAATATTTCGAGAGATTTGCTCCCTCTTTATCAATTTATTGCTTATTATTTATAAATTGATAAAGAGGGAGCAATCTCTCGAAATATTTTGAGAAAATTTTTTTTTTCTCTTTACAGATCCAGGTACGCCCTTTTATATAATCTTAATTAATGGATCGCCTTTTGACTCAAATAATTCTCTGTCAAATATTATAATACTAGCCGAATGACCCGGGCAACGCCCGTGTTTTACCCGATTGAATGTTTTGATTCAAATACTTTTTGTTACAATTATAAATTGGCGCCTTAAATAATTGCATATGTTAGTTAATAACTAGAGCCTATGTGCTTTATCTGTCTATGTACTGTTGGCTTCCGTAGGCGTCTCTTACTGGGAAAAATAAAGAGAGGATTCCATTTGGTTATTATCAACAACAACAAACAAAAAAGCCTTTATTTAGGGTCACTGACCCTATACAGGATTCACCAGAGGTATGCATAAGAACAAAGCAGTGAGACAACGGAAATAGCGATATATACAGAGTAAAAAGAGAAAAAAAAAAAAAAAACAAGAAAAGGAAAAAAAAAAAAAATAATAATAAGAAAGAGGGAAGCAAGAAATCAACACAAAAAGAGTAGCAGTAAGAAAGTGAGGAGTGAGTATCACTTGGCCTTCTTCTGAGATATGGACTTGTGGAAACCATAAAACGCCGTAGCAATATACTTATTCTGGGTCATATTGTCAATTATTGATGGAAGTGAAGCACAGAGTTGCCCAGTTTTGAGCATAAGGGTTCTTCTTTCTTCTTTCAGAGCAGAGCAATCAAAAATATAGTGAGTGATTTCCTTTTGTAGTTTTGAATTACAGAAGGTACAAGTCGGGTCCTCACCGCAGAGCATCTTGGTGTGGTTTTCTCTAAAAAAACTTGAAAGTATTCTAACTTGTGCGAGTAGTCTTACAACCGGGAAAGGAAAATCCCCTAAAAGGTATCCCTCCGTCATGAAAGATATGTGAATGTCTTTGTAGTGAGAGTATAGCTTAGATTTATCCATTCTTGTAAGGTCGTTTTGTATAGATTGGTCTGCCGCTGTTTTTAAGAGCCCTGTAATCGCGCTCCTCAGCGTTTCAGGGTCATCACAGGAAACAAGTGCAGGGGATCCATTATCGTTAAGCAGATTAGTGAGCTTTTTAATGAAACCGATGGGTGTGCCCGAAGCTTTAGAGAGTTCCCGTGTTCTATTAAAACATATACGTGGCAATCTGTCACTGCTCATATTCAACACCCGCAGCCAATACTTCAGGGTTAATTTTAAGGCTGTTACACTCAATGAGGTACGACCGGTTTCTAATCTGATTAGGTAGCCTGGAGTGTATCTGGGCAGATTCAGGAACCTACGGATAAATATGTCTTGTATATTGTCCAGTAAGTCTTTATGCTCTGTTGCCCATAATGGAGCGGCATACATCAGGACAGCTCTCACTATTGTATCAAAGAGTTTGATTGATAAATTTATTGACTTTGCTTTTGATTTTATTAATATTGGGTGTGTGGCGTTAATTGCTGTAAGTGCTTTTCCTTTAAAGTAATTTGCCGGGTGAGTAGTTGTTATTGTTGGTGTCAGAGGGAATCCCAAGTATGTATATCTTGAAGTTATTGCTATGGGTTTATCATTCCAGAACCATCTATCCTTATTTGAGGGTTTACCTCCATTACGGAACACCATAATCTTTGACTTGGACTCATTTAGTGTCATTAAGTTCTCATCGAGATATTCTTTCAGTATTTTGATCTTCTTTTGGAGGTTTATCCTGAACTCACCTATAATTGCTATGTCGTCGGCGTACAGCAATAAATGGATATCTCCAAATTCTGGCAAATTTACACTCGGCAGGTCTGAGTTATTATAAATTTCGATTAAGTCCGTGATAAATAATATAAATAGCAGTGGGGAAAGTGGTTCTCCCTGGAGGACTCCCGAGTTTATCTTAATACTTTCCGTAAATGATCCCTTCCATCTGATAGCTATAGTTGCTTGTTCGTAGTAACTTTTGATCGTACTTATGAATTGGTAACTTATGCCTAGGTTGTAAAGTTTTTTCCAAAGTAGTGAGTGGGGTACAGTATCAAATGCCTTCCTTAGATCGACAAAAAAGACATATAGTTTTCCCCTCTTTTTTCTTAATGATAGTTGGATTAAAGTAGTTAGTGTAAATATGTGGTCAATACATGATCTTTCTTTTCTAAATCCCGCTTGGTTTTCGGGTATAACCCTTCTTCCTTCGACCCATTCCTCCAGTCGTGATCTTAGGATTGATGTGAAAAGCTTTGATACATTGCTAATCAGTGCAATACCTCGGTAGTTGGAGGGGCTGTTCTTATAACCGTTTTTAAAGATTGGGTGTATAGTGGAATTAGTCCAAATTGCTGGGTATTTTCCAGTCGTCATAACACTATTGTAGAGTTGTTTCAACAGCAGTATGTACGAATCAGGGAGTGTTTTTAATACTTCATTGGGGATGCCATCGGGCCCGCATGCCTTGTTACTCCTCAAACCAGCTATCTCCTTGTATATGTCTGCATTGGTTATCTCTGAGTCCAATATAGGATCGTTCTGAGAAATCACATTATGTAAATTACAAATTCTCAAATTTTTCTCTGTAGTCATTAGTTCGCGGTAAAAGTTCAGCCAGTCCTGTATAGATATTTCTCCTTGGATTATAGATGTGCTTTTGTAGAGCGCAATAGTTTTCCAGAAGGTCTTTGAGTCTTTAGCATTTCTGAGTATTTCCTGTTTTTCATTATCAAAGCCTTTCCTTTTTAGATCCAATAAAGCAAGATATTTCTTTCTGGAAGAAGCATAACATTCTCTGTCTTCCAATCTATTTGTTTTACCCATTTGGTTATTATCTAATATATGCATTTATTTAGGGAGCGACCCGCTCCAACACAATAGTTACAAAGACGAAATAGCGAGGGGGGGGCAAAGGTGGCGTGACCGTAGCCAACCAATAGGAGAGCGCCATTCCAAAAAAAAAAAGCAAACGGTGACAGAGATGAAAACTGATGACTGATTGATTAGGAGATGAGGAATGACGCTCGTAACTGTATATAGAATATATTTTGCATATTTTTAATTTGCATATTTCAGATTAAAAGTATTTAAACAATTTTAAAATATAATACAAATTAAAATAAAGCATACGACTACATAAATATATTTACAATTTATGCTCAATACGATGAATATATTTTTACCCTTCTTTTATAATGATACATTAAACAGGCGAAACCACTGGGAGGGTTCACCATCGATGAGCCAGGTCCTTCCATTATTTTAATCATTGCAGTAAGAGCAGTAGAATTTTTTATTTTATTTTAAAAAGAAACATACGCGGTAAAAATAGTTTAAAAATCTTATTAATTCATTTTATTTTCCTCCAATTTACCCAGACCAATCTATTTATGAGCTTGATTGTCTTAATTAAGTTTTCCTGTATATAAATTGCATTATTGTAACGTCCTCGTGTTTGTTAGTTAACGTTAAACAGCAAGAATTATCATGAAGTTTAAAAAGAAAAGTCTTTATTTCCTTTAGCCAAACTCCCGACATAAGTTTACATGTCGATATATTAAAAAAGATGCATATATTGGATTTATAATTATTTAACTTTTTGCACATTGTTTCGCGGTCTCACGCAATTCTGGCCTTAACTACCCGTTTCATGATTTTTCAGGATGCCTTGAATGACCAATTTTTTTGATCGTTGTGGTACAGCTTGCACTACGCTGATGAGGGCCAACAGCCCGAAACGCGTCCGTGGTTAGCTTTTCTTGATTAATCAAGAATGGGTATTTGGCCAATTCTGGAATAAGTAAAAAATCAACGAGAATAGTTGATATTTATTCCGACAGATGGCGCAAGCCATCAGCAACTTTCAGTTGCACGATAAAGAGATGCCTTTTTTCATAATTATTTAACTGTTCCAATATTTCGAGGGGCAACTCGCCTCTCTTTATTGAGGATGTTTGTGTTTTCACTAGAACATGCGAGCACTAGTAAAAACACAAACATCCTCGATAAAGAGAGGCGAGTTGCCCTTCGAAATATTGGAACAGTTAAATAATTATAAATCCAATATATGCATCTTTTTAAAATATAATTTTAATTATGGATTGCCAAATCTTCAAAATGTCGATATATATATATTACAATAAATTAAAAAGCCAACTCCACAGAGTACCATCAGTGATGATGTGCTCACTGATAATTTAATATACATCCTGTATCCAGCTGCCGTTACAACTATTACCATTAAATATGATTAACTTTTAAAATAATAACATTGTTTATTACTGATACTATTACTGTTATTCCTGTATGTACCCTACATTTCTACTTTGGAGAATCTGTATAAGATTGAAAAGGTCTTTATAAAGCCTTTTGTTATTGTTATTCATTTATAAAAATGAAAATAAATTATCTTTTAATAAATTCTAAATATACGAAACACAAACAAGAAAAAAAAAACCACGTTCTGACGTTTGAGGTCAAAAACTTAATATGTACACTGTTTGACAAGGAAATTACTGAAGAACTTCCCCATTACCTGCTTAAATGTACAGCCCTTGATGAAGAAAGGAAGGTCCTATATTAACAAATTAAATGTACCAACACCTCACCCTACGTATTGCTTTCAAAAATATCCGCAAACAAATCTAAGGCAATAGCTTATTATATATTTTTTAGATCATCATTATGTAAGGACCAGTCAACAAGTGAATGACTTTGAGACGAAGAGTAAAGCCAGTTCAATTTCTATGTAAATAACACAAGATGATTATTACCTTACCCAATTGGGAGAATCTGTATGGGGCAAGTTCCTAATAAAGGCTTTTGTGTGTGTGTGTGTGTTATTCATTAATAAAAATGACTATAAATTGTGAAACACAAACAAGAAATAATAGATTGTCTATTAAAACTACAAAAATATATTTAAAAAACGAATACTCATTTTTTCATAATTATTGTACATATTTAAATTTCTACATAAGTTATAACTTCCTTTTAGAAACAAAAACAACAAAAAAGCCGTTATTTTTTTGTATCATATTGAGTCAAGAGTTAATTAACGTTAATAGATTCCAAAATCAAATAATTATAAAAAGGTAATTACCATCTCATTAAGTAGGCAGGTTTTATATATTTATAGTTAGTAATCAATATCAAGCTTTGACACCTTTTTGATGGATAAAATTTTCGAATTTTTATTTTGAACTCTATTATTGTGTGAATACATGAATTTATAAAAAGCGACATGCAAAATTTGGCACCAATTGGTTCGGTAGTTTTTGAGCTTATCGCGAAACTGACATTGACTTTTATATATAAGAAGATATATATATATATATATATATATATATGGAAGCAATGGTCGCCTCTCCCGTCAAAATTAACGTCAGAATCTGACGCCATAGATTTGGCCCAGCCACATTGCCAGCAAAACACCTCTTTGGTAGATTGTGAGGATTCCATTAGATCCCGTGTGGATCTCATGGAATAAAGTCCGCCCTAGACTGACGAGGGCCATTAGCCCGAAACCATGGTCTCTAGGTGGACGCTTATCAGTTTGCCAAAGTTGGTGTGGCGGCTTTGTCACCGACCCGATGCCGCTAGTTGCGGCGACGGTCAATAGATGGCGTCAGATTCTGACGTTAATTTTGACGGGAGAGGCGACCATTGCTTCCATGGATTAATTTCCTCCCGGCAAATTTTCCATATATATATATATATATATATATTTGCTTATCCCTAGTACATGTGGTACAGGCCATGAAAATCATGGTGGGTAGTTAGCGACTGCTTTTTACTGTAAGCGCATTACATGTCTACACATGTGAAAATCAGTTCGACTTTGCACTTACAAATGTGCCAGAGCCCCATTTGGTTACTTGCACTCGCTGGTGGGGTTGGACTTTTTCAAGAATCGGGGGCCATTGGAGCATTTTTTTTTAACAGAAAAAAAGTGTCCACTGCGGGAATCGAACCCGGGTCGTAGTGGTCGAAAACCAAACGGTTTAACCAGCCTTCCACCGACCCCCGTGTATAAGAAGATATAAAGACATGTTATGAATTATAATTCCCCTTAGCTAGATAGTTCATATGAAAACTATAGGAAAAACTGAGTTTTTAGGTAGAAAAAAAAGCCATATTTCGATTTAATACAATGATAAATGATTCAATTTTGAACCCATAGAAATATGGATACTCTCGCTTTCATTTTAAAATTATGAACTAACCTTATTTATTTCAATTTAAAGCGCAATGTCCCCCTAGGGACACTTGCGCTGTCATACATGTATGCCATTACATTTGTCTATACATATTTATACAATAGTTTTAGGCCGTGAATAGAATAGTCATATGATGTTAACAATGAGAAAAAAGAAGAAAAAAAAACGAGAAAAAAGAACTGTGTACAAAAGAAAGAAATGTCTGCCAATATGTACAATCAACATAATATAAATTATCAGTTTCTTAAAATATATTTGTTGCTATATTATTTAAAATATATCGATTCTGTAGTCTTGAAAAACAGGACAATCTAGTAAAAGATGTATAGGATTTGGAAAGTTGATTTTAAAGTATGTATTACTGTTGTATATATATTAATTAATTGTTACCACAGAGTGTGTGTAAGCTCACAGGTAAATAGGCGCTAACCGAAACAGAAAAGAGTTCCTTTGTTCAATATTAGTTTCCCCTTTATATTTTGTTCTCTCTCTTGTAAATCAATAAATATAATGTTTAATTAATAATTATTGGAATCAGTTTCATTAATAATATTCTAAGCAAAGTCAACAATTACTTTGTCAGACGATTATATACTCAAAGGATTTTTTTACTGCGCATGCGTCGTAAACAGAATGACCGATTACTTTTTGTGTTATTACTTTGATTGCTTAGCAACACGAGAAATATATTTCCTTTATTTTAGTAATGGGGGAGGTTTGTTACGCTCAACTTTGTTGAAAAGGGAAATATTGAAGTCTAATATTTATATAAGCATTTTTTGAACAAGTTGTTGTTTTGATTACAATTACAATTATTTTATTTCCAAAGCGCTATATCCCGCAAGGGATACTTGCACCAAACAAGGAGAAAAGTTTATTTATATAAGTTATTTACATTATTCAACGCATAAAAACATTAGAGATCCAGATTTTGTAGAAAGTTTAGAATGTATTTACAAAATGTGAATTGAACTTTATATATGATTTTTTATCGGAAATCAAATCGTTAAGTTCACAAACAACTAGTTCATTCTTCATTCTATAATCTTGAAATGCTGGGTAATCGATCAAAAGATGTCTTGAGGTTTATTCCTCAATACCACAAAAGCAACTTGAATCCTCCACTGCCTTTATTCTATTTAAAAAACTTTTGAAATTTCCGTGGTTTGTAACAAATTGAGTATTATAAAATTTGGACGAAAGTATTTAGGGATTTTTTGGGGATTTTGTTTTGTTTGTTTTGATGGTTTAAAAGATTAATTTTTGGTATATTTAGGATTACGGTTCGAAACCCGACTTCGAATAGTTTTTTAATATAATAAATTGTTATTCAATGGCTTGAGAATCTGGCAGAATTCCAACCATAAGAGTGAATGCACGTAAACAAACAAAACTTTGGCACACGTAAATACAAAGTTTTTTTTTCCCCCTTGGTGTGTAAACATGTACTTTACAGCATAATCAATCATTAACCTCTATCCACCATGATTATTATAAATTGTTATATGTCTACTTGAGATAAGCAAAGTATATTTTGAGGTATGAATATCTTTGTCAGACGATTATTACTCAAAGAATTTTTTTTACTGCGCATGCGTCGTAAACAGAATGACCGATTACTTTTTTGTGTTATTACTTTGAATGTGTAGCAACACGAGAATAATATATTTCTCTTATTTACACCACACAGTTTTTTCCTTGCCTTTAAAAGTGAAAACACACATATACACTCGTAAACAAAACATTAGGAAGTAGAAAGTCTGATTTCGCTGAGTGTTGTTGTTTCTTATCCCCTTGTGTAAAGATTACACTAATTCTATGAGTCCATACTTCTCAAGCTTGATAGGATTGGGGTGTATGGGTGCAGCTTTCGTTGATCATGGAACCATGATACAGGTACACTTTGGTGAAAGTCTAACTTTGCCTTATACTCATTGTGGTGTATTTAGGTTGATTTAAAAGTAGAAATATATTTTAGGCTTTATTTATTTAAATGGCTTTTATTATATTACACCGTATTAGATGCAAGCTTAAGAATTACAAGTTAACAATCGAATTATCTGATGATAAATTATATGTTATGATATATACAATATTTCGCAGAATAATAATCTGTATATTTAATATTATTAATATATTAATATATTATATACAAAATTATATAATTAAAATATAAATATACGACACTCATGCTGTTGCTATATAACTCCAGTTAAAACAATTGGTAACTTAAAACTTGGAGATCTTCCTCCACCGAGTGTATCTTCACATAGCCACTTTTTCATGATGGTCAAAATGAAGTGAGATATAGACACAAAATGGAGAATAAAAACAATAAATTCTTAAAGTTAACAAAAATAAACGATTTGGAAGATAAGAAGCCATGGTGTGGTTTCAGGAGCTGACTCCAATGTTTGCCTCAAGTCGGACAAGCTGGAACCTGTTATCAGTGCGGAGGGATACAAAGTGTTTGCTGTCACCAGGAAGACAGTGGCGATAGTCGTCTGTTTGCGGAGACATCTCGTGACCCTTGTTTGTCACACTTCTCACTTTGTCACCAGTTTGTCTAGCTCTGGAACTTTGTGTAGGACTGTATGCTGACATATCCTTGTTGTCTTGAAGATGTCGTTCTTTTGATGGGGAAGTTTTCCTTAAAGGCTCTGAATGTGTAAAACTCTACGATTTGATATGTTTATTTACTAGTGTGTTCCAATCACAGGGGCCATGCTAATCTTCTCTGTATCCTTCCTATTGTAGTAGTTGTACCGCCGAACTAGTATCACAGGGGCCATTATAATCTTCTCTGTATCCTTCCTATTGTAGTAGTTGTACCGCCGAACTAGTATCACAGGGGCCATGATAATCTTCTCTGTATCCTTCCTATTGTAGTAGTTGTAACGCCCAACAAGTATAACAGGGGCCATGCTAATCTTCTCTCTATCCTTCCTATTGTAGTAGTTGTACCGCCGAACTAGTATCACAGGGGCCATGATAATCTTCTCTGTATCCTTCCTATTGTAGTAGTTGTACCGCTGAACTAGTATCACAGGGGCGATGCTAATCTTCTCTGTATCCTTCCTATTGTAGTAGTTGTACCGCCCAACAAGTATCACAGGGGCCATGCTAATCTTCTCTGTATCGTTCCTATTGTAGTAGTTGTACCGCCCAACAAGTATCACAGGGGCCATGCTAATCTTCTCTGTATCCTTCTTATTGTAGTAGTTGTACCGCCCAACAAGTATCACAGGGGCCATGATAATCTTCTCTGTATCCTTACTATTGTAGTAGTTGTACCGCCGTACTGGTATCACAGGGACCATGCTAATCTTCTCTGTATACTTCCTATTGTAGTAGTTGTACCGCCGAACAAGTATCACAGGGACCATGCTAATCTTCTCTGTATCCTTACTATTGTAGTAGTTGTACCGCCGAACAAGTATCACAGGGACCATGCTAATCTTCTCTGTATCCTTCCTATTGTAGTAGTTGCACCGCCGAACTAGTATCACAGGAGCCATGATAATATTCTCTGTATCCTTCCTATTGTAGTAGTTGTACCGCCGAACTAGTATCACAGGAGCCATGCTAATCTTCTCTGTATCCTTCTTATTGTAGTAGTTGTACCGCCGAACAAGTATCACAGGGACCATGCTAATCTTCTCTGTATCCTTCCTATTGTAGTAGTTGTACCGCCCAACAAGTATCACAGGGGTCATGCTAATCTTCTCTGTATCCTTCCTATTGTAATAGTTGTACCGCCGAACAAGTATCACAGGGACCATGCTAATCTTCTCTGTATGCTTCCTATTGTAGTAGTTGTACCGCCGAACAAGTATCACAGGGACCATGCTAATCTTCTCTGTATCCTTCCTATTGTAGTAGTTGTACCGCCCAACAAGTATCACAGGGACCATGCTAATCTTCTCTGTATACTTCCTATTGTAGTAGTTGTACCGCCGAACTAGTATCACAGGGACCATGCTAATCTTCTCTGTATCCTTCCTATTGTAGTAGTTGTACCGCCCAACAAGTATCACGGGGACCATGCTAATCTTCTCTGTATCCTTCCTATTGTAGTAGTTGTACCGCCCAAAAAGTATCACAGGGACCATGCTAATCTTCTCTGTATCCTTCCTATTGTAGTAGTTGTGCCGCCCAACAAGTATCACAGGGACCATGTTAATATTCTCTGTATCCTTCTATTGTAGTAGTTATACCGCCCAAAAAGTATCACAGGGACCATGCTAATCTTCTCTGTATCCTTCCTATTGTAGTAGTTGTACCGCCCAACAAGTATCACGGGGACCATGCTAATATTCTCTGTATCCTTCTATTGTAGTAGTTATACCGCCCAAAAAGTATCACAGGGACCATGCTAATCTTCTCTGTATCCTTCCTATTGTAGTAGTTGTACCGCCCAACAAGTATCACAGGGACCATGTTAATATTCTCTGTATCCTTCTATTGTAGTAGTTATACCGCCCAAAAAGTATCACAGGGACCATGCTAATCTTCTCTGTATCCTTCCTATTGTAGTAGTTGTACCGCCCAACAAGTATCACAGGGACCATGTTAATATTCTCTGTATCCTTCCTATTGTAGTAGTTGTACCGCCCAACAAGTATCACAGGGACCATGCTAATCTTCTCTGTATCCTTCCTATTGTAGTAGTTGTACCGCCCAACAAGTATCACAGAGACCATGCTAATCTTCTCTGTATCCTTCTTATTGTAGTAGTTGTACCGCCCAACAAGTATCACGGGGACCATGCTAATATTCTCTGTATCCTTCCTATTGTAGTAGTTGTACCGCCCAACAAGTATCACAGGAGCCATGCTAATATTCTCTGTATCCTTCCTATTGTAGTAGTTGTACCGCCCAACAAGTATCACGGGGACCATGCTAATATTCTCTGTATCCTTCTTATTGTAGTAGTTGTACCGCCCAACAAGTATCACGGGGACCATGCTAATATTCTCTGTATCCTTCCTATTGTAGTAGTTGTACCGCCCAACAAGTATCACGGGGACCATGCTAATATTCTCTGTATCCTTCTTATTGTAGTAGTTGTACCGCCCAACAAGTATCACGGGGACCATGCTAATATTCTCTGTATCCTTCCTATTGTAGTAGTTGTACCGCCCAACAAGTATCACGGGGACCATGCTAATATTCTCTGTATCCTTCCTATTGTAGTAGTTGTACCGCCCAACAAGTATCACGGAGACCATGCTAATATTCTCTGTATCCTTCTTATTGTAGTAGTTGTACCGCCCAACAAGTATCACGGGGACCATGCTAATATTCTCTGTATCCTTCCTATTGTAGTAGTTGTACCGCCCAACAAGTATCACGGGGACCATGCTAATATTCTCTGTATCCTTCTTATTGTAGTAGTTGTACCGCCCAACAAGTATCACGGGGACCATGCTAATATTCTCTGTATCCTTCTTATTGTAGTAGTTGTACCGCCCAACAAGTATCACGGGGACCATGCTAATATTCTCTGTATCCTTCTTATTGTAGTAGTTGTACCGCCCAACAAGTATCACAGAGACCATGCTAATATTCTCTGTATCCTTCTTATTGTAGTAGTTGTACCGCCCAACAAGTATCACGGGGACCATGCTAATATTCTCTGTATCCTTCTTATTGTAGTAGTTGTACCGCCCAACAAGTATCACGGGGACCATGCTAATATTCTCTGTATCCTTCTTATTGTAGTAGTTGTACCGCCCAACAAGTATCACAGAGACCATGCTAATATTCTCTGTATCCTTCTTATTGTAGTAGTTGTACCGCCCAACAAGTATCACAGGGACCATGTTAATATTCTCTGTATCCTTCCTATTGTAGTAGTTGTACCGCCCAACAAGTATCACAGGGGCCATGCTAATCTTCTCTGTATCCTTCCTATTGTAGTAGTTGTACCGCCCAACAAGTATCACAGAGACCATGCTAATATTCTCTGTATCCTTCTTATTGTAGTAGTTGTACCGCCCAACAAGTATCACGGGGACCATGCTAATATTCTCTGTATCCTTCTTATTGTAGTAGTTGTACCGCCCAACAAGTATCACAGAGACCATGCTAATATTCTCTGTATCCTTCTTATTGTAGTAGTTGTACCGCCCAACAAGTATCACGGGGACCATGCTAATATTCTCTGTATCCTTCTTATTGTAGTAGTTGTACCGCCCAACAAGTATCACGGGGACCATGCTAATATTCTCTGTATCCTTCTTATTGTAGTAGTTGTACCGCCCAACAAGTATCACAGAGACCATGCTAATATTCTCTGTATCCTTCTCATTGTAGTAGTTGTACCGCCCAACAAGTATCACGGGGACCATGCTAATATTCTCTGTATCCTTCTTATTGTAGTAGTTGTACCGCCCAACAAGTATCACGGGGACCATGCTAATATTCTCTGTATCCTTCTTATTGTAGTAGTTGTACCGCCCAACAAGTATCACAGAGACCATGCTAATATTCTCTGTATCCTTCTCATTGTAGTAGTTGTACCGCCGAAAACACACACGCACTAGTATTACAGGGGTCATCTTATCTCTATTGTCTCAAGACTTTGATTATTCTGACAAAACTCGAGGATCTTTTATCACAATTTCATTGATAGGCAGAAACATTTGAACATTTGGCATCAAACGGTTGTCGAAAGAATGTCATAGACTTTGCTGTCAAAGTCCTGAGGAGTCCCGTGGGAAGGGCGTTTCCCGAGTCTGCGCTAATGGAGATGCCGGGTGACAATCAATATTCACCACCATCAGATTGTGTCTCAGCTTGTGAAGAATCCTTTCGTAACTCTTCATTATCATCATCATGTAATACCATCTCCTAGGCGCCATGGCGCCATAGGTATGAAAATTAGTAATTATTGTTATATTAGTAGCTTATGTCCATAGTTCATCTAAAATACCCATTCCAAGAGTCTAACAACAGTATCACTATAAAAGGAAGATCTAAAAATGCAATATAACAGCGGTATGGTAGATTAAACTGGCGAAATCGCTGGGAGGGTTCACCACTGATGAGCCAGGCCCTCCCATTAATTTTTCCATATTGCAGTAAGGGCAGTAGAAATTGTTTAATTTCAAAAATAATCTTACGCGTCTAAAATAATTATTTTTCATATATATATATAAAGATGGCATTTAAAAATAAAACTGGCATTTCCTGACCACGAGCACATGTGCTTTTTAGATGGCAGAGCGCCATCTAGTGGAGAAAAAATAAACTAAACGTTTATTTAGCTTGCTTCGTAATATTTGGCCAACCCAATTTCTTGATAAATTACTAAATGGCATTCTGCCATCTAAAAAGCACATGTGCTCGTGGTCAGGAAATGCCATCTTTATATTTAATATCAACACCTGACCCACTTATCTTTTACATATTTCTCCCTATTTTAAAAATGGCTGTAAACCTTCTCCCTACTGTTGACTGGATGTTAATAAACCATTTTTTTATTGTCAATTGTCACTTATCTTTTATTTTTTCTATTGTTTTTTCTCATATAAATATTGTTGCACCAAGTTGCAGCTTTGCAGGGTCGTCGACCTTGGTTTCTTCCTTCTAGGGTGTTATACACGTTTCCCGAGCGGGTTTCCATATTCAAAGCAAAAAATAAAACTACCCGTTTCATGATTTTTCAGGATGCCTTGAATGACCAGTTTTTTGGTCGTTGAGGTAAAGCTTGCACCACGCTGATGAGGGCCAACAGCCCGAAACGCGTCCGTGGTTAGCTTTTCTTGATTAATCAAGAATAGGTATTTGTCCAATTCTGGAATAATTAAAAATCAACGAGAATAGTTGATATTTATTCCGATAGATGGCGCAAGCCATCAGCAACTTTCAGTTGCACGATAAGGAGATGCCTTTTTTCATAAAATATGCACCTTATTCCAATACAATATCACATTTGTACTATTTTTTTCACAAATAAATAAAAGTAAAAGTAAATAAATAAAAGTAAATAAATTACCTTTCAACGTTATTGTGTTTATTTATTCGTTGTCTTCCTCGTAGGTCATGATCCGTAGTCTTCGTCTAGGTCCTCTCTCGCTCCCATAACCAATCAAGATATGTACAATAAATATTACAAAAGGAATGAAACTCTAAAAAGGAATGATGATAATCTAAATATTCTGTTTTAAATAAATATTAAATATCATAGAATATTTTGAATAAATGTAAGACGCATTAAAATTGATGTTACAATATATATTCTCAAGGTTAGAGGCATGAGTCAGCCAAGAACTAGAGGGATGTCTAGACGAGGAAGGTCCCCAAGATATGAAGCAGATGTTCTCCCCCCAAAATAGCCGGCAAAGAGTTGCACAATCCCCCCCCTCCCCCAAGTCAAGGAAGGCATGTACATCAATAAGAGGGGTGAAATTGCAACATCCCTAATTATATGGCTGTTGTCTGGACCAAATAAATTGTCAGACGCTTCATTGTGGTAGTTGAAGGTCTGGCAAGAAAGGATTTTAACTCTACTAGATCACTTCCTTTGTTTTTGTTCTCAATCGATTTTTATCTCTTCATTTTTTAACGTAATTTATTATCTATATACGTATCTAATTATATTTATGTACCTTTACAGGCCCCTATAAACTTATGTCCATAGTTCACTAAACACCTCTAAGCTGCCTTCCACAGAAAATACAGGATATATAACAAAACCAAACCAATACAATAGTAGAGCGGTCTAGATATTAATTTGACGAAATTTAAAGATTAGTATTCAAAACCTTACCATTATTTCTATTTCTTCTACTTCTTTCCCGGGTTTCGGCACCAAAAAATGTTAGCACGTTTTCTTTGAAGTTTCTTCTAAAAAGAACGAGCTGACTCAATTCAATTCAATTCGATTTATTTCAAACAAAAAAAAAAAGAGAATTACATTACGATTTAATGCGATTTAGTTGTATTTATAACACAAAAGAAAACAGAAGAAGAAAAAAAAAAGAATGATGATATTTAAATTTGTATGATCTAAAAATTATACGTATCTAAGTCAATTTTGAAGAGATGGCTTAAAATTTCCATTCTTATTTAAAATTTGAATATAAGGTTATCCTGAAATACCAATATTATTCGCCGTTATGTATAATGTCTTTGTATTATGTATAAAGTAATTGTATTATGTATTCGCGCCAAGTAATAAGAAAAACAGCGTTTTAAGAAAACCACGAAATTTGGAGAAAACCTTATATATCGTCAAATGCCCCCATACAGTGGTACCTCGACATACGAGTTTAATTCGTTCCGCAACCTTGCTCGTATCTTGAATTACTCGTATCTCGAAGCAAATTTCCCCATACAAAATTCCCATTTAAAATCACATATTAATATCTTCAACACTACCGAACCGAACTCGTATCTCGAATTTCGCTCGTAACTCAAAGCAAAAAATCACTTGCTCGTCGGCTCGTATCTCGAAAAACTCGTATGTTGGGGCGCTCGTATGTCGAGGTACCACTGTATATGCCTTTTTTTTTTTACTCTTAAAAAAAATATGGGTATGTGATGTTCCTTCGATTAAATAAATAAATATACTTTACCAAATTAAGAAACAAATTTTATTTATATATCTTTCTGATGTTAAACATACACTTTTTAATATATTCATAACAACAACAACAATTACAGTGCTGCCAAATCCAAATAATTAAAAATAAATTAATTAAACAGAGTATTTTATAATATTATTATAAGATATATTACAGTGTATATAATGTATTTATTGGGTAGATTTTTTAATTATTATTTTCTGGAAATGTGTTTTTTAAAAATATAATCAAATAATATCTCTACAGATCTTACTGCAATGATTAAAGTTATTGAATGAGAGGTCTTGGATCATTAGTGGTAAACCCTTTTAGCGGTTTCGTCAAATTAATCTTCAGACCGCTCTACTATTGTATTGGATTGGTTTTGTTATATGCCGTTTATTTACTATGGAAGGCAGCTTAGAGGTGTTTAGTGAACTACGGACATAAGTTTATAGCTCTGTAGAGGTACATAAATATAATTGCAAGGAATTTCATCGATCAATTCTTTTCAGAAAATATTGTTTAATATTAAATCTATTATTAGCAAAATAAAATTATATACATATTTTAATTATAAAATGAAAGGACTTAAAAGCACGAATGTTTCTTTTATACATAATACAAACTTCTACTGCCCTTACTGCGATGAAAAATATATTGGGAGGGCTTGGCTCATCAGTGGTGAACTCTCCCAGCGGTTTCGCCAATTTAATCCACCAGACCGCTTCTCAGAGCTCTAATACTGTATTGGACGATTCTGCTTATATACGCAGCACTGAAGGGTGGAATTGTGGTAGATGTTTTGAAGAAATAGCCTTAGCCTTTGTTAATCAAATGAATTATATTTTATTTAAATACAAACTGACAAATTAAAATGGTGGCTAATATTTACATCTACCAGCAACGAACTAACTATGTATATCTATATCACTTCTATATTTTCAGGTCACAGAGTTATAAAAAATATACAAATTATTATTCATTTTAAAATAAAACATCGTGAAGTATTATTATTTTGCATATTCATTATTTAATAAAAATATAATTTTTAAACACTTTATATTACAAGTCAAAATGAAGAGCACGACTACAGAATCTCAGAAATGGTTTTCAAGAAAACTATGGACATAAGCTTATAGGACAGTAGAATTACATTCCAAGCCCTCCCAATATATTTTTTCATCGCAGTAAGGGCAGTAGAAGTTTGTATTATGTATAAAAGAAACATTCGTGCTTTTAAATCCTTGTTTATTTTTAAGGAGACAGAGTCAATTTTGTTCACACTTGGTTATCTCGTGTGTCTTCAATAAAGGTCACACTGTAATATCTTTCAGAGTTATTGTCTGAATCCCGATATACATGGTAAAAGGTACAACTTCCTTAAGTTTTGTTCACACTTGGTTATCTCGTGTGTCTTCAATAAAGGTCACTGTAATATCTTTCATAGTTATTGTCTGAATCCAGATATACATGGTAAAAGGTACAACTTCCTTAAGTTTTGTTCACACTTGGTTATCTCGTGTGTCTTCAATAAAGGTCACTGTAATATCTTTCAGAGTTATTGTCTGAATCCCGATATACATGGTAAAAGGTACAACTTCCTTAAGTTTTGTTCACACTTGGTTATCTCGTGTGTCTTCAATAAAGGTCACTGTAATATCTTTCAGAGTTATTGTCTGAATCCCGATATACATGGTAAAAGGTACAACTTCCTTAAGTTTTGTTCACACTTGGTTATCTCGTGTGTCTTCAATAAATGTCACTGTAATATCTTTCAGAGTTATTGTCTGAATCCCGATATACATGCTAAAAGGTACAACTTCCTTGAGTTTTGTTCACACTTGGTTATCTCGTGTGTCTTCAATAAATGTCACTGTAATATCTTTCAGAGTTATTATCTGAATCCCGATATACATGCTAAAAGGTACACCTTCCTTAAGGTTTGTTCACACTTGGTTATCTCGTGTGTCTTCAATAAAGGTCACTGTAATATCTTTCAGAGTTATTGTATGAATCCCGATATACATGCTAAAAGGTACACCTTCCTTAAGGTTTGTTCACACTTAGTTATCTCGTGTGTTTTCAATAAAGGTCACTGTAATATCTTTCAGAGTTATTGTATAAATCCCGATATACATGTTAAAAGGTACAACTTCCTTAAGTTTTGTTCACACTTGGTTATCTCGTGCGTCTTCAATAAAGGTCACTGTAATATCTTTCAGAGTTATTGTCTAAATCCCGATATACATGTTAAAAGGTACAACTTCCTTAAGTTTTGTTCACACTTGGTTATCTCGTGTGTCTTCAATAAAGGTCACTGTAATATTTTTCAGAATTATTGTCTAAATAAATATATATATATTCTGCTAGATCCTTCTTTTTATATAACTCGGATTCCTGGAGCTATTTTGCTAGATATCATTTCAAATATATATTTCTAAATGAATAAATGTTCTGTAAAAATATATAATTAATATTTTAATTTAATATATTAACATACACATATATAGTTTTACCCACAATGAACTTTTTTTTAAAATTAAAAATATACATTAATTTTTAAATATAGTATATTTACAAAAGAGACGTTAAATTTTAAAACAACGCATATTTTTCATTATTTAGTAACACAAAATAATCAAATATATAAAAATAAATTTTAAAAAATAAAATAAATGATGTATAAATAAAAATATATATAGGCAGGTGTTAAATGAAATGCGCTAATATTTCTTTTTGTTGTAAATAGATGGCGCTACGCTTCCTCGTAGGATTCGTCTGACAAATAAATATGGCAAGCTGTTTAACTAGCTTTGTCTATAACGATTATTAAATTTGAAAAAGTGTTTATAAATAATATTTATTGAATTAATAAAAAAATATATAATTGTGTCTAAAAATATAATTTAAAAAATATTCTTTATTATTTTTAAGATTACAAAAGATATTGAAAATACTTTTAAATATTAATATTCACTGATTAAACAACTTGATAAATTATATATTTCTATTTATCTCTCTCTACGTTTATAAATACTACATTCAAAAACTGAAATATAATTGATATTTAAAATGTTTATTGTAAAATAAAATCAGAAGAGAGAGATAGGTTAAACATTTAATATATATATATAATATTTAAACAAAGTTATAGTAAATTTTTACGTAGAATTGAAAGTATAATGTCAGTATAGCAAGCTATTACTGAACAATAGAGTTAAATATAATTTATATGAAAAATATAAAGACTTAAAAGTAATATTTTTCTAATTTGTTTTTAATTATCATTACTCCTTCTCTAATACAACTATATTTCATATAAATTATATTTAATTCCACTAAAAATATATAATTTTTCTAATATCACACACAATGTCTATATATTTTAAGACTTAATAAGAACTATTTCCGTAAAAATGTCTCAAATGCTGAATATATAAGCAGAATAAACGATGCAATACTTGTAGCGATTCAAACAGAAGAAATTAATAGTATGATTTACCACTTCCAATTTCCAATTATTTTATTTCCAAAGCGCTATATCCCGTAAGGGATACTTGCGCTAAACAAGAAGAAAAGTTTATTTACATAAGTTATTTACATTATTCAACGCATGAAAACATTAGAGATCCAGATTTTGTAGAAAGTTTAGAATGTATTTACAAAATGAATTGAACTTTAAATATGATTTTTTTTATCGGAAATCAAATCGTTAAGTTCACAAACAACTAGTTCATTCTTCATTCTATGATCTTGAAATGTTGATGATATTGCTCCAGACTTTACCTATAAAGATATCACAAGATCTGTACCATGTCTATCAATGAATTTTCGTTTAGATTAAGGCATATAATTTCAATGATTAAGCGGAAATATACATTAATATAATGCTAATTTAAAAAAATTCTCTTTATAATTTATTCCATTATATAAATATGATTTCTATCTGCAAATACGACGCGATTTCAACCTATTTATTTATTACCAGTTGCAAACAAAATACGCTATATCCGATCTGGATAATTGCACGTGAAACTATTTACAATAATTCATCTTGTATTAGAGTAGGTAACAGAATTATCAAAAATAAAATAAACAATTAAGAAAAAGAGCATTGAATAAACATATACATTAAACAAATAAACAACAACATAAGCAGATTTCAACCTATTGTATATTAATGGTCATAATATTATGGTCATAATCAGACCGAAATATAAAATTTCTGATTTACATCTCAAACCGTCATGAAAATTTGAGTAAAAAACGATTAAAAATTAATTATTGAATATAATATTCTAATGAAAAAAAGCAACCAAAATCCTCATTAAAGCTCAGTCTATTGATTACAGAATGATGAGCTTCAACAAGTCTAAATAATAATAATAATTTTAAAAAAGAGTACATTTCTAATTGGATAATAAAAGCCCCAAACAACAATATAAGATAATTTATGATAAAGGCATCTCCTTATCGTGCAACTGAAAGTTGCTGATGGCTTGCGCCATCTATCGGAATAAATATCAACTCGTTGATTTCTAATTATTCCAGAATTGGCCAAATACCCATTCTTGATTAATCAAGAAAAGCTAACCACGGACGTGTTTCGGGCTGTTGGCCCTCATCAGCGTGTTGCAAGCTGTACCTCAACGACCAAAAAAACTGGTCCTTCAGACATCTTGAAAAATCATGAAACGGGTAGTTAAGACAAGAATTGCGTGAGACCGCGACACAATGTGAAAAAATAGTACAAATGTGATATTGTACTGGGATAAGGTTCATAAATTATGAAAAAGGCATCTTTTTTTTAAAACAATATAAGAGTTGTAAGCTTCCCAATTAAAAGAATATAGCAATAACAACTATAATCACAGAACGATGAGCTCCCAAGTCAAAAAGGAACATTACGTAAGTTATAAAATAGAAAATGTTGTGCGTTCGTAGAATGTTGAGCCATCCAAGTCAAGAAGGAACAGTACATAGTTAATATAGTAGAAGCAGCAGTTACGATCACAGAATGTTGAGCTCCCAAGTTAAAAAGGAACATTACGTAGATAAAAAGAATGTTAAGTTATCCATGCTAATAAGGAAAAGTACATTGCTAATATAGTAGGATTATTAAAATCACAGAATGTTGAGCTCCCAAGTTAAAAAGGAACATTACGTAGGTGATATAATAGAAACTGCAGTTATAGAATCATAGAATATTGAGCCATCCATTCAAGAAGGAACAGCACATAATTAATATAATGGAAGCAGCAGTTACGATCACAGAATGTTGAGCTCCCAAGTTAAAAAGGAACATTACGTAGGTGATATAATAGAAACTGCAGTTATACAATCATAGAATGTTGAGCCATCCATTCTAGAAGGAACTGCACATAATTAAAAGACTTAAGCAGCAGTTACGATCACAAAATGTTGAGTTCCCAAGTTAAAAAGGAACATTACGTAGGTGATATAATAGAGAACCTGCAGTTATACAATCATAGAATGTTGAGCCATCCATTCTAGAAGCAACAGCACATAATTAAAAGAGTTAATAAGCAATTACGATCACAGAATGTTGAGCTCCCAAGTTAAAAAGGAACATTATGTAGGTGATATAATAGAAACTGCAGTTATAAAATCATAGAATGTTGAGCCATCCATTCAAGAAGGATCAGCACTTAATTAAAAGAGTTAAGCAGCAGTTACTATCACAGAATGTTGAGCTCCCAAGTTAAAAAGGAACATTACGTAGATAATAATATAGAATCTGCAGTTATACAATCATAGAATATTAAGCCTTCCAGGCAAGAAGGAACAGCACATAATTAAAAGAGTTAAGTGGCCATTACGGTCACAGAATGTTAAGCTATCCAAATCAAAAAGGAACAGTACATATTGTATAGCAACAGATGCTACGATCACAGAACATTGAGCCTCCCAAGTAAAAAAAGGAACAATACATAGTTAATATAGTAGAAGTAACAGTTACGTTCATAGAAGGTTGTAGTCCTAAGTCAAAAAGGAACAGTACATATTGTATAGCAACAGATGCTACGATCACAGAACATTGAGCCTCCCAAGTAAAAAGGAATAATACATAGATAATATAGTAGAAGCAACAGTTACGTTCATAGAAGGTTGTAGTCCTAAGTCAAAAAGGAGCAGTACATATTGTATAGCAACAGATGCTACGATCACAGAACGTTGAGCCTCCCAAGTAAAAAGGAATAATACATAGATAATATAGTAGAAGCAACAGTTACGTTCACAGATAGTTGTAGTCCTAAGTCAAAAAGCAACAGTACATATTGTATAGAAGCAGCAACAGATACGATCACAGAATATTGGGATCCAAAGTCAAAAATAAACATTACAGATAGAAGAGCAACATCACCCGATCATAGAACGTTGTAGTCCTAATTCAAAAAGCAACAGTACATATAATATAGAAGCAGCAACAGATACGATCACAGAACATTGAGTTCCAAAGTCAAAAATAAACATTACAGATAGAAGAGTAACAACAACCGATCACAGAAGGTTGAGCTCCTAAAGGAGTTGTACCCAGTGGACTCCCCCCTACAATACGCCATTCACCTGACCATTATTTATCCACCAGCCGATCCGGAAACTGGGACACCCGGGTGACGTCACGTTGCCATGACAACGGCTATTGACCCGGCAGGCGAGGTGGTTATGTAAGCCTCGACACCAGTCAGCTTGCCATTCACTTCTATAGCCTTGTCCCCAGGACTCATCACAACATCTGACTGAAGTCTTTTTTACGTTTGTTCAAATCTACAAATTTGACTAGCACTTAACGATAATACATTAACAAAGAGAACAAAAAGCTTTAAGTCTTTCTCTAAGAAGTAATAAGAAATACCTAAGTATTTCAAGTTTTTAAAGCTGAAATTCTTATTAGAGAATTAAGATTTTTCCACCGAATGAGATGAATTTAAGGAAAGAGACAACTTTGTTTATTAAAACGAATGGAATGTAATGGATTTCAACTATTCAGGCTTTTGCGCTTTGTTAAAAAAGAGGAATTATTCACGAATTTGACAAATTTGTGATAGTAGAATATATGATTGTGTTGATATGATGTGTTGATAACAATTTCTTATTTTATACCCACTACCTCTATCACAGCAATGGACATTGTTGCTGCTGTGATAGAGATGTATGGGGACATCTGAGGCTCTTCATTGGACACGACAACAACAGCAATACAGTATACACACCCAAGATAGTGGACATTGTTGCTGCTGTGATAGAGATGCATGGGGACATCTGAGGCTCTTCATTGGACACGACAACAACAACAATACAGTATACACACCCAAGATAGTGGACATTGCGACTGATGTGATAGAGATGTACGGAGACATCTGAGGCTCTTCATTGGACACGACAACAACAACAATACAGTATACACACCCAAGATAGTGGACATTGCGACTGATGTGATAGAGATGTACGGAGACATCTGAGGCTCTTCATTGGACACGACAACAACAACAATACAGTATACACACCCAAGATAGTGGACATTGCGACTGCTGTGATAGAGATGTACGGAGACATCTGAGGCTCTTCATTGGACACGACAACAATACAGTATACACACCCAAGATAGTGGACATTGCGACTGATGTAATAGAGATGTACGGAGACATCAGAGGCTCTTCATTGGACACGACAACAACAACAATACAGTATACACACCCAAGATAGTGGACATTGCGACTGCTGTGATAGAGATGTACGGAGACATCTGAGGCTCTTCATTGGACACGACAACAATACAGTATACACACCCAAGATAGTGGACATTGCGACTGATGTAATAGAGATGTACGGAGACATCAGAGGCTCTTCATTGGACACGACAACAACAACAATACAGTATACACACCCAAGATAGAGGACATTGCGACTGTTGTGATAGAGATGCATGGAGACATCTGAGGCTCTTTGGACACGACAACAACAACAATACAGTATACACACCCAAGATAGAGGACATTGCGACTGTTGTGATAGAGATGCATGGAGACATCTGAGGCTCTTTGGACACGACAACAACAACAATACAGTATACACACCCAAGATAGAGGACATTGCGACTGTTGTGATAGAGATGCATGGAGACATCTGAGGCTCTTCATTGGACACGACAACAACAACAATACAGTATACACACCCAAGATAGAGGACATTGCGACTGTTGTGATAGAGATGCATGGAGACATCTGAGGCTCTTCATTGGACACGACAACAACAACAATACAGTATACACACCCAAGATAGAGGACATTGCGACTGTTGTGATAGAGATGCATGGAGACATCTGAGGCTCTTTGGACACGACAACAACAACAATACAGTATACACACCCAAGATAGAGGACATTGCGACTGTTGTGATAGAGATGCATGGAGACATCTGAGGCTCTTTGGACACGACAACAACAACAATACAGTATACACACCCAAGATAGAGGACATTGCGACTGTTGTGATAGAGATGCATGGAGACATCTGAGGCTCTTTGGACACGACAACAACAACAATACAGTATACACACCCAAGATAGAGGACATTGCGACTGTTGTGATAGAGATGCATGGAGACATCTGAGGCTCTTTGGACACGACAACAACAACAATACAGTATACACACCCAAGATAGAGGACATTGCGACTGTTGTGATAGAGATGCATGGAGACATCTGAGGCTCTTTGGACACGACAACAACAACAATACAGTATACACACCCAAGATAGTGGACATTGCGACTGCTGTGATAGAGATGCATGGAGACATCTGAGGCTCTTTGGACACGACAACAACAACAATACAGTATACACACCCAAGATAGTGGACATTGCGACTGCTGTGATAGAGATGCATGGAGACATCTGAGGCTCTTTGGACACGACAACAACAACAATACAGTATACACACCCAAGATAGTGGACATTGCGACTGTTGTGATAGAGATGCATGGAGACATCTGAGGCTCTTTGGACACGACAACAACAACAATACAGTATACACACCCAAGATAGTGGACATTGCGACTGCTGTGATAGAGATGCATGGAGACATCTGAGGCTCTTTGGACACGACAACAACAACAATACAGTATACACACCCAAGATAGTGGACATTGCGACTGCTGTGATAGAGATGCATGGAGACATCTGAGGCTCTTTGGACACGACAACAACAACAATACAGTATACACACCCAAGATAGAGGACATTGCGACTGTTGTGATAGAGATGCATGGAGACATCTGAGGCTCTTTGGACACGACAACAACAACAATACAGTATACACACCCAAGATAGTGGACATTGCTGCTGCTGTGATAGAGATGTACGGAGACATCTGAGGCTCTTTGGACACGACAACAACAACAATACAGTATACACACCCAAGATAGTGGACATTGCTGCTGCTGTGATAGAGATGTACGGAGACATCTGAGGCTCTTCATTGGACACAATAACATAACAATTTATGTGCTTCCCGAAATCAGAAATCTGTTCAAACGACGTATAGAAACGACTTTTTATCAATTTTTCTCTTGGTATTACCGATGGGTGTAGAAACTTAGCGCCACTACTAAGTACAAGCAAACATATGGCAACTAGTAATATAGTACTAAAACGAATTGGTTATAATGTGTATACATACAGTGGTTCGTATATACATTACAAGAAGTTACCCCTTTCTATCCACCACGATTAGCATGGCTCGGTTTTACATGTGTAGACATGTGGTGTACTTACAGTAAAAGCAGACACCCTCTTCTACTCACCGTAATGATACTATATGTGGAGTACCTGCAGTACAAGAAATCGCGACCTTCTACCCTCTATTATCAGCATACCTTGGTACTACATGTGTAGACATGTGGTGTACTTACAGTAAAAGCAGACAATCTCTATCCACCACGATTAGAATGGCTTGGTACTACAAGTGTAGACAGGTGGTGCACTTACAGTTCAAGCAGTCACAACCTTCTATCCACCAGGATTAGCATGGCTTGATGCTACAAGTGTAGACACGTGGTGTACTTACAGTAAAAGCAGACACTCTCTATCCACCACGATTAGTATGGCTTGGTACTACATGTGTAGACACGTGGTGTACTTGCAGTCAAAGCCCATTATCCACCTGGATTATGATGTCCTTGCACAACATTCGTGTTAACAGGTGGCGTACTTTACAGTACAAGCAATCACAACCATCTACCCACCACATGATTGCCTTTTACTGCGTTTGTATACTTCAAGTTGATCTTTCTTCTAACTAAGTCATTTAGCTTTATGAAATTGGAGTACACCTATCCCCCGATTTACACGGTAGATACGTTCCTGAGAAAAACGTGTAAATCGAGGGATAGGTGTATATTAAACTATCAAATCTGAATAGGTGTTCGCCCCCCTCATGAATCAGAGCCTCCCAATATTCTTTTCAACATAGGTAGTATAGAGTAGAACATCGCATTTTAGTATAGTGCGATAAAAAAAAAACTTATTTGGAAAACCGTTTAAAAGCGAAAACGTGTAAAACAAGTCCCGTGTAAATCGGGGGATAGGTGTACTGTAATACATTTTAAGAATATATATATGTTATATTAAAATATTATTTTACAGGGTGATCCAAAAGTCCCGCACTATTTTAAAAATTAATAACTCCGCGAATATTTGCGCTAGAGCAATGCGGTAAACACCATTGTATTCAGGATGCAATGGGATTTTTTATGGCAAATAATGAAAAATTCGAAATTGATTTTAGTTACAATTTTATTCGCCAGATGGCGCTCTACCAGAATCAGAGATTTAGCGGCCAAATTGTTTGATAAATTGAAAAATATAACTGATCGACACGTATTTTTCCTTTTTGAATACCAGGAAAGAACCCTAATAATATCAAATAACAAATTAATAAAACACCACTTCGCCAATAGTATGAAGAATTGTTTAACGATTTTAAATACAATCAGAGATATGTAAAATAGGTAAATGCAAATTAAAACATGTAGCAAAATATTTATTTTTATATGAGGTTTTGTGAAATAGATTGAATGTTTGAAAAACACTGCTGATATCAATACACGAATTTTTGAAATGTTAATATAGTACCAAAAATTATGATGGCACTATTAATAGGATTTCTTGCTATAAGAAATGTGTAGTTTCTTGACTGATTGGCGACCCTTGACTATTTAACTGGATATTTGTCATGATCCAACAAATGAAATATAGAGGGGAGTGACAAAATATATTTGTCGTACTTTATTCCAAATATCCTATGGGCTTGTCAAATGTTATCATTGTTTATTATACTGTACACAATTTTAAAAATGTGTCCCCTCAAATAAAAATAAATTTTAAATCGACCTTTTGCGTTGAAAAACGTGGTAGTAAAATCATTTTGTATTATTTTTTTTCACAAAATTTCTAAAGTTATTGGTGTACAGAAAATATTCCTTATGCTACATGTATTTCTTATGTATGTATTTCAATGTTATCTATTATCTATGTATTTCTTCTAATGAGCGAAAAGCGAAAAACTAAACATAAGGGGTAAAATTGTGTGTACCAGTGTTATTCGAGAAGTTATAACACTCTGGTTTGCACGACATAATATGTGAGCAAATGACAAACAAAATATTACTGTTCACAAAAAAAAAAAGAGTCAAGATGTGAGGACAGCATTTATTATCCCCATATCCCAACACAAAGAGCTGCAAAATATTGATTGATAATATAATACATGGCGGCTTATACAACACATGAGGTAACTGCCTTCTCTCTTGTATTAGGTCACAATCCTTGCTCAATGTGGCACCCTTCATTCTCAATCACCGCCTGCAGACGATAAATGACAGAATGGACAGCATTAAATAACATATCTGTTAAATTGATAAAGCGTGCCATCTGATAGAAGCCTTCAACATGGCCAATGTGGTAGGCCAGCATCGATAAACACACGATTTAATGTATCCCCATAAACAAAAATCGCAAGGCGTCAAGTCTGTTGATCTTGGAGGCCACTGGTATATAAAGTGGCGACCTATCACACGATTTTCACCGAACGTATCCTTCAGCAATTGTTTGGCACCTCGGGAGATATGAGGAGGTCCTCCATCTTTCATGAATGTTATTTCGCTTAGTGCTTTTACCCTGCAATATGGGAATACCCTTTTCTCATAACGTTCACCAGTTACAAAAACGGTTTTAAAAGTTCTTCCATTGATTTTTCAAAGAAAAATGACCCAATAATAAAAGAAGTGAACCCACACAAAACTGTAACTCTAGGCTGGTAAAGTGGCATTTCTGTGAAAATCCTAGGATTTTCTGTTGCCCAAATGCGGCTGTTTTGAATGTTAAATTCTCCGTTTAGAGAAAAGTGAGCATCATCTGTCCACAGAACATTCGACAGCCAGTTTTCATCAATATCAATTTGCCGGAAAACCCATGCAGCGAATTCTTGACGCATCTCAAAATCGCCAACTTTCAGCTCGTGAAATCTTTGCATTTTGTATGGGCGCACACAATAGAGACATTAAGTGAAGCGTCTTCGGATATCACAATCATACTTCGGCGAATTTAACGCCAAAAGTTCAATTCGGGGATCACCTGTCCAGGATAACAAAAATCAGTAGGTTGAGGACATGCTAACCGACCTCGACCTTACACCGTTAAATAACGGAGAGAACACCTATCTATCTAAGTCCACAGGCACAGAATCCGCAGTAGACCTCACAGCGATAAATTACAACATCGCACCCACAACTCAATGGAAAATCCTGAGAAGTGCAATCAGTGACTACAGACCAATTTTAACAAACCTAAACTTCAAAATTGAGAATGTCCATTAGAATAAAAGAACATGGAACTTTAGGAAAGCCGACTTGAAAAAAAAATTCACAGAAAAGCTTGAAGAACTGTGCAACGAAAAATTGAATTACAGAACGCTTGACAAAAGCTTGGAAAAATTCTCTTCGAACATTTAAAAAGCTGCAAAAGAGCATCGATACCTAGAGGTAGACGTAAAGACCTGTAGATACCTTACTGGAAGGACCACAACATCGAGGCAATGATTTCAGAGAGAGAGAGAGAGACAATATCAATGGACTTCTTAAAACATATAAAACAGAAAGGAACTCATTGAAATTATTCACAAAATATAACAAGAAATTTGGATATTCAAACAAGAAAAATGGCAGAATTCTGCGGAAAAAATGGATCCAAGAAAGGACAGCCAACACTGGAATATAATTAGAGTGTTAGAGAACAATCAAAACCAACACCAATCCTCCAATACTCTAACCGATATGAATAGAACAGCGAGAACGAGAACAAACAGATGGCTGACATAATTGCTGAATATCTTTCAAGCACTTCCATACTCAACTATACGAATGAAGACAGGACTCTAAAAATATTATAAACCAGTTAGTTGAACAAGCAATAAACTTCCATCAACAAGATATTTTCTCGAGAGACTTCACACTGAATGAGCTAAACTCATCAATAAAAAAATCCAAGAGGTCACCAAGAGATAATCTAATCTTTGGTCAAATGATTAAACACTTTGAAGTCAAAGCTAATAATCAACTCCTACGAATACTGAATATTTCATGGCAAACTGGTAAACTACCAAAGAATTGGAAGATATCAATTATAGTGCCAATACTGAAGCCAAACAAAGATGCCAAGGAATACAAGAACTATCGGCCAATTGCTCTCGCCAGCATACTTTGTAAAAACCAGAACGAATTATCCACTCTAGGCTCATAGTCTGGCTCACAAAAAATTATAAAATAAACCTCTACCAAACGGCCTATAGATCCCAGCACTGTACAACTGATCAACTGTTATACTTCTGTCAATCAATAATAGATTCTTTCCGGGAAAAACCGCCAAAGAAGACCACGGCTATATTCCTTGATATGACCTCAGCTTTTGATCGAGTGTGGAGGGAGAAATTACGTGAAAAGCTGCACAACATCGGAGTAAGAGGAAAAACCTTAATCTGGATTGCAGACTTCTTAAGGGGAAGAAGGTTAAAGGTTCGGGTCAATGGAGAATTTTCCAAGGAAGGAAGAACATGGGCTGGTGTACCTCAGGGATCTGTGTTCAGTCCTCTACTCTATCTGCTATATATTAACGACATACATCCTTACCTCACTGAAGACACAAAGGTTGCCTGTTATGCAGATGATAAAGCCATATGGCACACAATTAGCAGCATAGAAAAATCGTAAAAGATACTGAAGACATCAATGAGAGGACTGGAGAAGTGGGCAATGGAACTCCAAATGACCATAAACCCAATAAAACCAAACCTATGCGTCTTCTCCACTCCCAGGGAAAAAGACATAAATATAACCACAAAATAAGCATAAACAAACAAATAATTGATAAAATTAGAAATCCATAATACCTAGGTGTGATACTGCAGTCCTGGATCTTTCCAGTTGGTCTCGAGGACCACGCCATCACCATCTCCTAAGCGGCGAAGTACGCGATCTACGTACTCATCGTAGATCGCAAAATGCGTGGTGTCGCTGGAGACTCACTGGCGATTCTCCACCAAACTTTGCAGCGCTGACAGAGGCGCCATATTCATTGTACATAGTGTATATAATGCATATTATCTTTTTTTAATAGTGCAGACTGTGTAAAACGAAAATTAAAATTATACCGCGAATGTTTCTTTTTTAAAAATCGAAATTTATTTTCAAAGAGAAATAGCGACATTTCTAACTTTGAGGATGAGGTATGGAACGGTGAAACATGAAGAGTAATGGAGAACGGAAAAATAAAAAGTGTCCAGGGGCGGGAATCGAACCCACACCCTTCTGCTTACCGGGCAGGTGCCTTGTCCACTCGGCTACCCTGGACGTATTTTTCCGTTCATAACTTATATTTAAAGTAACATTTAAAATACAATATAACGCGGCTGATGATTGTAAAACGAAAATTAAAATTATACCGCGAATGTTTCTTTTTTAAAAATCGAAATTTATTTTCAAAGAGAAATAGCGACATTTCTAACTTTGAGGATGAGGTATGGAACGGTGAAACATGAAGAGTAATGGAGAACGGAAAAATAAAAAGTGTCCAGGGGCGGGAATCGAACCCACACCCTTCTGCTTACCGGGCAGGTGCCTTGTCCACTCGGCTACCCTGGACGTATTTTTCCGTTCATAACTTATATTTGAAGTAACATTTAAAATACAATATAACGCGGCCGATGATTGTAAAACGAAAATTAAAATTATACCGCGAATGTTTCTTTTTTAAAAATCGAAATTTATTTTCAAAGAGAAATAGCGACATTTCTAACTTTGAGGATGAGGTATGGAACGGTGAAACATGAAGAGTAATGGAGAACGGACAAATAAAAAGTGTCCAGGGGCGGGAATCGAACCCACACCCTTCTGCTTACCGGGCAGGTGCCTTGTCCACTCGGCTACCCTGGACGTATTTTTCCGTATATAACTTATATTTAAAGTAACATTTAAAATACAATATAACGCGGCTGATGATTGTAAAACGAAAATTAAAATTATACCGCGAATGTTTCTTTTTTAAAAATCGAAATTTATTTTCAAAGAGAAATAGCGACATTTCTAACTTTGAGGATGAGGTATGGAACGGTGAAACATGAAGAGTAATGGAGAACGGAAAAATAAAAAGTGTCCAGGGGCGGGAATCGAACCCACACCCTTCTGCTTACCGGGCAGGTGCCTTGTCCACTCGGCTACCCTGGACGTATTTTTCCGTTCATAACTTATATTTAAAGTAACATTTAAAATACAATATAACGCGGCTGATGATTGTAAAACGAAAATTAAAATTATGACTGTGTATATATTGACAAGATGTCAACAAAATTATTTTAATTATTATTTATGAGGAATTTTAATTTTCATAGCACATAATTAGCACCTCAAATAGAGCTATCAGAAAACTAAACATTCTGAGAAGGCTATGTGAAACAAATTGGGGAGCAAAACCCAGAATTCTCAGAACAACATATACCACCTTAATAAGACCGATAATGGAATATGCAACACCGGTCTGGGCTCCCTCAAGCTCATCACTAAAAGTAAGACTAGACAGTGTTCAAGCAAAAGCGGCCAAAATAATCACAGGTGCTGTTTCATCCACCAACAATTTGAAAATTCAGAGAGAATGTGTTCTAGACCTACTCGCTCGAAAGCAGAAGACAAAATAAAAACAACTTGGATCGGCACTTCGGAAACGAGAACCCAGAGGACGAGATCTCTCTGACCACTTGTGGTTTGGTGGATCCGCCCTTTTCTGAGAATGAGGTGAAACTGACGGCTTTCAAGTTCGGGAAAAGGAAATCTTCTGGTCCCGAAGGGATCGATAACACGGTCGTGAAAGCCCTGGTAAGGATGCACCCATCGCTTCTTTCCAGGTTATTCAATAAGTGCCTGGACACTGGTACATTTCCTGAGGCATGGAAGGTTGCCCGAGTAGTGCTTCTCGAAAGGTCTGGTAGAAAGGGTAATTCTCCTAATGATTATCGTCCGCTTTTTTTACTAGTGTGTCTAGGTAAGGTCCTGGATAGCCTACTAGCTCAGCGACTGAAGCACTGGCTAGAGAGTAATGAGCTCCTTTCCTCTTTCCAACATGGTTTTAGGGAAAGGAAGTCCACAACCACAGCTCTGAACGAGGTGTTAGAGGGGGTTGAGATGGGCTTAAATAAGGGTGCTTGGGTTCTTTTCGTGGCCCCTGGACATTGATGGCGCGTTCAACTCCATGAGCTGGAACAAGTTGATGAGAAATTTGATGGACATGGCTTGTCCTGATAATTTGTGCAGCTTGATTCGTGACTTCCTGAGGGATAGACGGATTAGCCTCAGTTTTGGTGGGCGGAAGTTGGAAAGAAACTGTGCTAGGGGTTGCCCCCAGGGCTCTTGCTGCGGACCTATTCTGTGGAATATCCTGGTAAAAACCGTTTTCCAGGAGGAGCTCCATGAGGGAGACAGGCTGGTTCTCTATGCTGACGACCAGTTACTCATCATTTAGACTGCTTCGAGAGCGAAGGCTGAGAAGTGTGTTGAAACTTCTCTCCAAATTTTCTCGATCTGGGCCCATGACTCTGGCCTTAAGTTCAATGTCTCCAAAACTAAAGCCCTCAGCTTTAAGCCTAGGGACATAAGAACTAAAAGGAAAGGGATCAAATGGGAACACAAGCCGGCTATCCGGATGGAAGGACGGAGGGTAGCGTTGGTCAATAGGATGACCATCCTGGGGGTGGTCATTGATGACAAGATGGGTTGGCAATACCAGGCGGAGGAGATGGTGGCGAGAGGCAGGGAGGTGTTGTGCAGGCCTGTCCTGGTTGGCCTTCAACAGGGGGGGGGGGGGAGAGAAGGAGGGTACTATTTTTAGGAACCTCTGCCTCTCCTGTGTCGAGCCAATCTTGCTATATGCTTCCGGGGCTTGGTAGCGCCGAAACAGGGTTCAGAAGGTGGCAACAACTCTAGAGAGAGTGCAGAGGACAGCGGCACTCAGAATCACAGGGGGATATCGCACTACCAGCAGTGAGGCCTTTTTGGTCCTCGCTGGGCTTATTCCCCTGGGATTGAAACTAGAGGAGGAGACCATCAGACAGAAGATCTGGGAGAAAAGGGAAGATGCCCTGGGACTTTAAGCGGGGGCCCTGGAATCGAAGAGGGACACAAGGAAGCCTCCGCAGTGGTTGCCAAAGTGGAATTGGAGTCCTAGAGGGCCGACAGGAATTGGCTCGGAGGTTTTCACTGATGGTAGTAAGTCTGGAACCAATACTGGAGCTGGGGTAGTGATATACACTAATGGAGAGCTGATCTTCCAAAAAGGTTTAGCACTCAGAGTGGACGAATTGGTCTTTTCAGCCGAGCTGGTTGCGATCAGGGTAGCCCTCAGAGTGTGTGCCGAGAAGAACTTCAGCCCGGACCACCTCTATTCAGATTGTATGTCGGCCCTCGTCGTTATCAATCTGGAGAAAAGGCAACTCGCGCATCAAATAATCCAGGAGCTGGAGATGATGACGCGGGCTCCGGAGCTCCCTTGGTTTAGGAGACACAGCCTCATCGAAGGTAATGAGTTCGCAGACAGGATCGCTAAGGCAGGATGCTTCAGAGGTAGATCACTGAGGACCCCAGTGACCAAGAAAGAAGTTTATAGGAAGATCAGGGGTCACGTCCAGGACCTATGGTTGGACAGATGGAGGAACAGTGTGAAGGGGAGAGAGGTATTCAATGGGGTAAAAACACCCAAGTACCTCTGTAAGGTAATGTCCCACAAACTCATTAGGGTAGTTCGGGACATGGGCTCTTCCCCAAGTCTCCACAGATTTAAAATTAAGAGAAACCCTGATTGCGTCTATGGAGAAAGGGATGTGAATGCACGCCACTACGTCTTGGATTGTCCAAGGGTAGTGGGTGTGCAGGAAGAGAGAAGGAGGACGAGGGGCGCGATCGAGAGTAAGCTGCTGAGAAATCACAGCAAGCTTCTTGAGAAAGCCCACGACGTGGCAGCTGAGCTTTTCCTCAGCTGTGAGTGAACAGAGTCGACCGGGGGCTGCCTCCCCGCGGTCCCTGCTGGACACAGTAGATAGTTTCCTATTTTGCTGTGATTAAAGGCCACCGGTATAGAAATCCTTCCAGACACGTTGTCTGGGAGGTGGTGTTTCCAGGTACAATGTCCAAGCACTAGCACTAGCTTGGATACCGTTACTTGGCTTATGAGTTGAACAGAATAGCAGCGAAAGGCATGCTTCGCATGCCGGCTTGTGGACTGAAAGGTCTGGGTGGCCATCTGCTTCTAGGGTGTACCAACTGTGCTTAGGTGGGATCCTCCAGTTCTTGTTTATTTTGGCTACTGTTTCTATTTCTTTAAAAGTAAGTTTATTTTTCTGTAGCAAGGGTTCTTTTGTGCCTTTTTTCGCTAGCGCATCAGCAGCTTCATTGCCTTCAATGCTAACATGTAAGGGTATCCATTGAAGGTGAATTTTTGAGGTATTGAGAGTTTTTGGAGATAACCAATTATGTTCCTGCTTACTTTGTCTCTAAGTTCCCCTGTGTGACTCAAGTGTTGTATGGCACTTCTAATATGAGTAAGCATCCATATATCGTGATGTTTAGTATTTCTGATGGATTTTAAGACGTCATAGATGGCTATAAGTTCTGATCTGAAGATTGAGCAAAAATCTGGGTTTCTTCTGTTCATTTTCTCATTGCCATTTGTGGTTTTAATGAGAGAGCCACTGTCAGTGTGTCCCAACTCGTCTCTGCTACCATCGGTATAGATAGTTATTGCATTTTTAGGAATTTTATATTAATTATTTCTAATGATAATTGTTTTAAGTATTCTGGATTTTGGTATTGTTTGTTGGTGGGTTCGTTTAAAGTGGCATTAAAAATAACATTTTGTTAGTGGTTCGCATGTAGATATTTTTTCAGGTAAATAATATTTTTCCACTTTATATTTTAAAAATCCATTTCTTTTGGCCAGGTGGAGAGGGCCTTCTTTTTTGAGTCTTATATTGGGTTCCCAAATAAGTATGTAATTGAAAGTTCTGTGTTTATTTTCATAACTCTTGATTTTGTTTATATATTTTGGCAGATTGTAGCTTATTCTATCCTTTAAGGGCATAATGTCTGCCTCGCAAAGTAGAATATTATTAGGGCAGGTATTTCGAAGACCTGTAATAATTCTAGGTGCATTTAGTTGTATCCTTTCCAGTGTTTTTAGATTTGTTTCAGATGCTGTACCATAGATTTAATATCCATATTCCAAGATAGATCTCATTAGAGATGTGTAAGTTAATTTTAGTGCTGTTGCTTCAGCTCTCCACTCTTCCTGAAATATATTTCAAGATTTTTAGTCGGTCTCTTCCTTTTCTAACAACTCCTTCAATATGTTTACTGGAGTTAATTTCTGGATCCAGGGTGTAGCCGAGATATTTAGGATGTTTATTATATTGCAATTGTTGTTCTTTCAGAATAATATTTGGTCTTATTTTGTATAGTTTCTTATCGGTAGTAAAAAGACAGGTTTCAGATTTTTTGGGGTTAAATTCTAATTTATGTTTATTAGCAAATTTTTCTAGGAGGAGAATAGTCTTGTTCAAATCTCTTTCAGCTTTTTTCCAGTTAGTGTTGCTGCTCCATAGAATAATGTCATCAGCAAAAAGTCCAATATTGGTTTATGTAAAAATTTGTCTTCTATGCCTGCAATAAATAGGGTGAAGAGAGTTGGGCTAAGGACTGATCCTTGTGGTAATCCTTGGTACAATTTGAAGGTTTTAGATAGAGTGCCATTATATTTGACCCTGATGTATATATTTTTAAGGGAATCATTTATCCAAGTGATAGCTTTTCCATCAATTTTGAAATGTTTGTATAATTTTGTAATTAACTTGTTTTTCCATACCTTATCAAAAGCTTGTGTAAGGTCTAAAAAGCAGCTATGGTGTGGTTAGTTGGCTTTTTGTTTTGTGCATCTTTTACCTTTTTTGTGAAAAATAAGAGTTGGACTATTGTTCCATGTCCTTTCCTAAATCCATATTGTTCTTCTGGTAAGAGATTTCTTGTGTCGGGGTGGTAGGTGAGTCGTCTGAATATAATTTTTTCCATTAATTTGCCGCAAATATTTGTGAGGGAGATAGGTCGGTAGTTTTTTGGGTCATCAGCAGATAAGAGGCAGCCAGCGGGCGACGCTGGCATCCTGGGACGCTGGCTGGCCAGCCGGCCTGCGCGCGCACTTTTCGAACACCGCCTGATGTCGCCGGCTTGTTTACCGCCCGTCGCTACAACTTACGGCGGTTCCTTCTATTATATAATACTCTAGGCGCTGGTGGAGTAAAAACTGTACTCCACCTGCCTCTTATAATTGTATGTAATCTTTGGACACTTATTAAAATATAAATTATTAATTTATAGTTCTCACTGCAGCTCGAACCTTTACCCTAACTCGGTAGAACATGAGATAAGAGGCAGCCAGCGGGCGACGCTGGCATCCTGGGAGGCCGGCTGGCCAGCCAGCGTCCCAGGATGCCAGCGTCGCCCGCTGGCTGCCTCTTATCTCATGCCCCCCCCCTGGAGATTGGGACTTGGGACCGATCCAACGTAGTTGCTATAACGCGGGTTCGGTTCTCGGGTTCGAGGGGATAAGGTCTGCTGATGTTGAGCTGAGTTGGGTGGGGTGGTGTACGGTGGAGGCACGAAAGGTCGTAAGAATCTGCGATTACGGCGAAGAAGGCGTCCGGCGTCGGTCCGGATGAGGTAGCTGCGACCGCGTGGAAGTTGTTCGAGAACCTCAGCAAGGAGGGTCCAATGTTTTGTGCGGTGATCCTGGACAAGGACTATTGCTCCCACTTCCAAATGTGAGAGTGGCTTGGCGTTGCGATTGTATCGCTTCCGGAAGGAATGTTCTCTTACATTTTGCTGCAAGAGGTACTGGGCCATCTGGATCTGCTGGGGCGTGCCAGAGATGGTGATGACCCGTTCGTTGCTACCAGGTTGAGACTCATCTATGGTGATCCCCGCACCAGACTCGCGCCGGATCTTCCTGATGCGTTGACCACCTTTCCCAATGATGGCACCGGCGAGATCATTTGGTATAGTGACTTGTGATGAGCCTTTTTTCGGGACGACTACCATAGGATGGCACCAATCGATGGCTTCGCCGACGGGTACCTGTTCGATTATCCCTTTCGCCAACATGGTATCGAGTTGAGTTATGACGGGGTCTCTCCAGTGAAAGGGAACGTTGTATGCCCGGTAGCGTTTGCAAGGAACGGCATCTTTAACTAGTTCGATAGACATGGGGGGTCCTTGCATGGGTTTTAACACTGTGTCGTCGAACGCTCTAGCATGATGGGTAAGGATAGACTGCTTATCGATCTCATTGGCTCTCACCGGGGTCGGCGGGAACGTTAGAACTTGTCCGTTGGTTATGGCATTGACGATCATTGAATGGGGCCAGTTATCCGGCAGAAGTCCTAAGGCTTTGCATCCGCTCTTGCTCAAGAGAGGGGCGTTCAGGTGCTTGCAGACTCCAACGGTAGTACTGTATGTTTTCCCGTTGAGATGCAGTGCCGCGACGAACGATCCACAAGGACTTAAGATGATGCCGTTGGCTCCTACGCAAGGGACGTTCTTCGGGTTGAGTGCTGATCGGGTCTGCTCATCCAGTAACAGGAATTCTGATTCTGGGATTAGATCCAGATCTGACCCCGGGTCCGCCAGCCAACGGATTTGGTGTAACTTATGGTTGATATCGGTCGGAATGGTTATGAGTTCGTTGCGTACTCCAGCTGCAACAACTGTGTTTGAGGGTCCTGGTTGGGACTGATTGTTTCTGGTTGCAGGTGGCGGGATATTAGGTTTGGTTGTGGGTTTCCGTTTCAGTTGTCGGCAAACCCTTCCGTAATGCCCGGTGATGCCGCATTTGTTACACTCTATGTCTTTTGCTGGGCACTGGTCACGGCGGTGTCTTGGGTTAGCCCCACATCCGGAGCAGGGGTCGTTAGGATCATAGGGTTTCTGAAAGAAACGGTTGGCCTTAGGTGAGGTTTCAGACGAGCTGGCTTGTTGATGCTTGTAGGTTGATGGTGCACGTCTGGTTGCACTGAAGGCTTCGGGGGAGGTGGTTGGGGAGGGTGAAAGAGTCGCGCCCACGGCGGTAGCACTCTCATGTGCGAGACAAATTGAGAGGACTCGGTCCAGGGAGAGGTCGGAATTGTACTGCTCCGCCAGTACTTTTCGTTGGAGGTCTTTATCAAACAGGCCACATATTAGCCTGTCACGGATACGGAGTTGCTGTTGATAACCAGCAAGGGCAAACGTTTTCCCACAAGCTCTTTTTGTGCATCTTGTAATACACGGGTCGCCGCATGTGCTGCACTTAAAATCCAGCTCATGTGCACACGAGTCATCAAGAGCTTTAAGGGCTGCGAAGTAGCGATCCACCGATTCTCCGGTTTGTTGGTCCCTACGATGAAAATCTTGCCGATCAAGGAGGGGGTTTCGCTTCTTGCGTAGGTAGGCCTCGAGAGCATTCACGGCTTCATCGAGGGTGGTGGTGGTAGAAATATGAAGGCGGCCTGATTGCCAAAGGATGGTCCATTCGGAATGGAGGGCGGCACGCAAAGTCGCTTGCTGTGTGGATAGCGGGAAGGTGGCTACTTGTTGGGCGTCCACGTAGTCGTTCCAACGTTGTTTCCAATCGCGGTCGCGGAGATAGGTCGGTAGTTTTTTGGGTCATCAGCAGATTTGTCAAGTTTTTTAATGGGAATTATTGTTGCATTTTTACAGTCTTGAGGCAATTTTCCAGTTTTCCAGGAGTTATTGAAAATATTAAGAAGTCTTTCTTTGCCAATTTTGCCCAAGTTTGATATCATTCGGCCATGAATTCCATCTGGCCCAGAAGTCTTGTTTAGGTCAGTGTTTTCTAATGCATAAGCTAGCTATTTCATATTGATTTTTTTCATGGAAAATATTATGAGTGCTGGTGACATTTTTACAGTCATGAATAATCTTTCGGGCCTTTTTTCAACCTTGATTTTACTACTTATTTGATATGAATTACCTAAAAGATTGGCAGCAATTTTGTCATTAGTTGCTGGTGTACCATCTGTATTCTCAATCATATTTGTGTTTTCAGTTTGTGGCTGGACTCTGTCAATTTGTTTTGCCAAATTCCAAAGTTTTGTATTTGGGTTTCTTGGGCTCAGGTTTTCACAAGTTTGTTTCCATTTTTCCCTTTTCACATTTACGTATAATCTTTTTATTTTTGCAATCACAATGTTCAGTTCAGTTCTACAATTTGTTTGGTTTTGGGTGCACTTCTTTGTAGTTCATTTCTTTTAGTTATAAGTGTTTGAATATTTTTTGCCTGGTGTGTATAATTTGGAATCCATTTCTTAATATAACCTCTTGGTATTGAAACTTTGGCTGCTTTAATAATGGTGTTTTCGAAAGATATCATATTAGCCTTTTTGAAGTTCCATAATTTTTCTTAATTGAGCTAGTTTTGGTCTTGGTGCTAATTTCTATCAAATTAGGCAAATGATCACTTTCAAAACCTTTTAATATTTGCTATTTGCATTTGTGGAAAATGTCAGGATAGTAAAAACTTATATCAAGGGCTTGTGCAGTATTATAGCTGTAGGAATGATGGGTAGGATTCCCATCATTTAAGCACATGAAGGCATTGTCGTCAAATATGTTTGATAGTATTTTGCCTCTTGGGTTTGGCGTAGAACATCCCCATAGTTGATGTTTGGCATTAAGGTCACCTAAAATAATAGTGTTGTCTGTAAGAAATTGAGCCATTGTTCCATCGTCAATAAATGTATTGTTTGGAGGGTGATACATATTGTATATGTTGATGGCTTTGTTTTGATTGAGGTAGACTTTGATACCTTGGGTTTCGAGGTCTAATGTGTTTGGAATATTAACGGCTATGTCCTCATAGTACAATTTATTGATTAAAAATGCCAGGCCACGCCCTTTAATAGCATATACAGATGGATCTTCAGACCTTACCCTGAGTAATGGAGGGGCCGGAATTAACATAATACTGCAAGATGGAACAAACATCAAAATCAAAGAAGGAGCAGGACAGATTTCGTCAAACTTCACTTGTGAACTGACAGCTATCTGGAAAGCCCTTGATGTATGCCTTAACCGACCATCCCTGCATCAAGCAGAAGGAATTTTAATATACAGCGACTCCATATCCGCTCTAGAAGCAATTCAGAAGGGCAATACTAAAATCACACAGAAAATACACTCGTTACTTACCCAACTGGAACCATTGGAGAATAACTGCATTCTACATTGGATCCCTGCCCATGCTGGGATCGGGGGTAATGAAATGGCATTTGAATTGGCAAAGGAAGCCAGAAAGTTTGTTGTGGGTCGGTGATGCAAAAAGAACAGCCAAAAGAAATTATTTATGAATATAGGATTATTATTTAATATAAGGATATATGAGGATATATATGATGACACAGCAGTAAAAACAAAGGCAGGCTTAAGACTATATACAAGATGACGCGGCAGAAGGGGAGGGGCGTTCCCATTGGTTAGTCATCTCCATGCAGCGCCGCCCAGCGGCCGGTCCACGCTTCATTCATCATTCCCCCACTGAAGCGCTGGACTGAAGAACAGTTCATTAAGTCACAGGCGTTCTTGTGAGCCACTTTGCTCAGGGTCTTGGTGAAGACGTCGGCCAGGTTCTCCTTTGTAGGGATGTAGACAATCTTGATCTCTCCGCTAATAATTCTTTCTCTGACGTGATGGTACCTTATGTCAATGTGTTTGGATCTGTTGTTCTCCACATTATTTTTGGAAAAGTCTATAGCGGATCTATTATCGCAATGAATTATCAAGGGAAAGGCAAAATTCGTTAAGAACTTTAATTCTTTCAAGATGGTAGCGATCCAAACTGCTTCCTTAGTGGTCTGGGATAGCGCTAAATATTCTGCCTCCATTGTGGAAAGTGAGACACACTTTTGTTTGCAAGTCTTCCATATGACTAAGGAATGTCCTATAGTGATAGCGGTCCCACTATTGGACCGTCTGTCATCGATGTCGCTAGCCCAATCTGCATCACTGTATGCACAAACATCATTGGAATCAGTCCGGCGATAAACGAGAGATAGATTTAAGCTGCCGTGTAAATATCTTAAGACGTGTTTGGCAGCTTGCCAATGTCGACATCCAGGGTTGCTAGAGAATTGAGCTAAGTTAATAACAGGTGCATACGTTTCCTGAAAATCGATTCCTTGTTTCTGTGAGAAACCTCTAGCTACTAAACGTGCTTTGAAACGCTCTACATTTCCGCTCTCATTTGTCTTCACTTTATACACCCATCTGCTGCTAATCGGTTTCTTTCCCGGCGGTAATGTTGATAACTCCCAAGTGCCTCGTTCCTGAAGCACTCTAAGCTCATCTTCCATTGCTTTTCTCCAATACATGGCTTCGGGAGATTGGACTGCCTCTTCAAAACTTTGCGGCTCGGTAACATCTAAAAAATTTAACTCTACTCTTGGTTTACCTTTTCTCCCATATGGATTTCGAACAATGTTTTTGGAGGTGGAGGGTTGTGGTAGAGTGTCCTCTACCCCCACTGAATCCAAATCACTCGGTAATTCATTCTCTAGGTCGTTATCATGATTAGTCTCAGGTTCTAGCCAAACGTGGTTGTACCTTTCCGGTTCTGTCTCTTCGACTATTTTGGTCCACTCAAGTCAAATTTTAGACTCATCGAATCTAACATGTTTTGTTTCAAACCCCTTTTGTAATTCTGGGCACCAGAGACGGTATCCACGTGTTTGGGTGGAGTATCCTACCAGAATACATCTACATGCCCGATGGTCTAATTTTCGCCTTCTTTCTCTTGGTATATGGCTATATGCCAAACATCCAAATGCTTTTAGGTGTCTTACACTAGGATTTCTTTCTAACCAAAGTCCATCAGGTACTTTGTCTTTTAGAGCACTATTATAACATTTGTTTTTAATGTAAGCAGCTGTATTTACCGCCTCTGCCCAAAATCTTTGGGGGAGATCAGCGCTATGTAAACAAGCGCGGGCCATATCTAAAAGTGTTCGATTTACACGTTCTGCCACACCGTTCATGCTTTATCCCTAGTTTTTGTAATTTGTCTTGGAATTCTCTATTGCAAAACTCAAGTCCATTATCCGATTGTAACACTTTAATTTTATTACCAGTTTGTCTCTCTACAGTGGCTCTATAGATATCGAAATGTTTTAATACCTCATCTTTGTTTTTCAGAAGATACACAGTAATCCTTCTTGAGAAATCATCAACAAAAGATAGACATTATCTATTGCCTCCGTTTGATTTTACCGGCATTGGACCGCAAATATCTGTGTGGATAAGCTCCAAGGTCTGTTTAGATCTAATATTGCCTAGGTTTTTATGTGACGCTTTAATGGATTTAGCGATACAACAATCGTCGCATAGGCCTTTGTCTCTAGAGGAAATTTCTAAGCCTATTACGAGCTCCTCCCACGCCATCTTTTCAATGGCGTTACTGTCAATATGGCATAACCTTTGATGCCACGTTCTTAAGGAATTGTTCTGAAAATGGTCCCTTTCACTATTAAATGCTGTTTTACTGGAGTTTAAGGTCTTACCTTTCACAATGTAGAGGCCATTTACATTTGTCGCTTCCGCTATAATCCTGTTTTCTGGGTTGAAAACGCGAGCTACCATATTACGGAAGGTCACACGGTTGCCGTTTTCTTCAATCTTGGAGACCGACAGCAGATTCCTTCGCACATTTGGGACGTATAACACATTGTTTAGCTTGATTTCGATGCTTTCATTATGAATAGACGTCTGGAGAAATATGTGTCCATATCCTTTGGCTTCAGTTGTCCCACTCGCAGTCATAATAGGATCAGAAGACACCTCCCGAAGGTCAACGAACCAGTCCTTGTTTCTGCATACATGGTTGGTTGCTCCGCTATCCAGCAGCCACGAATCCTCGTCGCTCGTTAGGTTGAGTGCAGCCAGGAAGTTATCTGATTTGTTTACCTTCCTCTGATAATGTTGATTATCGCGGTTTCTAGTTGTTTGCTTCATTCCTCGGCAGTTGGCGGCGATGTGGCCGATCTTCCCGCATCGGTAGCATTTTCTTCGACTGTCGGTACTGTTGTTATTTTGAAGCTTGTTCACCTGTAGCACCTCCTTGGATGAATCCTCCTTTCTGGTTGTTCTCCTCTCGTGTTCCGTTAGCAGGACCTGCCTCACCTTGGATGACGTGAACTCATCATCCGTCATGTTGCTAAAGTTCATTATAATCCCATCATAGGAGTCTGGTAGTCCAGCTAGCATAGAGTATGCCAGATCTTCATCCTTTACTTCACATCCCGCTTCTCTGAGATGATCACTGCAGGTCTTCAATCTTGATAGGTAATTTATCATATCTTCTTCTTCAATGAACTTGATGTTCATGAATTGTTTCTTGAGTTGAAGAATTCGCGCCCTTGATTTCGGTTCAAATATTTGTTCCAGGGTCGTCCAGGCTTCACTTGCAGTCTTACAGTCGATAACGTGTATTTGTTGCTCTGTAGAAATCGATAGAGCAATCGTTGCCAGTGCCTTTTCTTGCTTAATTTTTGTCTTCTCATATTTTCTTTGATCCTCATCAGCGTCGATCGCTTCTTCGTTAATTACACATTCCCATAATCCTCTTTCGATCAGGAGCATCTTCATGTTAAATTTCCATGATCGATAATTGCTGCCGGTGAGCTTCTCGACGTTCAGGGCAAGCGCTTGGGAAGACGACGCCATCTTGGTTTCACTTACTTTTCGTTCTTTTTAATGCAGACAACCGCGCGCTGCTACCATGTTGTGGGTCGGTGATGCAAAAAGAACAGCCAAAAGAAATTATTTATGAATATAGGATTATTATTTAATATAAGGATATATGAGGATATATATGATGACACAGCAGTAAAAACAAAGGCAGGCTTAAGACTATATACAAGATGACGCGGCAGAAGGGGAGGGGCGTTTCCATTGGTTAGTCATCTCCATGCAGCGCCGCCCAGCGGCCGGTCCACGCTTCATTCATCAAAGTTGAGCCAAAGGAAAGAACAAATGTCATTATTTGACGCTGATTCTTTGTCAGAATACAAGATAATTAAACAAAAAAATAAGAAAATATCAAAATGCGAAATAAACTCTGAGAGAAAAATGACAAAAACTATAACAAGACTTAGAACAAAACACTATAAAGGAATGACAATACATCCAGATGGCACAAGAACCTATAGGGCATGCAACAATTGTTCTGGTGTGGAACTTACACCTACCCACATATTCTCATGTCCAGCAATGGCCGCAGCCTTGCAGAAATTTGACATAGACCCAGAGCAGCAGCTTTACACACCCAAGATAGTGGACATTGCTGCTGATGTGATGGAGATGCATGGTACATCTGAGGCTCTTTATTGGACACGACAACAACAACGGCATTCCAGAGTAAAATAAATTATCAGAGATAGATACATATTTTTCAAATGAATTAAAATAAATATAATCGATACTGAGTGAGAGTTGAATTAAAAATATTAGAAATTTATTATCTTCGGAAACAAACCGTATCTAAAATATCAATTTTCTTTTTGCTACATGTTTAATTTGCATTTACCTATTTTACATATCTTTGATTGTATTTGAAAATCGTTAACCAATTCTTCATACTTTTGGCGAAGTGGTGTTTTATTAATTTGTTATTTGTTATTATTAGGGTTCTTTCCTGGTATTCAAAAAGGAAAAATACGTGTCGATCAGTTATATTTTTCAATTTATCAAACATTTTGGCCGCTGAATCTCTGATTCTGGTAGAGCGCCATCTGGCGAATAAAATTGTAACTAAAATCAATTTCGAATTTTACATTATTTGCCATAAAAAATCCCATTGCATCCTGAACACAATGGTGTTTACCGCATTGCTCTAGCGCGAATATTCGCGGAGTTATTAATTTTTAAAGTTGTGCGGGACTTTTGGATCACCCTGTATTTAAAATTATATTTTATCGATTCAAATACTCTGTTAAATCGACAGCCATAGGTCACGCTTCCCCTATTAAAACTCATTGTTGTTGTTTCCCGTTGGCCGGCTCAAACCTTTTGTACATTATGTAAATAAGTTTTTCATTTTTTTATTCTTACGCCTTAAGCCAGGCAGTACTTTTTATCAAATGATGTTTTTTATATATTCCTTAGCTCAATTAAAGCGTTTATTGATCAAAACTATTTTTTATTATTATTCTTTCAAGATTTTAACCACGACTGCATTAACATAGTATAATCTTCAAGATAATCAAAAATAAAGCAGAAAATCTCTTCAAGTCGAAATACAGTATGTAAAGAAAAAATAAACGTAAATTATATACTTTACAATACTGATTATTTATAACTTATTGTAAATAGCTCAACTTGATCAACTTTCTCTCTCCACGATACTAATTATTACAGATAACTTCATCAACTTCCATCATTACTTAACATACTGTAAATAACTACCTTGCGATTTCTTCTATCTGCTTATGTTGTTGCTTATTTGTTTAATGTATATGTTTATTCAATGCGCTCTTAATTGTTTATTTTCTTTTTGATAATTCTGTTACCTACTCTACTACAATTATTGTAAATGGTTTCACGCGCAATTATCCAGATCGGATATAGCGTGTCTTGTTTGTAACTGGTAAATAATAACAACCGTAAAGATAGAGGCTGCCTGGTTGACATTCATAGTTATTCAAATTAAAGATATTTCGACCAGTAAATCTTTTTATTGTCTCGACGTTTCGACAAAAATCTTTTGTCCTCCTCTAACTGCTTTACCAAATGTTTTAATTTTTGTTCGCTCTTGACGAGGACAAAAATTTTTTGTCGAAACCTCGAGACACAATAAAAAGATTTACTGGCTGAAATATCTTTTATTTGAAGAATAATAATAATACTGATTATTTATAACATAAAATAAAATCTGTACACACACATATATAGCCCTTTGTTTTTATTTCAATCCCAATTATTGCAGTAGGCTTATAGAACGGATCATATTTACAAACAAAAGATATATATTGGATAAATGAAGTAGTGGAGCTATTTAAAATAGTTTCGGGGAGTCGGTTGGAAGGATGGTCTAAACTGTTGGTTTTCGACCGCTACGACCTGGGTTCGATTCATGCATTGGGCACTTTTTTCTGATTTAATAAAAAAAAATGCTCCAATGGCCCCCGATTCTTGTAAAAGTCCAACCCCACCAGCGAATGTAAGTAACCAAACGGGGCTCTGGCATATTTGTAAGTGCAAAAATCGAACTGCTTCATGTGTAGACATGTGATGCACTTACAGTAAAAGCAGTCGCCTACTTCTACCCACCATGGTTATCATGGCAAGTACCACGTTTACTAGGGATAAGAAAAAAATGCTTCAATAGTTGATATTGAAAATTTGTTAATTGGCCAATCAGAGTTAACATGTTTTAATGATCACAGAAAGCGTAGCTTAAACCAGAATCATCTTTAAAGAATTTTGGTCTTTCGGAGGAAAAAGCCAGAGAATATCTTTTGCTATGATAAAAGGTATTTTATCAAATTACGAAACTATTTTCAACTTTATTATTCAACTTTATTAACATCATGAAACGCGATATCCCAAACTCAGGGATATTTGCGTCAATACATTTCACTTGCATTACAGCAATTCGGCTATATACAATCCTGTTCAATTCATTATTTTACATAAATCAACCAAAGAAAATTGTCCAAAGAGAAAAACAAACAACAAAGCAAAACACACAGAGCAAGCATCGCAGTTCTTTTTTTTTTCTAAGATTCCTTCTCTTTTTTCCAATTCAAGAGAAAGTTGTATATGTATTTACAAAATTGATCAAAATTTTTATACTTTTCTTTTTTGTCTACAAATTCATCAAGCTGTCCAATACGACCAAATCTATTTTCCCTAAAATCCCGGAAAATTGGGCACTCCAGAAGTAGATGTCTCGCGTCTTGAATTTCACCTCCGCAGAAGCATCCTGGTTCCTTCACGGCGCCGATAGTTGCCAAAAATTTCCCAAAATTGCCATGATCTGTAATGAATTGGATATTATAAAAATTTGGACGGAAAAATCTTGGAATTCCTAATACGAAGGAGCTTCTAAAAATTTCATTAGTGTTCTCAAAAATTCCATTCATTTTTGCGTGTAAGAAATATTTGACTATACTTGGAGCATGGGGTTCGTAAGTAATTAGATCTTCAATGGACAGTTGAGCTAGATCAAATTTGATTATTCTGGATTCTATATAGTCTGTTAGGAGTGGAATTTTTGCCAAGCTATGCACACAGTTTGATGAAGTGGTTTTGTATGCTCTAACTGCCCATAAAATGATCTGGTACTGCATGGAGTTCAGTTTTTGTTTACAGCGATTGTTTAAATATTTGAACCAAATTTCAGAACCGTATGTAAGTACAGGCCTAATGATTGTTTTGAATAGAGTTAACCTCTTTTGAGTGTCTAAACCCCACATATTGCCACTTAGTGAACATAATAAATTTTTCATACGTCCTGCCTTACACAGAATATCATTAACATGCGGTGTAAAGTTAACTTTGTTTTTCCATTTGTGATTAGAAAATTTCATTCCCAGAATTTTTACTTGCTTGACCGGCATTATTATATTGTTATTAACCTTAATAGGTATTTTTTGTCTGTTATGTAGGTATAGCATATTAGTCTTCTCTGTACTGATCGTTAATTTATTTCTATTACACCATTGGATCACATAATTTAAGGTGTATTCACTTGCGGTTTTTAGTCCTTCAATAGTCTTATTCCAGCAAATTATTGTAACGTCGTCTGCATAACATATAATATCTGCATTCATTGAATCAAAATTTATCAACAAATCATTTAGCAAAATATTCCATAGAAGTGGAGATAAAGGTCCACCCTGTGGACATCCTTTAGTTAGTTTCTTATAAAAAGTTTCTGATTCGTATGTAAATTTCACCTCCCTTTCATTATTCAAATAAGATTTTATGATCCGTATTAAATCTGAAGGAACATCATCATTATCCATTCTTTTTATAATAGCAGGCCACCATGCATTGTCGAATGCACCCGCAATATCTATAGCTATTAAGGAAGTCAATTCTTTTTGTTTATGTTTCAATATAGTTTCTATAATTTTATCCATTCCAGTAATTGTTGATCTAGATTTCATAAAACCATGCTGCCTTGAGCTCATTAAATTATTCTCTAAATAATAGTTACTTAATTTATTTTTTTTATTATATTCTCAAATGTTTTAGATAGATTAGATGTCAATGATATAGGTCTATAACTTTTATTTATTTCATAATTCGTTTTGCCTGGTTTTGGAATTATTTTTAAGAATGATTTTTTCCATTCATCCGGATAATATCCCATTTCTATACATTTATTGAATAGTTTATGCAGAATTGGGATTATTTTTATTTTAGCCTGTCTAATCATATTGTTACTAATGTAATCAGGGCCCGGTGCTTTTATAATATTTGTTTTTAAAATTGTTTCCTCTATTTCCTTAGATTCGATATAAACACTACTTTTATTTTTATATTTAGGCGTATAATTTCTAATCAAAATATGATCATCTTTATCCAAACCTCCAATATCATCCTGAAATAGATCGTTCATTAAACTTTTTATTTTGTCGGTCTTTAAACCTTTAAACTATTTTAGACGCGTAATATTCTTTTTAAAATAAAACAATTTCTACTGCCCTTACTGCAATGGAAAAATTAAAGGGAGGGTCTGGCTCATCAGTGGTGAACCTTCCCAGCGGTTTCGCCAGTTCAATCTACCATACCGCTGTTATATTGCATTTTTGGAACTTCCTTTTATAGTGATACTGATGCTTGACTCTTCGAATGGGTATTTTAGATGAACTATGGACATAAGCTTTTAGGAGAGCAGAATTACATATAATTATAAATATATAAAAGGTATTTTGATTGTAAGGTAAAATGATCATTTATCCATGAAAATTATCATTAATTTTCAATGAAATTACAAGGTTGTACCAAAAGTTCGTAAACACTTGAAAAAAATTGAAATACCAATATTATTCGACATAATATTATTCACCGTTATGTATAATATCTTTCTAATATGTATATAGTAATTGTATTATGTATTATTATGTATTCGCCGTAATAATATTGTCGCGTCTGGACCCTACCGGTTCTTTGCGACAACGCCGCTTCCTCCCTCGTGGATCACCTACTCAGGCTCCCGTTGCTTTTCCCCGCAGGCCACCCAAAGACGTCCTGAGTTCCACCTCTCCAGTGGAAACTCCCTTCCTCTGGCAGTATCTCTCTGCCTTACCACTGGTGGGGGGACACGAGAGACTTACCAGAAGAGTAGTAGCAGCCTGGCGATGATGGCAATGGCGAGAGTAACGACAGAAAGCGGCACGGAGACTTGAAGTACTTCCTTTATTTGTCATCCACTACTCAACATTACACTTAAATGAGATAAATAACAACGGGTATTTACATTATTTTACATCCTGGGGCCAACATAAAAGGATATTTACAATTAACCTCCCCAGGAAACAGGACCACAGCAGTCGGCGACTCCCACATCAGCCAGAGAAGGGAAACAGGCGAAAGCGCCATCTATTGGCGGAGGTTGTAATCATTTGGAGGCCTTACACGCGACAATATTATTCGCCGTTATGTATAATGTCTTTGTATTTTGTATATAGTAATTGTATTATGTATTATTATGTATAGCCGAAATAATATTGTAGCGTAGAAATCAAATCTTTGTATATCTGAAGATGTGAAAGTATTTATTGATGACGTCACCACGACCAGTCGACAATTATTAACCAATAAACAACACTATCTACAGCTAGAGAATATCGAGCAAGCAAGATAGGTAACTAAATGATGATTTTATAAATAATAAATCTTTAAAATTTTACACAAATAAATTTACTGGCAATGCGCTTCTTTTTAAATATCATCAAATATTATCTCTACAGACCTTACTGCAATGATATGAGTTATTGAATGATAGGGCTTGGCTCATCAGTAGTGAACCCTCTCAGCGGTTTCGCCAAATTAATGATGAGTCAAACCCTCTCATTTATTAACTCATATCATTGCAGTAAGGTCTGTAGAGATAATATTTGATGATATTTAAAAGAAGTGCATTGCCAGTAAATTTATTTGTGTGAAATTTTAACGAGAGGTGGCAATTAAATTTAATCTATATATATAAAAATGAATGTATGTGTGTGTGTGTGTCTGTCTGTCCTTTATGCCTGACCAAACCACTCATTGGAACGCCATGAAACTTTGGGAAGTTATTTAGTATAGTACTGGGAAGGTTTCTAGCAAATAAAATTTTTGAAATAACTTTTCGCTTTAAAATAATCAAGATAAATATTCTAATTTATATGTTATAATTCAACAATCTGCTCTAAATATTATCATGATGTAACGACGATTTTGTAATGCAGAAAATTAGGAAAGACAAAATTCAGGATGACACGGCAATTTATTTGAGACAAGAATAATGATACAATTCCAAGGCAAGATACTATTCCTTTAACTTCCAATTACCGAGGGAACCAATTAATATTGATTTTATTAAACTTATCGAGTATTTTTCAAGGGACCGGGAAAAAATGTTCACTTTATCGAGAGATTCGTTAGACAAACCTTTACTCGGGTAAAACCCGGGCGAAGCCGGGTACGTCCGCTAGTTTATTAATAAATCTTTCCAAATATTTTCATTGAATAATTGAATTAAATTATAAATATATATTATATTTCTGTACCACAATATTATTCGCCAAGTAATAGGAAAAACAACGTTTTTAAGACAAACACGAACTTTTGAGAGAACATTAAAGATTTTCTAAAGCAGCAAACCTTCTTGAAAGTATGACGACCATTTTAGCTTAGAATATAGGTTGGTGAGTCTTAAGAAAACTGGATTTCTGACACAGAATGATATTTTTAAATTTCGTTATGTCAAAAGAGTTCTCAAAATGGTTGAAAAGCCGCTTCGCTCTTTCAAAAGGAAGAATGTGATTGAGCGAAGAGGGAGGTGTCTTTTTGTGGCACAAAGGCGGAAGTTGTGGTGCCATTTACTTCCTGTGTTTACCTGTCAGGGTGTTCTGCGTTTGCTTCCTTCCCAGAACTAGAGAATGGCTTCAAAAATGTGCTGTTGCTTTTACCGACTGTACAACGGAATATGTTAGAAGAAGATAGCCATATGTTTATATGTTTTTCTGAATGAATTCTCTTTTTCGATTTTGTGTTGGGGGAAGGTATTGCTACAGATACAATGCTATTTCGATTAAATATTTGCCACATTTTGTATGATGACTCCGTTTAGTTTCTATTGTAGTCTCCGAAATAGTGTTGCAAGCCATGTTAATCTTCTCTGTATCCTTCCTATTGTAGTAGTTGTACCGCCGAACTGGTATCACAGGGGCCATGCTAATCTTCTCTGTATCCTTCCTATTGTAGTAGTTGTACCACCCAACAAGTATCATAGGGACCATGCTAATCTTCTCTGTATCCTTCCTATTGTAGTAGTTGTACCGCCGAACAAGTATCACAGGGGCCATGCTAATCTTATCTGTATCCTCTCTATTGTAGTAGTTGTACTGCCCAACAAGTATCACAGGGGCCATGTTATTCTTCTCTGTATACTTCCTATTGTAGTAGTTGTACCGCCGAACTAGTATCACAGGGGCCATGCTAATCTCTGTATCCTTCCTAATGTAGTAGTTGTACCGCCGAACAGGTATCACAGGGGCCATGCTAATCTTCTCTGTATACTTCCTATTGTAGTAGTTGTAACGCTGAACAAGTATCACAGGGACCATGCTAATCTTCTCTGTATCCTTCCTATTGTAGTAGTTGTAACGCTGAACAAGTATCACAGGGACCATGCTAATCTTCTCTGTATCCTTCCTATTGTAGTAGTTGTACCGCCGAACTGGTATCACAGGGACCATGCTCATTTTCTCTGTATCCTTCCTATTGTAGTAGTTGTACCGCCGAACTGGTATCACAGGGACCATGCTAACCTTCTCTGTATCCTTCCTATTGTAGTAGTTTACCGCTGAACAAGTATCACAGGGGCCATGCTAATCTCTGTATCCTTCCTATTGTAGTAATTGTACCGCCCAAAAAGTATAAAAAGACCATGCTAATCTTCTCTGTATCCTTCCTATTGTAGTAGTTGTACCGCCGAACTGGTATCACAGGGCCATGCTAATCGTCTCTGTATCCTTCCTATTGTAGTTGTTCAATCACCGAACAAGTATCACAGGGGCCATGCTAATCTTTTCTGTATCCTTCCTATTGTTGTAGTTGTAACGCCGAACTGGTATCACAGGGGCCATGCTAATATTCTCTGTATCCTTCCTATTGTAGTAGTTGTACCGCCCAACAAGTATCACAGGGGCCATGCTAATCATCTCTGTATCCTTCCTATTGTAGTAGTTGTACCGCCCAACAAGTATCACAGGGACCATGCTAATATTCTCTGTATCCTTCCTATTGTAGTAGTTGTACCGCCGAACTGGTATCACAGGGGCCATGCTAATCTTCTCTGTATCCATCCTATTGTAGTAAGACCCTATATGCAATCAACCAAGGTGTCATAAGACCCCGGAAGGCCGCCAAGAAAGTTGCCAAGAGGGAGAGAGGAAACCCCTCCTGAAGAGATGAAGGATGTTCTACGAAACAGGGTCACCCCCCCCCCTGACTGTAAGGTCACGGTCGTGGGGTCAGGTTATTTTGGTCAAACCGTTGCTTTACGACCCCCATACACAGAACCCTGTATACCCACCCTGAGATGCTTACATTCATGATTGTTAATGATGGAATTAATTCTAAGCTATTTTCTTTCACATGAAAGACACATTTCTATATATAATTAGTACACATCAAGTTGTAAAAATAATTTTAGATTACTTGGCTCATCAGTGATAAACCTTCTCATTGATTTCGTCAATTCAACCTAACAGATC
>CP092868.1:26095837-26152067 GCA_030710605.1 Cordylochernes scorpioides
GCTCAATACGATAAATATATCTTTACCCTACTTTTCTTATATTCATTTATAATGATTGCATTGAACTGGCGAAACCACTGGGTGGGTTCACCACTGATGAGCCAAGTCTTCCCATTATTTTAATCATTGCAGTAAGAGCAGTAGAATTTTTTTTTTATTTAAAAAAGAAACATATGCGTTAAAAAGAGTTTAAATTTCTTATTCATTACTGTTGTATATATATTAATTAATTGTTATCACAGAGTGTGTGTAAGCTCACAGAAAAATAGGCGCTAACCGAGAGAAAAAAAAAGTTTATTTGTTTAATATTACTATCCCTTTTATATTTTGTTCTCTCTTTTGTAAATCAATAAATATAATGTTTGATTAATTTTTTTCTTGGAATCAGTTTCATTAAAAAATTCTAATCACAGTCAACAATTTATATTATTTTCCTCCGATTTACCCAGACCAATCTATTTATTATAGCTTGATTGTCTTAATTTCATTATTACAATTAAATGTGATTTGCTTTTAAAATAATTGCATTGTTTATTAATGGTATTATTACTGTTATATACCTATATGTACCCTACATTTATGTACTTGGAGAATCTGTATAAGACTAAAAGGTCTTAATAAAGCTTTTTGTTATTGTTATTCACTAATACTTGATGCAGAGAGGAAGACCCTATATATCGACAAATTAAATGTACCAACACTTCACCCTACGTATTACTTTCAAAAATATCAGCAAACAAATCTAAGGCAATAACTTACTATAAATTTTTTAGATCATCATTATGTAAGGACCAGTCAACAAGTGAATGACTTTGAGACGAAGAGTAAAGCCAGTTCAATTTCTATGTAAATAACACAAGATGATTATTACCTTACCCAATTGGGAGAATCTGTATGGGGCAAGTCCCTAATAAAGGCTTTTGTGTGTGTGTTATTCACTAATAAAAATGACTATAAATTGTGAAACACAAACAAGAAATAATAGATTATCTATTAAAACTACAAAAATATATTTAAAAAACGAATACTCATTTTTTCATAATTATTGTACATATTTAAATTTCTACATAAGTTATAACTTCCTTTTAGAAACAAAAACAACAAAAAAAGACGTTATTTTTTTTTGTATCATATTGAGTCAAGAGTTAATTAACTTTAATAGATTCCAAAATCAAATAATTATAAAAAGGTAATTACCATCTCATTAAGTAGGCAGGTTTTATATATTTATAGTTAGTAATCAATATCACGCTTTGACACCTTTTTGATGGATAAAATTTTCGAATTTTTATTTTGAACTCTATTATTGTGTGAATACATGAATTTATAAAAAGCGACATACAAAATTTGGCACCAATTGGTTCAGTAGTTTTTGAGTTTATCGCGAAACAGACATTGACTTTTATATATAAGAAGATATATATATATATATATATATATATTTTGCTTATCCCTAGTACATGTGGTACAGGCCATGAAAATCATGGTGGGTAGTTAGCGACTGCTTTTACTGTAAGCGCACCACATGTCTACACATGTGAAAAGCAGTTCGACTTTGCACATACAAATGTGCCAGTGCCCCGTTTGGTTACTTGCACTCGCTGGTGGGGTTGGACTTTTTCAAGAATCAGAGGCCATTGGAGCATTTTTTTAACAGAAAAAAGTGTCCAATGCGGGAATCGAACCCGGGTCGTAGTGGTCGAAAACCAAACGGTTTAACCATCCTTCCACCGACCCCCGTGTATAAGAAGATATAAAGACATGTTGTGAATTATAATTCCCCTTAGCTAGATAGTTCATATGAAAACTATAGGAAAAACTGAGTTTTTAGGTAGAAAAAAAAGTCATATTTCGATTTAATACAACGATAAATGATTCAATTTTGAACCCATAGAAATATGGATACTCTCGTTTTCATTTTAAAATTATGAACTAACCTTATTTATTTAAATTTAAATTTAAAGCGCTATGTCCCCCTAGGGATACTTGCGCTGTCATACATGTATGCCTTTACATTTGTCTATACATATATATACAATAATTTTAGGCCGTGAATAGAATAGTCATATGATGTTAACAATGAGAAAAAAGAGAGGGGAAAAAAAACGAGAAAAAAGAACTGTGTACAAAAGAAAAAAGTGTCTGGCAATATGTACAATAAGCATAATATAAATTATCAGTTTCTTAAAAGATATTTGTTGCTATATAATTTAAAATATATCTACAAAAGGTATTGAATTTAATATATATTTTTTTTTTACTGGAAATAAAAATATTTGGATCTGTTACTATTAAATTATTTTCGATTCTGTAGTCTTGAAAAAAGAGGCCAATCTACTAAAAGATGTATAGGATTTGCAAAGTTGATTTTGAAGTATGTATTACTGTTGTATATATATTAATTAATTAATTGTTACCACAGAGTGTGTGTAAGCTCACAGGTAAATAGGCGCTAACCGAAACAAAAAAGTTCCTTTGTTCAATATTAGTTTCCCTTTTATATTTTGTTTTCTCTCTTGTAAATCAATAAATATAATGTTTAATTATTGGAATCAGTTTCATTAAAAATTCTAAGCAAAGTCAACAATTACTTTGTCAGACGATTATATTACTCAAAGGATTTTTTTTACTGCGCATGCGTCGTAAACAGAATGACCGATTACTTTTTTGTGTTATTACTTTGATTGCTTAGCAACACGAGAAATATATTTCCCTTATTTTAGTAATGGGGGAGGTTTGTTACGCTCAACTTTGTTGAAAAGGGAAATATTGAAGTCTAATATTTATATAAGCATTTTTTAAACAAGTTGTTGTTTTGATTACAATTACAATTATTTTATTTCCAAAGCGCCTTATCCCGCAAGGGATACTTGCGCCAAACAAAGAGAAAAGTTTATTTACATAAGTTATTTACATTATTCAACGCATAAAAACATTAGAGATCCAGATTTTGTAGAAAGTTTAGAATGTATTTACGAAATGAATTGAACTTTAAATATGATTTTTTATCGGAAATCAAATCGTTAAGTTCACAAACAACTAGTTCATTCTTCATTCTATAATAGTAAATTAAATTTTATTGCCCTCTATCGTTAAAATTTTACACAAATAAATTTACTGGCAATGCGTTTCTTTTTAAAAAAAAAAAAAAAGAAACGCATTGCCAGTAAATTCATTCTATAATCTTGAAATGCTGGACAATCGATCAGTAGATGTCTTGAGGTGGTTTATTCCTCAATACCACAAAAGCAACTTGAATCCTCCACTGCCTTTATTCTATTTAAAAAAACTTTTGAAATTTCCGTGGTTTGTAACAAATTGAGTATTATAAAAATTTGGATGAAAGTATTTAGGGATTTCTTGGGGATTTTGTTTTGTTTGTTTTGATGGCTTAAAAGATTAATTTTTGGTATATTTAGGATTACGGTTCGAAACCCGACTTCAAGTAGTTTTTTTTTAATATAATAAATTGTTATTCAATGGCTTGAGAATCTGGCAGAATTCCAACCATAAGAGTGAATGCACGTAAACAAACAAAACTTTGGCACACGTAAATACAAAGTTTTTTTTCCCCTTGGTGTGTAAACATGTACTTACAGCATAATCAATCATGAACCTCTATCTACCATGATTATTATTAATTGTTATATGTCTACTTGAGATAAGCAAAGTGTATTTTGAGGTATGAATATCTTTGTCAGACGATTATTACTCAAAGAATTTTTTTTACTGCGCATGCGTCGTAAACAGAATTACCGATTACTTTTTTGTGTTATTACTTAAAACGTGAAAACACACATATACACTCGTAAACAAAACATAAGGAAGTAGAAAGTCTGATTTCGCTGAGTGTTGATGTTGTTTTTTCTCTTATCCCTTTGTGTAAAGATTATATTAATTCTATGAGTCCATACTTCTCAAGCTTGATAGGATTGGGGTGTATGGGTGCAGCTTTCGTTGATCATGGAACCATGATACAGGTACACTTTGGTGAAAGTCTAACTTTGCCTTATACTCATTGTGGTGTATTTAGGTTGATTTAAAAGTAGAAATATATTTTAGGCTTTATTTATTTGAATGGCTTTTATTATATTACACCGTATTAGATGCAAGCTTAAGAATTACAAGTTAACAATCGAATTATCTGATGATAAATTATATCGTGAAGATAGAGGCTGCCTGGCCGGCATTCATATTTCTTTAAAAAAGAGATAATTTTTAGCGCCTTGCTATATGTTTTAATTTTTATTTGCTCCTGACGAGGACAAAAGCTTTTTGTCGAAACGTCGATGTAATAAAAAGATTTATACTGGCCGAAGTATCTCTTTTTTTCAAGAGATAAATTATATGTTATGATATATACAATATTTCGCAGAATAATAATCTGTATATTTAATATTATTAATATATTATATACACGACACGCGAAATTCATGTTGTTGCTATATAACCCCAGTTAAAACTATTTAGAACTTAAAACTTAGAGATTGTCCTCCGCCAAGTGTATCTTCACGTAGCCACTTTTTCATGATGGTCAAAATTAAGAGAGATATAGAAAAAATGGAAAATAAAAACAATAATTTGTTAAAGTTAACAAAGATAAACGATCTGGAAGATAAAATAAGCTATGGTGTGGTTTCAGGAGCTGACTCCAATGTTTGCCCCAAGTCGGACAAGATGGAACCTGTTATCACTGCGGAGGGATATAAAGTGTTTGCTGTCACCAGGAAGACAGTGGCGATAGTCCTCTGTTTGCGGAGACATCTCGTGACCCTTGTTTGTCACACTTCTCACTTTGTCACCAGTTTGTCTAGCTCTGGAACTTTGTGTAGGACTGTATGCTGACATATACTTTTTGTCGTGAAGATGTCGTTCTTTTGATGGGGAAGTTTTCCTTAAAGGCTCTGAATGTGTAAAACTCTACGATTTGATATGTTTAATTTACTAGTGTGTGCCTTGATAATCTTCTCTGTATCCTTCCTATTGTAGCAGTTGTACCGCTGAAAAAGTATCACAGGGGCCATGCTAATCTTCTCTGTATCCTTCCTATTGTAGTAGTTGTACCGCCCAACTAGTATCACAGGAGCCATGATAATCTTCTCTGTATCCTTCCTATTGTAGTAGTTGTACCGCCGAACTAGTATCACAGGGGCCATGCTAATCTTCTCTGTATCCTACCTATTGTAGTAGTTGTACCACCGAAGAAGTATCACAGGAACCATGATAATCTTCTCTGTATCCTTCCTATTGTAGTAGTTGTACCGCCGAACTAGTATCACAGGGACCATACTAATATTCTCTGTATCCTACCTATTGTAGTAGTTGTACCACCGAAGAAGTATCACAGGGACCATGTTATCTTCTCTGTATACTTCCTATTGTAGTAGTTGTACCGCCGAACAAGTATCACAGGGACCATGCTAATCTTTTCTGTATTCTTCCTATTGTAGTAGTTGTACCGCCGAACAAGTATCACAGGGACCATGCTAATCTTCTCTGTATCCTTCCTATTGTAGTAATTGTACCGCCCAACAAGTATCACAGGGACCATGCTAATATTCTCTGTATCCTTCCTATTGTAGTAATTGTACCGCCCAACAAGTATCACAGGGACCATGCTAATCTTCTCTGTATCCTTCCTATTGTAGTAGTTGTACCACCCAACAAGTATCACAGGGACCATGCTAATCTTCTCTGTATCCTTCCTATTGTAGTAGTTGTACCGCCCAACAAGTATCACAGGGACCATGCTAATCTTCTCTGTATCCTTCCTATTGTAGTAGTTGTACCGCCCAACAAGTATCACAGGGACCATGCTAATCTTCTCTGTATCCTTCCTATTGTAGTAGTTGTACCGCCCAACAAGTATCACAGGGACCATGCTAATCTTCTCTGTATCCTTCCTATTGTAGTAGTTGTACCGCCGAACAAGTATCACAGGGGCCATGGTAATATTCTCTGTATCCTTCCTATTGTAGTAGTTGTACCGCCGAACTGGTATCACAGGGGCCATGCTAATCTTCCCTGTATCCTTCCTATTGTAGTAGTTGTACCGCCGAACTGGTATCACAGGGGCCATGCTAATCTTCTCTGTATCCTTCCTATTGTAGAAGTTGTACCGCCGAACAGGTATCACAAGGATCATGCTAATCTTCTCTGTATCCTTCCTATTGTAGCAGTTGTACCGCCGAGAACTGGTATCACAGGGTCCATGCTAATCTTCTCTGTATCCTTCCAATTGTAGTAGTTGTACCGCCGAACTGGTATCACGGTGTCCATGCTAATCTTCTCTGTATCCTTCTTATTGTAGTAGTTGTACCGCCGAACTGGTATCACAGGGGCCATGCTAATCTTCTCTGTATCCTTCCTATTGTAGTAGTTGTACCGCCCAACAAGTATCACAGGGACCATGCTAATATTCTCTGTATCCTTCCTATTGTAGTAATTGTACCGCCCAACAAGTATCACAGGGGCCATGCTAATCTTCTCTGTATCCTTCCTATTGTAGTAGTTGTACCGCCCAACAAGTATCACAGGGACCATGATAATCTTCTCTGTATCCTTTCTATTGTAGTAGTTGTACCGCCCAACAAGTATCACAGGGACCATGCTAATCTTCTCTGTATCCTTCCTATTGTAGTAATTGTACCGCCCAACAAGTATCACAGGGACCATGCTAATATTCTCTGTATCCTTCCTATTGTAGTAATTGTACCGCCCAACAAGTATCACAGGGGCCATGCTAATCTTCTCTGTATCCTTCCTATTGTAGTAGTTGTAACCGCCCAACAAGTATCACAGGGACCATGATAATCTTCTCTGTATCCTTTCTATTGTAGTAGTTGTACCGCCCAACAAGTATCACAGGGACCATGCTAATCTTCTCTGTATCCTTCCTATTGTAGTAATTGTACCGCCCAACAAGTATCACAGGGACCATGCTAATATTCTCTGTATCCTTCCTATTGTAGTAATTGTACCGCCCAACAAGTATCACAGGGACCATGCTAATCTTCTCTGTATCCTTCCTATTGTAGTAGTTGTACCACCCAACAAGTATCACAGGGACCATGCTAATCTTCTCTGTATCCTTCCTATTGTAGTAGTTGTACCGCCCAACAAGTATCACAGGGACCATGATAATCTTCTCTGTATCCTTCCTATTGTAGTAGTTGTACCGCCCCACAAGTATCACAGGGACCATGCTAATCTTCTCTGTATCCTTCCTATTGTAGTAGTTGTACCGCCCAACAAGTATCACAGGGACCATGCTAATCTTCTCTGTATCCTTCCTATTGTAGTAGTTGTACCGCCCAACAAGTATCACAGGGACCATGGTAATCTTCTCTGTATCCTTCCTATTGTAGTAGTTGTACCGCCCAACAAATATCACAGGGACCATGGTAATCTTCTCTGTATCCTTCCTATTGTAGTAGTTGTACCGCCGAACAAGTATCACAGGGACCATGGTAATCTTCTCTGTATCCTTCCTATTGTAGTAGTTGTACCGCCGAACTGGTATCACAGGAGCCATGATAATCTTCTCTGTATCCTTCCTATTGTAGAAGTTGTACCGCCGAACTGGTATCACAGGAACCATGATAATCTTCTCTGTATCCTTCCTATTGTAGTAGTTGTGCCGCCGAACTGGTATCACAGGAGCCAAGATAATCTTCTCTGTATCCTTCCTATTGTAGAAGTTGTACCGCCGAACTGGTATCACAGGAGCCATGATAATCTTCTCTGTATCCTTCCTATTGTAGTAGTTGTACCGCCGAACTGGTATCACAGGAGCCATGATAATCTTCTCTGTATCCTTCCTATTGTAGAAGTTGTACCGCCGAACTGGTATCACAGGGGCCATGATAATCTTCTCTGTATCCTTCCTATTGTAGTAGTTGTACCGCCGAACTGGTATCACAGGAGCCATGATAATCTTCTCTGTATCCTTCCTATTGTAGAAGTTGTACCGCCGAACTGGTATCACAGGGGCCATGATAATCTTCTCTGTATCCTTCCTATTGTAGTAGTTGTACCGCCCAACAAGTATCACAGGAGCCATGATAATCTTCTCTGTATTCTTCCTATTGTAGTAGTTGTACCGCCGAACTGGTATCACAGGAGCCATGATAATCTTCTCTGTATCCTTCCTATTGTAGAAGTTGTACCGCCGAACTGGTATCACAGGGGCCATGATAATCTTCTCTGTATCCTTCCTATTGTAGTAGTTGTACCACCCAACAAGTATCACAGGAGCCATGATAATCTTCTCTGTATTCTTCCTATTGTAGTAGTTGTACCGCCGAACTGGTATCACAGGAGCCATGATAATCTTCTCTGTATCCTTCCTATTGTAGAAGTTGTACCGCCGAACTGGTATCACAGGGGCCATGATAATCTTCTCTGTATCCTTCCTATTGTAGTAGTTGTACCGCCGAACTGGTATCACAGGAGCCATGATAATCTTCTCTGTATCCTTCCTATTGTAGAAGTTGTACCGCCGAACTGGTATCACAGGGGCCATGATAATCTTCTCTGTATCCTTCCTATTGTAGTAGTTGTACCGCCCAACAAGTATCACAGGGACCATGCTAATCTTCTCTGTATCCTTCCTATTGTAGTAGTTGTACCACCGAACAAGTATCACAGGAGCCATGATAATCTTCTCTGTATCCTTCCTATTGTAGTAGTTGTACCGCCGAACTGGTATCACAGGGGCCATGATAATATTCTCTGTATCCTTCCTATTGTAGTAGTTGTACCACCCAACAAGTATCACAGGAGCCATGATAATCTTCTCTGTATTCTTCCTATTGTAGTAGTTGTACCGCCGAACTGGTATCACAGGAGCCATGATAATATTCTCTGTATCCTTCCTATTGTAGTAGTTGTACCGCCGAACTGGTATCACAGGAGCCATGATAATATTCTCTGTATCCTTCCTATTGTAGTAGTTGTACCGCCGAACTGGTATCACAGGAGACATGCTAATCTTCTCTGTATCCTTCCTATTGTAGTAGTTGTACCGCCCAACTAGTATCACAGGAGCCATGCTAATATTCTCTGTATCCTTCCTATTGTAGTAGTTGTACCGCCCAACTAGTATCACAGGAGCCATGCTAATCTTCTCTGAATCCTTCCCATTGTAGTAGTTGTACCGCCGAACTAGTATCACAGGGACCATGCTAATCTTCTCTGTATCTTTCCTATTGTAGTAGTTGTACCGCCGAACTAGTATCACAGGGACCATGCTAATCTTCTCTGTATCTTTCTTATTGTAGTAGTTGTACCGCCGAACTAGTATCACAGGGGCCATGCTAATCTTCTCTGTATCTTTCTTATTGTAGTAGTTGTACCGCCGAACTAGTATCACAGGGACCATGCTAATCTTCTCTGTATCTTTCTTATTGTAGTAGTTGTACCGCCGAACTAGTATCACAGGGACCATGCTAATCTTCTCTGTATCTTTCTTATTGTAGTAGTTGTACCGCCGAACTAGTATCACAGGGACCATGCTAATCTTCTCTGTATCTTTCTTATTGTAGTAGTTGTACCGCCGAACTAGTATCACAGGGGACCATGCTAATCTTCTCTGTATCTTTCTTATTGTAGTAGTTGTACCGCCGAACTAGTATCACAGGGGCCATGCTAATCTTCTCTGTATCTTTCTTATTGTAGTAGTTGTACCGCCGAACTAGTATCACAGGGACCATGCTAATCTTCTCTGTATCTTTCTTATTGTAGTAGTTGTACCGCCGAACTAGTATCACAGGGGCCATGCTAATCTTCTCTGTATCGTTCCTATATTCCATATTCGTTCCAATAAATCATCTTATCTCTATTGTCACAAGACTTTGATTCTTCTGACAAACCCGAGAATATTTTATCACAATTTAATTGATAGGCAGAAACATTTGACTATTTGGTATCAAACGGTTGTCGAAGATATGTCATAGACTTTGCTGTCAAAGTCCTGAGGAGTCCCGTGGGAAGGGCGTTTCCCGAGTCTGCGCTAATGGAGATGCCGGGTGACAATCAATATTCACCACCATCAGATTGTGTCTCAGCTTGTGAGGAATCCTTTCGTAACTCTTTCATTATTATCATCATGTAATACCATCTCCTAGGCGCCATAGGTATGAAAATTAGTAATTATTGTTATATTAGTAGCTTATGTCCATAGTTCATCTAAAATACCCATTCCAAGAGTCTAACAACAGTATCACTATAAAAGGAAGATTGAAAAATGCAATATAACAGCGGTATGGTAGATTAAACTGGCGAAATCGCTGGGAGGGTTCACCACTGATGAGCCAGGCCCTCCCATTAATTTTTCCATATTGCAGTAAGGGCAGTAGAAATTGTTTAATTTCAAAAATAATCTTACGCGTCTAAAATAGTTATTATTTTTCATATATATATATAAATATTAAAAATAAAGAAGGCATTTCCTGACCACGAGCACATGTGCTTTTTAGATGGCAGAGCGCCATCTAGTGGAGAAAAAATAAACTAAACGTTTATTTAGCTTGTTCCGTGATATTTGGCCAACCCAATTTCTTGATAAATCACCAAATGGCACTCTGCCATCTAAAAAGCACATGTGCTCGTGGTCAGGAAATGCCTTCTTTATTTTTAAAATCAACACCTGACCCACTTATCTTTTATATATTTCTCCCTATTTTAAAAATGGCTGTAAACCTTCTCCCTACTGTTGTCTATATGTCAATACACTATTTTTTATTGTCAATTGTCACTTATCTTTTATTTTTTTCTATTGTTTTTTCATATAAATATTGTTGCACCAAGTTGCAGGGTCGTCGACCTTGGTTTCTTCCTTCTTGGTGTTATACACGTTTCCCCGAGCGGGTTTCCATATTCAAAGCAAATAAATAAAACTACCCGTTTCATGATTTTTCAGGATGCCTTGAATGACCAGTTTTTTGGTCGTTGAGGTACAGCTTGCACCACGCTGATGAGGGCCAACAGCCCGAAACGCGTCCGTGGTTAGCTTTTCTTGATTAATCAAGAATGGGTATTTGGCCAATTCTGGAATAATTAAAAATCAACGAGAATAGTTGATATTTATTCCGATAGATGGCGCAAGCCATCAGCAACTTTCAGTTGCACGATAAGGAGTTGCCTTTTTTCATAAAATATGCACCTTATCCCAGTACAATATCACATTTGTACTATTTTTTCACAAATAAATAAAAGTAAATTTAAAAAATTACCTTTTAAAGTTATTGTGTTTATTTATTCGTTGTCTTCCTCGTAGGTCATGATCCGTAGTCTTCGTCTAGGTCCTCTCTCGCTCCCATAACCAATCAAGATATGTACAATAAATATTACAAAAGGAATTATGATAATCTAAATATTCAGTTTTAAATAAATATTAAATATCATAGAATATTCTATATACAGTTACGAGCGTCATGGCCTCTGTCACGGTTTGCTTTTTTTTTTTGGAATGGCGCCCTCCTATTGGTCGGCTACGATCACGCCACCTTTGCCCCCCCCCCCCCCATCATTACCCCCCCCCCCTATTTCTGTAACTATTGTGTTGGAGCGGGTCGCTCCTTAAATAAATGCATACATTAGTTAATAACCAAATGGAATCCTCTCTTTCTTTTTCCCAGTAAGAGACGCCTACGGAAGCCAACAGTACATAGACAGATAAAGCACATAGGCTATAGTTATTAACTAAAATATGCATTTATTTAAGGCGCCAATTTATAATTGTGACAAATAATATTTGAATCAAAACATTCACAATCGGGTAAAACACGGGCGTTGCCCGGGTCATTCGGCTAGTTTTGAATAAATGTAAGGCGCATTAAAATTGATGTAACAATATGTATTCTCAAGGTTAGAAGCATGAGTCAGCCAAGAACTAGAGGGATGTCTAGACGAGGAAGGTACCCAAGATATGAAGCAGATGTTCTCCCCCCAAAATAGCCGGCAAAGAGTTGCACAATCCCCCCCTCCCCCAAGTCAAGGAAGGCATGTACATCAATAAGAGGGGTGAAATTGCAACAGCCCTAATTATGGCTGTTGTCTGGACCAAATAAATGATCAGACGCTTCATTGTGGTAGTTGAACGTCTGGCAAGAAAGGATTTTAACCCTACTAGATCACTTCCTTTGTTTTTTTTTTGTTCTCAATCGATTTTTATCTCTTCATTTTTAAACGTAATTTATTATCTATATACGTATCTAAGTCAATTTTGAAGATATGGCTTAAAATTTCCAGTCTTATTTAAAATTTGAATATAAGATTGTCCCAAAAGTTCTTAAACACTTGGAAAAAAGTGAAATACCAATATTATTCGCCGTTATGTATAATGTATTTATATTATATATAAAGTAATTGTATTATGTATTCGCGCCAAGTAATAAGAAAAACAATGTTTTAAGAAAACCACGAAATTTGGAGAAAACCTTAATTATCGTCAAATACCCCCCCCCCCCTTCCATACAGTGGTACCTCGACATACGAGTTTAATTCGTTCCGCAACCTTGCTCGTATCTTGAATTACTCGTATCTCGAAGCAAATTTCCCCATACAAAATCCCCATTTAAAATCACAGATTAGTATCTTCAACACTACCGAACTGAACTCGTATCTCGAATTTCGCTCATAACTCAAAGCAAAAAATCACTTGCTCGTCGGCTCGTATCTCGAAATACTCGTATGTTGGGGCGCTCGTATGTCGAGGTACCACTGTATATGCATTTTTTTTTATTCTTAAAAAAATTATGGGTATGTGATGTTCCTTCGATTAAATAAATAAATATACTTTACCACACACACACACACACACACACACAAATTAAGAAACAAATTTATTTATATATCTTTCTAATGCTAAACATACACTTTTTAATATATTCATAGCAACAACAATAATTACAGTGCTGCCAAATCCAAATAATTAAAAATAAATTAATTAAACAGAGTATTTAATAATATTATTATAAGGTATATTATAGGGTATATAATGTATTTATTGGGTAGATTTTTGTAATTATTATTTTCTGGAAATGTGTTATTTATGATGAATATCATCAAATATTATCTCTACAGAACTTAATGCAATGATTAAAGTTATTAAATGAGAGGTCTTAGTTCATTAGTGGTAAACCCTCTCAGCGGTTTCGTCAAATTAATCTTCAGACCGCTCTACTATTGTTTTGGATTGATTTTGTTATATGCCGTTTATTTACTATGGAAAGTAGCTTAGAGATGTTTAGTGAACAATGGACATAAGTTTATAGGTCTGTAGAGGTACATAAATATAATTGCAAGGAATTTCAACGATCAATTCTTTTCAAAAAATATTATTTGATATTAAATCTATTATTAGCAAAATAAAATTATATACATATTTTATTTATAAAATGAAAGGATTTAAAAGCAGGAATGCTTATTTTATACATAATACAAACTTCTACTGCCCTTATTGCGATGAAAAATATATTGGGAGGGCTTGGCTCATCAGTGGTGAACCCTCCCAGCGGTTTCGCCAATTTAATCCACCAGACCGCTTCTCAGAGCTCTAATACTGTATTGGACGATTCTGCTTATATACGTAGCACTGAAGGGTGGAATCTCAGAAATGGTTTTCAAGAAAACTATGGACATTAGCTTATAGGACAGTAGAATCACATTCCAAGCCCTCCCAATATATTTTTTCATCTCAGTAAGGGCAGTAGAAGTTTGTATTATGTATAAAAGAAACATTCGTGCTTTTAAATCCTTTCATTTTATATGTATAGATGGCGCGTTATTGCTTTGTGTTAATATTTTATTTAATTTATTTTTAATTTATACTCATAATATTTTTGATAATAATAGCTTTAATATTAAAAAAAATATATTTGTAGAAGAGGATTGTTCGATGCAATTTCTTGTAAATATATATATGCACCTCTACCGGCCTTTAAGCTTATGTCTAAATAGGTTCTTTAAGCATCCCCTTAAGCTGTATTCCTTAGCGTAGTGGGGAGTTGGCCCTGAGCAAGACAGTATGTCTGGAGTCTTGTACTCCTGATACCCTAGGTATGAAGGCTGTCTTACTAAGCCCAGCTAAATGTTAACAGTCTTATTCCTACATTTTTGTGCCTCAGAAGTTCCCATCAACAGGAAACACACCCAATTACTACATCTAAAGAGATAAGCACCACTACCACACAAAAAGATTGAAGATATGTTGTTGTCGTGTCCAATGAAGAGCCTCAGATGTCTCCATGCATCTCTATCACAGCAGCAGCAATGTCCACTATCTTGGGTGTGTATACTGTATTGTTGTTGTTGTCGTGTCCAATGAAAAGCCTCAGATGTTTCCATATATCTCTATCACAGCAGTCGAAATGTCCACTATCTTGGGTGTGTATACTGTATTGTTGTTGTGTCCAATGAAGAGCCTCAGATGTCTCCATGCATCTCTATCACAGCAGCAGCAATGTCCTCTATCTTGGGTGTGTATACTGTATTGTTGTTGTTGCCGTGTCCAATGAAGAGCCTCAGATGTCTCCATGCATCTCTATCACATCAGCAGCAATGTCCACTATCTTGGGTGTGTATACTGTATTGTTGTTGTTGTGTCCAATGAAGAGCCTCAGATGTCTCCATATATCTCTATCACAGCAGTCGCAATGTCCACTATCTTGGGTTGCTGAAGATATAATTAAATGAATTATGCATGAGAGGTTGAATTTGTAATGATTCTGATGTTCGTTTATCAGCAAATAGAATCATTAAGAAGAAAACACTAGATTCTACCGGGAATAAGTTTCTATTACAAACATTTAATACGAATCTCTAATTTTCTATCATGAAAGTCATTCTTCAGAAGAACACGATAAGGTGAAATAAATAGCCAATTTACACTCATGGTCAAAACTTAAGAAAGTGGAAAGTCTTTGATGTTGCCCGTGGTCTGTTTATTTTTAAGGAGACAGAGTCAATTTTGTTTACACTTGGTTATCTCATGTGTCTTCAATAAAGGTCACTGTAATATCTTTCAGAGTTATTGTCTGAATCCCGATATATATGCTAAAAGGTACAACTTCCTTGAGTTTTGTTCACACTTGGTTATCTCGTGTGTCTTCAATAAAGGTCACTGTAATATCTTTCAGAGTTATTGTCTGAATCCCGATATACATGCTGAAAGGTACAACTTCCTTTTGTTCACACTTGGTTATCTCGTATGTCTTCAATAAAGGTCACTTTAATATCTTTCAGAGTTATTATCTGAATCCCGATATACATTCTAAAAGGTACAACTTCCTTAAATTTTGTCCACACTTGGTTATCTCATGTGTCTTCAATAAAAGTCACTGTAATATATTTTAAAGTTATTGTCTGAATCCCTATATACATGCTGAAAGGTACAACTTCCTTAAGTTTTGTTCGCACTTGGTTATCTCGTGTATCTTCAATAAAGGTCACTGTAATATCTTTCAGAGTCATTGTCTGAATCCCGATATACATGCTGAAAGGTACAACTTACATTTGTTCACACTTGGTTATCTCGTATGTCTTCAATAAAGGTCACTTTAATATCTTTCAGAGTTATTATCTGAATCCTGATATACATGCTAAAAGGTACAACTTCCTTAAGTTTTGTTCACACTTGGTTATCTCGTGTGTCTTCAATAACGATCACTGTAATATCTTTCATATTTATTATCTAAATAAATATATATATTCTGCTAGATCCCTCTTTTTATATAACTCGGATTCCTAGAGATATTTTGCTATAAAGATATATAATTTTAAATACACATTCCTAAATGAATAAATGTTTTGTAAAAATATATAATTAATATTTTAATATAATATATTAACATACACATATATAGTTTTACACACAATGAACTTTTTTAAAAATAAAAATATACATTAATTTTTAAATATAGTATATTTACAAAAGAGACGTTACATTTTAAAACAACGCATATTTTTGCATTATTTAGTAACACAATATAATCAAAATATAAAAATAAAATTAAAAAAAATAAAATGATGTATAAATAAAAAATATATAGGCAGGTGTTAAATGAAATGCGCTAATATTTCTTTTTGTTGTAAATAGATGGCGCTACGCTTCCTCGTAGGATTCGTCTGACAAATAAATATGGCAAGCTGTTTAACTAGCTTTGTTTATAACGATTATTAAATTTGAAAAAAATGTTTATAAATAATATTTATTGAATAAAAATATATATAATTGTGTCTAAATATAATTTAAAAATATTCTTTATTATTTTTAATATTACAAAAGATATTGAAAAGACTTCTAAATATTAATATTCACAGATTAAACAACTTTATAAATTATATATTTCTATTTATCTCTCTCTCCGTTTATAAATTATACATTAAAAATCTGAAATAAAATTGATATTTAAAATGTTTATTATAAATAAAATCTGAAAAGAGAGATAGGTTAAACACTTAATATATATATATAATATTTAAAGAAAGTTATAGAAATTTTTTATGTAGAATTGAAAGTATAATGTCAGTATAGCAAGCTATTACTGAACAATAGAGTTAAATATAATTTATATGAAAGATATAAAGACTTAAAAGTAATATTTTTCTAATTTGTTTTTAATTATCATTACTCCTTCTCTAATACAACTATATTTCATATAAATTATATTTAATTCTACTAAAAATATCTAATTTTTCTAATATCACACACACAATGTCTTTATATTTTAAGACTTAATAAGAACTATTTCCGTAAAAATATCTCAAATGCTGAATATATAAGCAGAATAAACGATGCAATACTTGTAGCGATTCAAACAGAAGAAATTAATAGTATGATTTACCACTTCCAATTTCCAATTATTTTATTTCCAAAGCGTTATATCCCGCAAGGGATACTTGCGCTAAACAAGGAGAAAAGTTTATTTACATAAGTTATTTACATTATTCAACGCATGAAAGAATTGTATTTACAAAATGAATTGAACTTTAAATATGATTTTTTTTTTATCGGAAATCAAATCGTTAAGTTCACAAACAACTAGTTCATTCTTCATTCTATAATCTTGAAATGTTGATGATATTGCTCCAGACTTTACCTATAAAGATATCACAAGATCTGTACCATGTCTATCAATGAATTTTCGTTTAGATTAAGGCATATAATTTCAATGATTAAGCGGAAATATACATTAATATAATGCTAATTTAAAAAATTCTCTTTATAATTTATTCCATTATATAAATATGATTTCTATCTGCAAATACGACGCGATTTCAACCTATTTATTTATTACCAGTTGCAAACAAAACACGCTATATCCGATCTGGATAATTGCGCGTGAAACTATTTACAATAATTCATATTGTAGTAGAGTAGGTAATTGAATTATCAAAAAGAAAATAAACAATTAAGAAAAAGAGCATTAAATAAACATATACATTAAACAAATAAACAACAACATAAGCAGATTTCAACCTATTGTATATTAATGGTCATAATATTATGGTCATAATCAGACCGAAATATAAAATTTTAGATTCACATCTCAAACTGTCATGAAAATTTGGGTCAAAAACGATTAAAAATTAATTATTGAATATAATATTCTAATGAAAAAAGCAACCAAAATCGTCATTAAAGCTCAGTCTATAGATTACAGAATGATGAGATTCAACAAGTTAAATAATAATAATAATTTAAAAAAAAAGAGTACATTTCTAATTGGATAATAAAAGCCCCAAACAACAATATAAGATAATTTATGAAAAAGGCATCTCCTTATCGTGCAACTGAAAGTTGCTGATGGCTTGCGCCATTTATAGGAATAAATATCAACTCGTTGATTTCTAATTATTCCAGAATTGGCCAATTACCCATTCTTGATTAATCAAGAAAAGCTAACCACGGACGAGTTTCGGGCTGTTGGCCCTCATCAGCGTGGTGCAAGCTGTACCTCAACGACCAAAGGTCCTTCAGGCATCTTGAAAAATCATGAAACGGGTAGTTAAGACAAGAATTGCGTGAGACCGCGACACAATGTGAAAAAATAGTACAAATGTGATATTGTTTTGGGATAAGGTTCATAAATTATGAAAAAGGCATCTTTTTTTAACAATATAAGAGTTGTAAGCTTCCCAATTAAAAGAATATAGCAATAACAACTATAATCACAGAACGATGAGCTCCCAAGTCAAAAAGGAACATTACGTAAGTTATATAATAGAAACTGCTGTGCGTTCATAGAATGTTGAGCCATCCAAGTCAAGAAGGAACAGCACATAGTTAATATAGTAGAAGCAGCAGTTACGATCACAGAATGTTGAGCTCCCAAGTCAAAAAGGAACATTACATATATAATATAATAGAGAAACTGCAGTTATACAATCATAGAATGTTGAGCCATCCATTCAAGAAGAAACAGCACATAGTTAATATAGTAGAAGCAGCAGTTACGATCACAGAATGTTGAGCTCCCAAGTTAAAAAGGAGCATTACGTAGGTGATATAATAGAAGCTGCAGTTATACAATCATAGAATATTGAACCATCCATTCAAGAAGGAACAGCGCATAATTAAAAGAATTAAGCAGCAATTACGATCACAGAATGTTAAGCTATCCAAATCAAAAAGGAACAGTACATATTGTATAGCAACAGATGCTACGATCACAGAACGTTGAGCCTCCCAAGTAAAAAGGAACAATACATAGATAATATAGTATAAGCAACAGTTACGTTCACAGATAGTTGTAATCCTAAGTCAAAAAGGAACAGTACATATTGTATAGCAACAGATGCTACGATCACAGAACGTTGAGCCTCCCAAGTAAAAAGGAATAATACATAGATAATATAGTAGAAGCAACAGTTACGTTCACAGATAGTTGTAGTCCTAAGTCAAAAAGGAACAGTACACATTGAATATCAACACAAGCTACGATCACAGAACGTTGAGTTCCAAAGTCAAAAATAAACATTACAGATAGAAGGGTAACAACCAATCATAGAATGTTGAAGTCCTAAGTCAAAAAGCAACAGTACATATAATATAGAAGCAGCAACAGATAGGATCACAGAACATTGAGTTCCAAAGTCAAAAATAAACATTACAGATAGAAGAGTAACAACAACCGATCACAGAAGGTTGAGCTCCTAAAGGAGTTGTACCCAGTGGACTCCCCCCTACAATACGCCATTCACCTGACCATTATTTATCCACCAGCCGATCCGGAAACTGGGACACCCGGGTGACGTCACGTTGCCATGACAACGGCTATTGACCCGGCAGGCGAGGTGGTTATGTAAGCCTCGACACCAGTCAGCTTGCCATTCACTTCTATAGCCTTGTCCCCAGGACTCATCACAACATCTGACTGAAGACTTGTCTTTTTTTACGTTTGTTCAAATCTACAAATTTGACTAGCACTTAACGATAATACATTAACAAAGAGAACAAAAAGCTTTAAGTCTTTCTCTAAGAAGTAATAAGAAAATATCTAAGTATTTCAAGTTTTTAAAGCTGAAATTCTTATTAGAGAATTAAGATTTTTCCACCAAATGAGATGAATTTAAAGAAAAAGACAACTTTGTTTATTAAAACTAATGAAATGTAATGGATTTCAACTATTAAGGCTTTTGAACTTTATTAAAAAAGAGAATTCTTCACGAATTTGACAAATTTGTGATAGTAGAATATATGATTGTGTTGATATGATGTGTTGATAACAATTTCTTATTTCATGCCCACTACCTCTATCACAGTAATGGACATTGCGACTGCTGGGATCGAGATGCATGGGGACATCTGAGGATCTTCATTGGACACGGCAACAACAGCAATACAGTATACACACCCAATATAGTGGACATTGTTGCTGCTGTGATAGAGATGTATGGAGACATCTGAGGCTTTTCATTGAACACGACAACAACAACAATACAGTATACACACCCAAGATAGTGGACATTGCGACTGCTGTGATAGAGATGTATGGAGACATCTGAGGCTCTTCATTGGACACGACAACAACAACAATACAGTATACACACCCAAGATAGTGGACATTGCTGCTGTTGTGATAGAGATGCATGGAGACATATGAGGTTCTAAATTGGACACGACAACAACAACAATACAGTATACACACCCAAGATAGTGGACATTGCGACTGCTGTGATAGAGATGCATGGGGACATCTGAGGCTCTTCATTGGACACGACAACAACAACAATACAGTATACACACCCAAGATAGTGGACATTGCGACTGCTGTGATAGAGATGCATGGAGACATCTGAGGTGCTTCATTGGACACGACAACAATAACAATACAGTATACACACCCAAGATAGTGGACATTGCGACTGCTGTGATAGAGATGTATGGGGACATCTGAGGCTCTTCATTGGACACGACAACAACAACAATACAGTATACACACCCAAGATAGTGGACATTGCTGCTGCTGTGATAGAGATGCATGGGGACATCTGAGGCTCTTCATTGGACACGACAACAACAACAATACAGTATACACACCCAAGATAGTGGACATTGCGACTGCTGTGATAGAGATACATGGAGACATATGAGGTTCTTCATTGGGCACGGCAACAACAACAATACAGTATACACACCCAAGATAGTGGACATTGCGACTGCTGTGATAGAGATGCATGGGGACATCTGCGGCTCTTCATTGGACACGGCAACGACAACAATAGAGTATACACACCCAAGATAGTGGACATTGCGACTGCTGTGATAGAGATACATGGAGACATATGAGGTTCTTCATTGGGCACGGCAACAACAACAATACAGTATACACACCCAAGATAGTGGACATTGCGACTGCTGTGATAGAGATGCATGGGGACATCTGCGGTTCTTCATTGGGCACGGCAACAACAACAATACAGTATACACACCCAAGATAGTGGACATTACTGCTGCTGTGATAGAGATGCATGGAGACATCTGAGGCTCTTCATTGGACACAACAACAACAACATAACAATTTATGCGCTTGCCGAAATCAGAAATCTGTTAAAACGACGTATAGAAACGACCTTTTATCATTTTTTTCTTGGTATTACCGATGGGTGTAGAAACTTAGCGCCACTACTAAGTACAAGCAAACATATGGCAACTTGTAATATAGTACTAGAACGAATTGGTTATAATGTGTATACATACAGTGGTACGTATATACAGTACAAGAAGTTACCCCCTTCTATTATACCCGCCATGATTAGCATGGCTCGGTTTTACATGTGTAGACATGTGGTGTACTTACAGTAAAAACAGATACCCTCTTCTACTCACCGTAATTATCATGGCTTTGTACTACATGTGTAGACATGTGATGTACATGCAGTACAAGAATTCGCGACCTTCTAACCACCACGATTAGCATTGCTTGGTACTACATGTGTAGACATGTGGTGTACTTACAGTAAAAGCAGTCACTTCTTTCTACCCGCCGTAATTATCATGGCTATGTACTACATGTGTAGAAATACAGTGATACGTACATACAGTACAAGGAGTCCCTCTCTTCTACCCTATATTATCAGCATACCTTGGTACTACATGTGTAGATATGTGGTGTACTTGCAGTACAAGAAGTCGCAACCTTCTAACCACCATGATTAGTATGGCTTAGTACTACATGTGTAGACATGTAGTGTATTTACGGTAAAATCCGACACCTCCTTCTACCCATCATGATTAGCATGGCTTGATGCTACAAGTGTAGACATGTGGTGTACTTACAGTAAAAGCAGACACTCTCTATCCATCACGATTAGTATGGCTTGGTACTACATGTGTAGACACGTGGTGTACTTACAGTACAAGCAGTCACAACCTTCTATCCACCAGGATTAGCATGGCTTGATGCTACAAGTGTAGACATGTGGTGTACTTACAGTAAAAGCAGACACTCTCTATCCACCACGATTAGCATAGCTTGGTACTAGATGTGTAGACACGTGGTGTATTTGCAGTCAAAGCCCATTATCCACCTGGATTATCATGTCCTTGCACAACATGTGTTGACAGGTGGCGTACTTTACAGTACAAGCAATCACAACCATCTACCCACCACATGATTGCCTTTTACTGTGTTTGTATACTTCAAGTTGATATTTCTTCTAACTAAGTCATTTAGCTTTATGAAATTGGAGTACACCTATCCCCCGATTTACACGGTAGATACGTTCCTGAAAAAAACGTGTAAATCGAGGGATAGGTGTATATTAAACTATCAAATCTGAATAGGTGTTCGCCCCCTCATGAATCAGAGCCTCCCAATATTCTTTTCAACATAGGTAATATAGAGTAGAACATCGCATTTTAGTATAGTGCGATAAAAAAAAACGTATTTGGAAAACCGTGTAAAAGCGAAAACGTGTAAAACAAGTACCGTGTAAATCGGGGGATAGGTGTACTGTAATACATTTTAAGAATATATATGTTATATTAAAATATTATTTTATTTAAAATTATATTGTATCGATTCAAATACTCTGTTAAATCGACCGCCAGAGATCACGCTTCCCCTATAAAAACTCATTGTTGTTGTTTCCCGTTGGCCGGCTCAAACCTTTTGTACATTATGCAAATAAGTTTTACATTTTTTTTAAAATTCTTACGCCTTAAGCCAGGCAGTACTTTTATCACATTATGTTTTTTATATATTCGATAAGTTCACACACAATTAAAGCAATCTCTAATCAAAACTATTTTTCTAAACGAGGTAAAATCTTCCCAATTACATGCGTGGTAAGGACAAAATACTCAGGAGATAAGTTTCTTCATTAATTTATTAGGACATCAAGCTTTCGGGCACAGCGTGGCCCTTCTACAGGATCAATTGTATAAGAAAAATGATACACTATATACACGAAGAATAAATCTGCATATGTATTATTAGAAATTAGTTGTAAAATTTTTGAAATAATCGGTAATACTTAGGATTTTTGTTTAAAAAGAACATCGAGACATAAGCAAATTAATAAAATTTGTTAAGAAGAATAACATACGAATATTACAAGGTATTAAGATAAAAGCGTAATAAGACTGAAAAGACGTTCCTACGATTCGACGGAAACTGTGATAAAATTATGAGTATTTATAAGGTAAAACAGTTTAAAAGGATATTAAAATAAATGAACAAAACAGGGAATTCATGGGGTACATCAATGGCTATTTATGTAATAAGCTTATATACGGCTCAGGTACATCAATATGTCTGTTTATACTATTATAAAACTATTTTTATTATTATTCTTTCAAGATTTTAACCACGGCTGCATTAACATAGTATAATCCCCAAGATATTCAAAAATCAAGCAGAAAATCTCTTTTTTTAAATAACATATATGTGAAAAGATAATTAAAAAAAAAGAAAAACGGTTGGTATTTCAAAAACATATTATATATGGATTCAAGTCGAAATACAATATGTAGAGAAAAAATAAAGGTAAATTATACTTTACAATACTGATTATTTATAACTTATTGTGTATAGCTCAACTTGATCAACTTTCTTTCTCCACGATACTAATTATTACAGATAACTTCATCAACTTCCATCATTGCTTAACATACTGTAAATAACTACCTTGTGGGTTCTTCTATCTGCTTATGTTGTTGCTTATTTGTTTAATGGATATGTTTATTCAATGCTCTTTTTCTTAATTGTTTATTTTCTTTTTAATAATTCTGTTACCTACTCTACTACAATTATTGTAAATAGTTTCACGCACAATTATCCAGATCGGATATAGTGTGTCTTGTTTGTAACTGGTAAATAACAACAACCGTAAAGATAGAGGCTGCCCGATCGACATTCAAAGTTATTCAAATTAAAGATATTTCGACCAGTAAATCTTTTTATTGTCTCGACGTTTGGACAAAAATCTTTTGTCCTTGTCTAATGCAATTTTCTAACGCCTTACCAAATGTTATAATTTTTGTTTGCTCCTGACGAGGACAAAAGAATTTTGTCGAAACGTCGAGACAATAAAAAAGATTTACTGGCCGAAGTATCTATTATTTGAAGAATAATAATAATACTGATTATTTATAACATAAAATAAAATCTCTTGTACACATATATAGTCCTTTGTTTTTACTTCAATCCCAATTATTGCAGTAGGCTTATAGAACGGATCATATTTGAAAAAAAAAAAAAAGGATATATATTGGATAAATGAAGTAGTGGAGCTATTTAAAATAGTTTCGGGGAGTCGGTGGAAGGATGGTCTAAACCAGGGGTGGCGAACCTTTTTATATTAGAAGGCCAATTTTCATTTTACCATTTTTGAGAAGGCCGCATATTTATATATATATATATATATATATATATATTATATATATTATATAATATATGACATTTATATTAGATATTTTCAATAAAATAATGAAAGTAATTGAAAACTGCGAAACAAAAATTATAGTTTTGAATTTAAGAAAAGGCCACAACTTGGGCAAGAAAAGGCCACATGCGGCCTTAAGGCCGCACGTTCGCCACCCCTGGTCTAAACCGTTGATTTTCGATTGCTACGACCCGGGTTGGATTCTTGCATTGGGCACTTTTTTTTTCTGATTTAATTTAAAAAATGCTCCGATGGCCCCCGATTCTTACAAAAGGCCAACCCCACCAGCGAGTGCAAGTAACCAAACGGGGCTCTGGCACATTTGTAAGTGCCAAGTCAAACTGCTTTTCACATGTGTAGACATGTGGTGCACTTACAGTAAAAGCAGTCGCCTACTTCTACCCACCATGATTATCATGGCCTGTACCACTTGTACTAGGGATAAGAAAAAAGTTTCAATAGTTGATATTGAGCATTTGTTAATTGGCCAATCAGAGTTAACATGTTTTAATGATCACAGAAAGCGTAGATTAAACCATAATCATCCTTAAAGAATTTTGGTCTTTCGGAGGAAAAAGCCAGAGAATATCTTTTGCTATGATAAAAGATATTTTATCAAATTACGAAACTATTTTAGACGCGTAATATTCTTTTTAAAATAAAACAATTTCTGCTGCCCTTACTGCAATGGAAAAATTAAAGGGAGGGCCTGGCTCATCAGTGGTGAACCCTCCCAGCGGTTTCGCCAGTTTAATCTACCATACCGCTGTTATATTGCATTTTTGGAACTTCCTTTTATAGTGATACTGATGCTTGACTCTTCGAATGGGTATTTTAGATGAACTATGGATATAAGCTTTTAGGACAGCAGAATTACATATAATTATAAATATTCTGAAAATAGAGCAATCCATATTTTTATATTTGTTCATAAAGGGCACATCTTGGATTCAATAAATAATCTTTTATTTCCGATATTTCAATGGGCTAAACGGCCATCTTTTTCAAGGATCTCATCCCCTCTCGCGGCAAGCCGCGCATTACACTTGAGACACGGGCGTCTCACAATCTCTTCGGGCGAAAATCATCCAAATGAAAATGTAATGTATACAAATAAATATCGTACAATACTAATTAAAATAAATGAATAAATAGAGTGAAAAGTAAATATCTATATATACAAAATAAATATACCAGGTTGTACCAAAAGTTCGTAAATACTTGAAAAAAGTGAAATACCAATATTATTCGTCATAAAATTATTTAGTGTTATGTATAATATATTTCTAACATGTATATAGTAATTGTATTATGCATTATTATGTATTCGCGGTAATAATATTGTAGCGTAGAAATCAAGTCTTTGTATATCTGAAGATGTGAAAGAGTATTTATTGATGACTTCACTACGACCAGTCGACAATTATTAACAAATCAACCAAACTATCTACAGCTAGAGAATATCGAGCAAGCAAGCTAGGTAACTAAATGATGATTTTACAAATAATAAATCTTTAAAATTTTACACAAAAAAATTTACTGGCAATGCGCTTCTTTTTAAATATCATCAAATATTATCTCTACAGACCTTACTGCAATGATATAGTTAATGAATGAGAGGGCTTGGCTCATCAGTAGTGAACCCTCTCAGTGGTTTCGCCAAATTAATGATGAGCCAAGCCCTCTCATTCATTAACTCATATCATTGCAGTAAGGTTTGAAGATATAATATATGATGATATTTAAAAGAAGCGCATTGCCAGTAAATTTATTTGTGTAAAAATTTAACGATAAGATGGCAATTAAATTTAATTTACTAATATATCTTTCCAAATATTAACATTGAATAATTGAATTAAATTATAAATATATATTATATTTCTGTACCACAATATTATTGGCCAAGTAATAAGAAAAACAACGTTTTAAAGACAAACACCAACTTTTGAGAGAACCTTAAAGATTTTCTAAGGCAGCAAACCTTCTGGAATGTATGGCGACCATTTTAGCTAAGAATATAGGTTGGTGAGTCTTAAGAAAACTGGATTTCTGACACAGAATGATATTTTTAAATTTCGTTATGTCAAAAGAGTTCTCAAAATGGTTGAAAAGCCGCTTCGCTCTTTCAAAAGGAAGAATGTGATTGAGCGAAGAGGGAGGTGTCTTTTTGTGGCACAAAGGCGGAAGTTGTGGTGCCATTTACTTCCTGTGTTTACCTGTCAGGGTGTTCTGCGTTTGCTTCCTTCCCAGAACTAGAGAATGGCTTCAAATATGTGCTGTTGCTTTTACCGACTGTACAACGGAATATGTTAGAAGAAGATAGCCATGTGTTTATATGTTTTTCTGAATGAATTCTCTTTTTCGATTTTGTATTTTGTGTTGGGGGAAGGTGTTGCAGCAGATACAATGCTATTTCGATTCAATATTTGCCACAATTTGTATGATAACTCCGTTTAGTTTCTATTGTAGTCTCCGAAATAGTGTTGCAGGGGCCAAGCTAATCTTCTCTGTATCCTTCTATTGTAGTAGTTGTACCGCCCAAAAAGTATAAAAAGACCATGCTAATCGTCTCTGTATCCTTCCTATTGTAGTAGTTGTACCACCCAACAAGTATCACAGGGGCCATGCTAATCGTCTCTGTATCCTTCCTATTGTAGTAGTTGTACCGCCCAACAAGTATCACAGGGGCCATGTTAATCTTCTCTGTATCCTTCTTATTGTAGTAGTTGTACCGCCCAACAAGTATCACAGGGTCCATGTTAATCTTCTCTGTATCCATCCTATTGTAGTAGTTGTACCGCCCAAAAAGTATCACAGGGGCCATGTTAATCTTCTCTGTATCCATCCTATTGTAGTAGTTGTACCGCCGAACTGGTATCACAGGGACCATGCTAATCTTCTCTGTATCCTTCCTATTGTAGTAGTTTACCGCTGAACAAGTATCACAGGGGCCATGCTAATCTTCTCTGTATCCTTCCTATTGTAGTAGTTGTACCGCCGAAAAGTATCACAGGGGCCATGCTAATCTTCTCTGTATCCTTCCTATTGTAGTAGTTGTACCGCCGAAAAAGTATCACAGGGGCCATGCTAATCTTCTCTGTATCCTTCCTATTGTAGTTGTTCAATCACCGATCAAGTATCACAGGGGCCATGCTAATCTTTTCTGTATCCTTCCTATTGTAGTAGTTGTACCGTCCAACAAGTATCACAGGAGCCATGCTAATCTTCTCTGTATCCATCCTATTGTAGTAAGACCCTATATGCAATCAACCAAGGTGTCATAAGACCCCGGAAGGCCGCCAAGAAAGTTGCCAAGAGGGAGAGAGGAAACCCCTCCTGAAGAGATGAAGGATGTTCTACGAAACAGGGTCACCCCCCCCCCCCCTGACTGTAAGGTCACGGTCGTGGGGTCAGGTTATTTTGGTCAAACCGTTGCTTTACGACCCCCATACACAGAACCCTGTATACCCACCCAGCGATGCTTACATTCATGATTGTTAATGATGGAATTACTTCTAAGATATTTTCTTTCACATAAAAGACACATATTTCTATATACAATTAGTACACATCAAGTTGTAAAAATAATTTTAGATTACTTGGCTCATCAGTAATGAACCTTCTCATTGATTTCGTCAATTCAACCTAACAGATCACTTTAACTATTGTATATCCATTCTTTTTTCTTTTCTTTTTTTGCTTATCCCAAGAACACGTGGTCCATGATAATCATGGTGGGTAGAAGTTGGCGATTGCTTTTACTGTAAGTGTACCATATGTTTACACATGTGAAAAGCAGTTCGACTTTGCACTTACAAATGTGCCAGAGCTCCCGTTTAGTTACTTGCACTCGTTGGTGGGATTGGATATTTGCAAGAATTGGGGGCCATTTGCGCAATTTTTGTATGTAAATTCTGGTTATATCATCTGTAATTAAAGGTTTATTCTTTTTGAAGGTATTTAACGAAACTATGAAGAGATTAATCTGTAATTGTAGAGATTTGACAAAACATTTGCTTCGAACATTGCTCTTTCTAGTAAAGGACAGGACAAATACTAAATACTTTTAAGTCAACATAAGCCAACATTATACATAGCACATTCTGTTACTCTTGTAAAACATCATTTTGTCTCAAGCCCCAACAATGTACAGAAGTAACAGAGAGGAAGAATGAAATGGTAAAACACATCATTCTGTCTCAAGACCCAACAATGTACAGAAGTAAAAGACAGGAAGAATGAAATGGTAAAACACATCATTCTGTCTCAAGCTCCAACAATGTACAGAAATAGATAGGAAGAATGAAATGGTAAAAGGCATCATTCTGTCCCAAGCCCCAACAATGCACAGAAGTAACAGACAGGAAGAATGAAATGGTAAAACGCATCATTCTGTCTCAAGCCTGAACAATGTACAGAAGTATCAGACAGGAATAATGAAATGGTAAAACGCATCATTCTGTCTCAAGCCCCAACAATGCACAGAAGTAACAGACAGGAAGAATGAAATGGTAAAACGCATCATTCTGTCTCAAGCTCCAACAATGTACAGAAGTAACAGACACGAAGAATGAAATGGTAAAACGCATCATTCTGTCTCAAGCCCCAACAATGTACAGAAGTAACAGACAGGAAGAATGAAATGGTAAAACGCATCATTCTGTCTCAAGTCCCAACAATGTACAGAAGTAACAGACAGGAAGAATGAAATGGTAAAACACATCATTCTGTCTCGACCTCCAACAATGTACAGAAGTAACAGACAGGAAGAATGAAATGGTAAAACACATCATTTTGTCTCAAGCCCCAACAATGTACAGAAGTAACAAACAGGAAGAATGAAATGGTAAAACGCATCATTTTGTCTCAATCCTCAATAATGTACTGAAGTAACAGACAGGAAGAATTAAATGGTAAAACACATCATTCTGTCTCAAGCCCCAACAATGTACAGAAGTAACAAACAGGAAGAATGAAATGGTAAAACGTATCATTCTGTCTCAAGCCCCAACATTGTACAGAAGTAACAAACAGGAAGAATGAAATGGTAAAACATATCATTCTGTCTCAAGCCCCAACATTGTACAGAAGTAACAGACAGGAAGAATGAAATGGTAAAACGCATCATTCTGTCTCAAGCTCCAACAATGTGAACAACTAGCGGACGGGAAGAATGCTGGCAATCACGTGTCATATAGCGGAGCCAATTTGCGAAGAGTTCCATTGTTATGTTTAACAAAGACCTCCCAGAGAACACGCAAAAACAGAACAACCCTATTAGTGACGTCAGACTAGAGAGTCATAGTTATTTTTTTAAATATCAGTTTTTCATTTGTTGTTATTATATATGCCACAGAGTACAGGCCATAAATAATTGGGGGTGGTGTAAAGGAAGAGGTTTATGATGACTGTCTTTTACTTGTGTCAGCTGTTGGCTTAGCGTCCATTGTAGATTGATCCATTGTTTAATTGGAGATAAGACCAGAGAGAGATTGAGATTGAAACTGATTTATTACAAAGTCCATATAAGATTATATAAGATTAAATATAGATAAAATATAAATAAATAAGATTATATAATGATAAATATATGAATAAATAGATAAAAAATAATTGATAAATATACATATATATGTATAAAATATATATACAAGGTCTTCATTGGTTGCGCCCACCGCGGGAAAGACTCCGCCACCGATGGACTGCGAGACAGATATTGATATAAATATATGATTAAATAGATGCAAATATATAAAATAATTATTGTACATACAGTAGAACCTCCCTGTAAAGGACAACACTTAATTGCAGAGCCAAAGTGTCCTTTAGGGAGAGGTGTCCTCTTACTGGAGAGTTGCTAAATAGTAAAAATGGTAATTTTGTAAATGAAAACTGTCATTTGTAGAAAGGTATCCGCTAAAGGGCGGTTCTACTGTATATATATAAAATATATACAAGGTCTTCATTGGTGGCGCCCAACGCGGGTTGGACTCGGCCACCGATGGACTGCGAGAGTTCTTTCCCACAGAGTGGGCAGGTCTAAGTGTTGGCTGGTGTTGTCTACCTCAAGACCAAGATGGTACTTGTAGATGGTAGCCTTCGCCACATTTGTCAGTTTCACTGCCTCGGGATGGAGTTCTACACCAAACAGCAATGCCTGTAGATCCAGGGACTTGTCACAGGGGACAAACACTTCCCGGAGAAAAAGAAAGACAATTGACAATTAACACAATTTTATTGACATCTTGTCAATATAGGTCAAAGTTGACAGTCCACACTATATATGATAAATTACTAATAATGAAGATAATGATTAAAACGAAAAATTAAAATAAAAAATATGCTATATTTCACCATCACTACATCACCATCTCCTCAGCAGTGAAGCATACGATCTAACGTTTTCTTTGTAGATCACGGAATACATGGTGTCACTGAAGACCCGCTGGCGATTCTCTACCAAACTCTGCAGCGGTGATGGCTAAAGCGACATGTACAGAGAAAGAGAGAATAGTACTTACAATATAGTCAGTCAAAAACCTCTAGCCACATTGACATGTGTAGTCATATATTTATTGTAATCATTGTACAAGTAACCCCTCATGGCCTGGTACTACATGTGTAGAAATGTGACTAAATTGAGATTGAAACATATTTATTAATCATACATATAAATTTATATAGGGTCAATATATATTTTAAAAAATAATAAAAAATTAAACTAAAATATTATTTTCATTAGACGAATTACACTGAGGGTCTTCTGGAATGATGTCACATTCCGGCCTGAAGTCAGACAGCGTTTCGCGTAGATCGGACATCTCCCCGACATGTGATATTGTCATGTCGAGGAATAGCTTCAGAACAGACCTCTACTCAGACGTCAGGTACTCGAAGACGTCCTCCCTGTTAGAAGGGGAAATAACAGCGTCTTCTATCTTCTAAAAGTTTTTATAGAGAGGTGAGAAAGATTGAGATTGAAACTGATTTATTATAACGTCCATATAAGATTATATAAGGTTAAATACATAAAATGAATAAATAAGATTAACGATGATAGATATCAAAATTCAAAACTATTTTAAAGGCGTAAGATTCTTTTTGATATTAAACAATTTCTACTGCCCTTACTGCAATGGAAAAATTAATGAGAGGGCCTGGCTCATCAATGGTGAACCCTCTCAGCGGTTTCGCCAATTTAATCTACCATACCGCTGTTATATTGCATTTTTGGAACTTCCTTTTATAGTGATACTGGTGATAGACTCTTTGAATGGGTATTTTAGAAGAAATATGGACATAAGCTTTGAGGACAGTAGAATTACATACATTTATAAATATAAATGGAAAATTTGCCGGGAGGAAATTAATCCATGGAAGCAATGGTCGCCTCTCCCGTCAAAATTAACGTCAGAATCTGACGCCATCTATTGACCGTCGCCGCAACTAGCGGCATTGGGTCGGTGACAAAGCCACAACACCAACTTTGGCAAACTGGTACTGGGCCATTAGCCCGAAACCATGGTCTCTAGGTGGACGCTTATCAGTTTGCCAAAGTTGGTGTTGTGGCTTTGTCACCGACCCGAGGCCGCTAGTTGCGGCGACGGTCAATAGATGGCGTCAGATTCTGACGTTTATTTTGACGGGAGAGGCGACCATTGCTTCCATTTATAAATATATAATATCAAAAAGAATCTTACGCCTTTAAAATAGTTTTGAATTTTGATAACAGATGGCGCGCTAGTGCATCATATTAATAATGATAGATATAGGAATAAATATATATAAATAGATGAAATAATTGACAAATATACATATATATATAAATATATGAGAGAGAGAGAGAGAGAGAGAGAGAAAGCGGGTAGTTATTCATACAAGGTGTAACCATATTCAAAGCCTTCTTAACTCCAATCTCCAGCCGACTAAGTGTCAACAGACCCACTACCACGAATTGTACGAACTCCTGGAGCCACGTACAGTAACCACACTATCTATCCCCGAGTCAATCTTCAGACTTATTGTCTTACGTTGTGACATCCAGTTGATCAGATGTTTCTACTGGTTCAAAATCACATTAATAGGTACCGCTCAGCAAGAGCAACCTAGTTCATGATAATTGAAACAGTGAATAATATGTGAAGGCTATTCATATATTAAACAAATTTTAACGCGGGATCCAATCCCGGTTCATGACTGTCGGGAGTCGAGGGGGTTACCCACTCGTCCACCGACTTATTTTCAGATGTTTCCAGGTTTTAGGTAAGTTCCTTAATGTTTTTGCATCCAATATGTTGATACTTAAGAAGGTTTCAATCTGAATCGGTCTTTACCATGTCAACCTATGTAAAAACAATGTGAAAAAATAGTACAAATGTGATATTGTACTGGAATAAGGTGCATAAATTAATAAAAAGGCATCTCTTTATCGTGCAACTGAAAGTTGCTGATGGCTTGCGCCATCTATCGGAATAAATATCAACTATTTTCGTTGATTTTTAATTATTCCAAGAATGGGTATTTGGCCAATTCTGGAATAATTAAAAATCAACGAGAATAGTTGATATTTATTCCGATAGATGGCGCAAGCCATCAGAAACTTTCAGTTGCACGATAAGGAGATGCCATTTTCTTAATATGTAAATACAGTTCGAATTTTTCATTTACAAGGTACCAAGGCATAGTTTTTATAACAAAACCGGTCACCTCTCCTGTCAAAATAGACATCAAAACTAGATGCCATCTATTGACCGTTGTCGCCAACTTTGGCAGATTGTGAAGATTTTATTTAATCCCTTGTGGATATCATGGAATAAAGTCCGCCCTGTACGGAAGAGGACTATTAACCCGAAAACATGGTTTCTAAGTTGGTGTTTCTCAGTTTTCCAAAGATGGTGTTGTGGCTTTGTCAACGATCCGAGGTCGCTAGTTTGCGGAGACGGTCAATAGATGGCGTCTTGTTTCCACGTCTATTTTGACGGGAGAGCCCCTTTATTTTTATAGATCAATGTCCTCCCGGCAAAATTTGCATCTATAAAGCTTAGTTTTAAATAAAGTAAAGCACGAAGGAAGATGAGTTTCTTTTTAATAAACGCGAGCGAGCTTTCGGGCCACACGCCCTTCTACTGGCTAAAAAGCTAAGAGATTCCAAGAGATACAAGCCTATTTATACTATGGTAAGCAATATTTTAGCATATTTACATATTTTCTTATAGACGGAGAAACAAAATACAACTATGATTACAATTAAGATATGCAAATATAGGGAAAAGACAATGAGGTAAATTCTAAATCTGACACATTAGGGGAGACCGGAATATCACTGTGAAGGGAAGACAGAATAAACAGTTAGTTTTACTTTCACTCACTGGTGGGGTTGGACTTATGCAATAATCTGAGGCCAATTGAATTCTGGTTTCTGAAAAAATGATGTTTAACTGGTAGATATCGGGAATATTACGAAAGAAATATAAAAAAAATATCTGTGTTGAAATTAATATATTTAAATATTTCTATGAAAAAAATAGACACTTCGACCAGTTAGAGTTTTTTTTATTTTCTCAACATTTCAACAAAAATCTTTTGTCTTCGTCAGGAGAAGTAAATAAAGCATTTGACAAGGCAATTGTTCTGAGGTTGTAAGGGCGTTCTCACGTGATTTTTCAAATTTAGTATTTTGATATTTAGAATTTTGTGGAAACGTTGAGAAAATAAAAAAACTCTAACTGGCCGAAGTGTCTATTTTTCATATAAATATGAATGCCGGCCAGGGCAGTCTCTATCTTTATGATTTTTAATATTATAACACGTAGAAAATGAGGAAAAGCAAACTTTAGGATGACACGGCAATATATTCAAGACAAGTACAAATTAAAATAGATAAAATACAAGAGAAGCAATGGAGGAAGTTTCCGCAGAGTAATAAAATATATAAAAATCAAAATTCATGTCCGTGTGAGTGTAATAACACCAAATAACATTCATGAAATTTATAAAAATTATCTGTATTGACTCATCCATTGATGAGCTCTACTCTTCCCTGGAAGACACCATCAAAAGTCTCAATCTCTACAAGCTTGATACCTTAATATGATTGAGTGGAGATAAGAAAGAAGAAGAAGATAAAAATTATATTTTCCTATTTATTCTGACAATAGAGAAATCCATATTTAAATCAATTATATAATAAAAAAGGCATATATTGGATTAAATAAAATATTTATTTGCCAATATTTCGGTTGGATGAGCACCAACCTTTGTCAAGGCGCATTACATTTTTAAATAAACAGTGCATAAGAGTTTGTTTGTTGTTTCTTATCCCCTTGTGTAAAGATTACACAAATTCCATGAGTTCATGCTCCTTGAGCTGTTTTATAATAAGCAGCGGCCTCTCCCAAATGTCCTGTTTAGTGTATCTAATGCAAGCCAAAATGTATTTTGGAGTTGCAGATGCCAAACTACATTTTGGGCAAGTGGGATAGATTTTGTTATTATTTTATATCTTCAATGGCTTGTTTATTCTTAATATATATAATGTGAAAAATAGCACAAATGTGATATTGTACTGGGATAAGGTGCATAAATTAAGAAAAAGGCATCTCCTTATCATGCAACTGAAAGTTGCTGATGGCTTGCGCCATCTATCGGAATAAATATAAACTATTCTCGTTGATTTTTAATTATTCCAGAATTGGTCAAATACCCATTCTTGATTAATCAAGAAAAGCTAACCACGGACGCGTTTCGGGCTGTTGGCCCTCATCAGCGTGGTGCAAGCTGTACCTCAACGACTAAAATAATTGGTCATTAAGGCATCCTGAAAAATCATGAAACGGGTAGTTAAAGCCAGAATTGCGTGAGACTGCGACACAATGTGAAAAAATAGTACAAATGTTATACTGGGATAAGGTTCATAAATTAAGAAACAGGTATCTCCTTGACGTTCAGATAGCCGAAATATTGGCAAATAAATCTTTTATTCAATCTAATATATGACTTTTTATTATCTAATTATTCTCTTTATATTTTAGATTTTTGATAAAAAAGACATCAAAGAATTCTACGCAGACGTCTGAAGATGCCCGTCCTCCAGGAAAAGAAAGAAACTAAAGTAAATTCCGAACTTAATTAAAAGAAGAAATTCTGTGTAAAAAAAAAAAAAAATTTGACCCAAAGCGGAAGTAACACTGCTCTAGTTTCCTTCTAAATGAGTTTAGGTCTAATTAGAGAAATTCTGTGATGAACTTTAATATTTTTTGACCAGCGCTCATTTAAAGTTTGTAGAAGTTATCGTTCTATTATTTAAGATTATTTTTATAAATTTAATAATTCTCTTTATTAAAATATAATTCATATATATACTCTTTCATGGATAAAACTTAAGGAAGTTTTACCTTTCAGCATGTATATGAAATTGAATTCGTCCCTGTGCTGATAAGGGACAAAGCACAAAACCTTATAAACAAAGAACAGCCAGCCACGTACGCACTTCGGGCTGTTTGCTCTCGTCATTTTTAATATGCAAATTTTCCCTCAAATATATGCAAATAACTATTCAGTATCGTAATTATATCTGTCGAAGGGCTGTTACACCCGAAAGCTTGTATTATCTTGATAAAAAAGAAAGAAACTATTCCCTCAGCGAAAATTTTCTTTTATTTATATTTTTTTACCGAAGGGATTATGATATCAACTATGTAATATAACTCCACCTTTGCCGGACCCAAACCCGGATGAAAAAGGAGGAGAGGAAGCAGTAACAAGCTTTCTAACAAACCTGGGCTCAGCTGGTCCGGCTGATAGTACCCTGTAAGAGCTCCTGATCCAGGGATACAGGATGTCTATACTCCATTGTTAGGAGCGGCCATACATGGAGTCTGTTCCTCATGTCAGAGGTGACCATTACATATTGGAGCTAAGTCAGCCTGCTACAGAGTAGTGCTCCCAGTCTCGATAACAAAAGCAGACGCATTCAACTTCACCCAATCATTATGGTTATCAAATCTCTTTTGATGAGCTCTACTCATCTCCAGCAGGCACCATCAAAAATATTAAGCCATACAGGCTTGATACCCTGTTGTGATTGAGTGGAGATAAGAAAGAAGAAGACTATGTAATATATTTAAATGCAAATTGAACAACCCCTGTGTATGCATCAATCATCTATATTTACAAACTATACAATCTCTCTCTTAACTACAATCTCTCCCTTTCAATATTTCTTATCCTTTTAACGAACCTAATTAAATTTATGCACTACCCTTTTATCAACAGAAAATACCATTTCTAATATATATCGTCTTTAAAGACAGCTATATTAGGATCAATAAAGTGTGGTCGTTATTGGGGTAATTATTCTTTTAAAGGAAAAAAAAATTGGATATCTTAGATAGCATCTAATTAATCGTAATTTATAACAGATGATTTTTGTATAAGCTATCATATTTCGGAATCATCTTCTAATTCTTACATGTTTCTAAATATAAACTTATATTTGGGCTATACATCAATCTTGAAGGTCATTGCAAGGTGAAAGATACCGAGGGCAAAGCTCAAGGGTAGGCAATTGAACACGTTTACCTCCAAAAAGTTTATACACGACATTCACGAGGTTTGCCAAGCTTGGGGAAATTCTAGAAAAAAATGAGCGAATAATTCTTTGATACACTGAGAAATATATTTCTCTATACCTCAATAATTTCAACCAATTCAACGAAAATATATCAATATAAATTCTTCTTGACTCTCTATTTCTACAGTTATAACTTTTTATTTATACTTTAAATATATATTTTATATTTTTGTTCTGCAAATAGAGTAATTTGAAATACACCTTTAAAGTTTATTATGAAAAAAACATTTGGAGAAAAATATTTTAAAATATTAAAACTCTTTTGAATTAAAAATAAAGATCATAAAATGTCTTGCGTACGAAGGCAAAAAAAAAAAAAAATCGTAATTAAAAATTAAAGCAAAAGAAAACTTATCATAAGAAAATATTGACCAACTATATTGTTTTTAAGAAAGAATCTGAAACATTCCGCTGCCAAAAGGTCAATGACCTTAGTCCAAAAGACGATCAAAACATCAAAACAATTCTCCCATAAAAATTATTAATATAACAATATTTCACTTCAAATACATCAAAATTCTCTCGATATTATTATTATTACAAATATATTTGAATAATATATTATTTTTTTCGAAATATATAGAAAAAGGGGAATATATTAACTTTATTTTATAACTTAAAACTATTTAGCTTTGAAGTTGTAACTTATAAAATTGAAAAACATAAAAACAAAGCATAATTGAATAAGAATTTTATAGCAGAAGAATATTGATAATTAATATAATAACCAAACATTATTTTATTTTATTTTTTAATAAACATAATTAATATTAATATTTCTACAAAATATATTTTTTAAAAATGTATATTCACAAATTTTATATATCTTAATATCAAAAGATATTTAAACAATATTTCAATCCGAGAATAAATATTTGAAAAATTTATAATTTAAAATAATAATTAAACACAAAAACGTTATAAAATATTTATTAAAATATATTTATAATATAGATATGCTATTAAATATTATATATAAATAAAATTTAGGGGTTGAAAGCGTATATAACATATTAAATTTATAATAATTATTATTATTTGTTTTGTATAGGAAAAGAGACAAAGACTTGGATAAACGAATACTTCCTTAATGTCAATTTCAAAATACGGAACCGTCAAAATTCCTGCCCCCTCATAGACACCTGGGGTAGGGGAGGGTCGCCAGGTCAAGGGGGGGAGGGGGGATACTGTCAAGTTCTTTGTGGCGCCAAATTTGACCTTTTGTTATCTTTCCTTTGACTTTTTCTTCCGTCAAGTTCATCTCTAAAAATAGCCACAAATTAATCAGCAAAAAATGTATTAAGAAAAAGGATTAAATAGTAATAGATACATTTTCCTAATCATTTTATAGTATCGGTTTATAATTAACATAAATTCTTTATTATTTTAAAATAATAATATATAATTATATTAAAAATAAAAATGGCATATCCTGACCAGGATAATATATGCTTTACAGAAGGCAGAGTGCCATTTGGTGGAACAGAAATCAACTAAATATTGATTTAGACTGTTCCCTGATATTTGGTCAACCCAATTTCTTAATAAATCAAGAAAAGCAATCCACGAACGCGTTTCGCGCTATTGGCGCTCGTCAGCGTGGAGTAAACTGTACCACTGCGACCAAAAAGATTTTTGGTCCCAGAGACTTTTTTTTTATTTATCAAGAAATTGGGTTGGCCAAATATCAGGGAACAGTCTAAATCAATGTTTAGTTGATTTCTGTTCCACCAGATGGCGTTCTGCCTTCTGTAAAGCACATGTGCTCCTAGTCAATATATGCCATTTTAATTTTTAATATCAATACCTGACCTTCTTATTTTTTTCTATCATTTTTTTCATATAATTAAATATATTTTTCGAATAATATATTAAATATATATAAAATAAAAGGATTTAAAAGCGCGAATGTTTCTTTTATACATAAAACGAACTTCCACTGTCCTTACTGCGATGGAAAAATATATTGGGAGGGCTTGGCTCATCAGTGGTGAACCCTCCCAGCGGTTTCGCCAATTTAATCTACCAGACCGCTTCTCAGAGCTCTAATACTTCGAGCAAATATTTGAATGTAATTCTACTCTCCTATAAGCTTATGTCCATAGTATACTTGAAAACCATTTCTAAGATTCCATCCTTCAGTGTAGCATATAAAAGCAGAATGATCCAATACAGTATTAGAGCTCTGAGAAGCGGTCTGGTGGAATAAATTGGCGAAACCGCTGGGAGGGTTCACCACTGATGAGCCAAGCCCTCCCAATATATTTTTCATCGCAGTAAGGACAGTGGAAGTTCGTTTTATGTATAAAAGAAACATTCGCGCTTTTAAATCTTTTTATTTTATATGTATAGATGGCGCGTTATTGCTTTGTGTTAAATTATATTAAATATATATAATATATAAAGTTACGGGAGGATCATATTCATGTACTAAAAGAAACATCTCTCTCTTTAATTGTTCATCAGAACGATGTCACTGTACATAACTCTATTAAAAAACTTTACTAGTGATGATGTAGAATAAGCCACAACACCAGTTTTGACAAATTCTAATAAAAAGATAATGAATACCATCTTCCCGTAACTTTGTATTGTATTCTTCCCTGAAAATCGGCCCTTGCCACTTCACAAGCTTAAACAAACTTTTGGAAAATTCGACCGATTTCATAACCCCTCTCTCGTAGTATGTTATGAAATCAGAGCAGCCCCTGTACTGATTAGGGACAAAGCCAAATGGAGGATGATATTCATGTACCAGAAGAGGCACCCAAGAATCAGCAGAACGAGTGGCTCAGAGTGTGCTATCACCCAAGAATCAGCAGAACGAGTGACCCACCAAGAGTGGCCCAGAGTGTGCAATCACCCAAGAATCAGCAGAACGAGTGGCCCAGAGTGTGCTATCACCCAAGAATCAGCAGAACGAGTGGCCCACCAAGAGTGGCCCAGAGTGTGGTATCACCCAAGAATCAGCAGAACGAGTGGCCCACCAAGAGTGGCCCAGAGTGTGGTATCACCCAAGAATCAGCAGAACGAGTGACCCACCAAGAGTGGCCCAGAGTGTGCTATCACCCAAGAATCAGCAAAACGAGTGGCCCAGAGTGTGCTATCACCCAAGAATCAGCAGAACGAGTGGCCCACCAAGAGTGGCCCAGAGTGTGCAATCACCCAAGAATCAGCAGAACGAGTGGCCCAGAGTGTGCTATCACCCAAGAATCAGCAGAACGAGTGGCCCACCAAAGTGGCCCAGAGTGTACTATCACCCAAGAATCAGCAGAACGAGTGGCCACCAAGAGTGGCCCAGGGTGTGCTATCACCCAAGAATCAGCAGAACGAGTGGCCCACCAAAAGTGGCCCAGAGTGTGGTATCACCCAAGAATCAGCAGAACGAGTGGCCCAGAGTGTGCTATCACCCAAGAATCAGCAGAACGAGTGGCCCACCAAGAGTGGCCCAGAGTGTGGTATCACCCAAGAATCAGCAGAACGAGTGACCCACCAAGAGTGGCCCAGAGTGTGCTATCACCCAAGAATCAGCAAAACGAGTGGCCCAGAGTGTGCTATCACCCAAGAATCAGCACAACGAGTGGCCCAGAGTGTGCTATCACCCAAGAATCAGCAGAACGAGTGGCCCACCAAGAGTGGCCCAGAGTGTGGTATCACCCAAGAATCAGCAGAACGAGTGACCCACCAAGAGTGGCCCAGAGTGTGCTATCACCCAAGAATCAGCAAAACGAGTGGCCCAGAGTGTGCTATCACCCAAGAATCAGCAGAACGAGTGGCCCACCAAGAGTGGCCCAGAGTGTGCAATCACCCAAGAATCAGCAGAACGAGTGGCCCAGAGTGTGCTATCACCCAAGAATCAGCAGAACGAGTGGCCCAGAGTGTACTATCACCCAAGAATCAGCAGAACGAGTGGCCACCAAGAGTGGCCCAGGGTGTGCTATCACCCAAGAATCAGCAGAACGAGTGACCCACCAAGAGTGGCCCAGAGTGTGCTATCACCCAAGAATTAGCAGAACGAGTGACCCACCAAGAGTGGCCCAGAGTGTGCTATCACCCAAGAATCAGCAGAACGAGTGACCCACCAAGAGTGGCCCAGAGTGTGGTATCACCCAAGAATCAGCAGAACGAGTGACCCACCAAGAGTGGCCCAGAGTGTGCTATCACCCAAGAATCAGCAGAACGAGTGACCCATCAAGAGTGGCCCAGAGTGTACTATCACCCAAGAATCAGCAGAACGAGTGGCCACCAAAAGTGGCCCAGAGTGTGGTATCACCCAAGAATCAGCAGAACGAGTGACCCACCAAGAGTGGCCCAGAGTGTGCTATCACCCAAGAATAGGCAAAACGAGTGGCCCAGAGTGTGCTATCACCCAAGAATCAGCAGAACGAGTGGCCCACCAAGAGTGGCCCAGAGTGTGCAATCACCCAAGAATCAGCAGAACGAGTGGCCCAGAGTGTGCTATCACCCAAGAATCAGCAGAACGAGTGGCCCACCAAAGTGGCCCAGAGTGTACTATCACCCAAGAATCAGCAGAACGAGTGGCCACCAAGAGTGGCCCAGGGTGTGCTATCACCCAAGAATCAGCAGAACGAGTGGCCCACCAAGAGTGGCCCAGAGTCTGCTATCACCCAAGAATCAGTAGAACGAGTAGCCCACCAAGAGTGGCCCAGAGTCTGCAATCACCCGAGAATCGGCAGAACGAGTGACCCACCAAGAGTGGCCCAGAGTCTGCTATCACCCGAGAATCGGCAGAACGAGTGACCCACCAAGAGTGGCCCAGAGTTTGCTATCACCCAAGAATCAGCAGAACGAGTGGCCCAGAGTGTGGTATCACCCAAGTATCAGCAGAACGAGTGACCCACCAAGAGTGGCCCAGAGTGTGGTATCACCCAAGTATCAGCAGAACGAGTGACCCACCAAGAGTGGCCCAGAGTGTACTATCACCCAAGAATCAGCAGAACGAGTGGCCACCAAAAGTGGCCCAGAGTGTACTATCACCCAAGAATCAGCAGAACGAGTGACCCACCAAGAGTGGCCCAGAGTGTGCTATCACCCAAGAATTAGCAAAACGAGTGGCCCAGAGTGTGCTATCACCCAAGAATCAGCAGAACGAGTGGCCCACCAAGAGTGGCCCAGAGTGTGCAATCACCCAAGAATCAGCAGAACGAGTGGCCCAGAGTGTGCTATCACCCAAGAATCAGCAGAACGAGTGGCCCACCAAAGTGGCCCAGAGTGTACTATCACCCAAGAATCAGCAGAACGAGTGGCCACCAAGAGTGGCCCAGGGTGTGCTATCACCCAAGAATCAGCAGAACGAGTCGCCCACCAAGAGTGGCCCAGAGTCTGCTATCACCCAAGAATCAGTAGAACGAGTAGCCCACCAAGAGTGGCCCAGAGTCTGCAATCACCCGAGAATCGGCAGAACGAGTGACCCACCAAGAGTGGCCCAGAGTTTGCTATCACCCAAGAATCAGCAGAACGAGTGGCCCAGAGTGTGGTATCACCCAAGTATCAGCAGAACGAGTGACCCACCAAGAGTGGCCCAGAGTCTGGTATCACTCAAGAATCAGCAGAACGAGTGGCCCAGAGTGTGGTATCACCCAAGAATCAGCAGAACGAGTGACCCACCAAGAGTGACCCAGAGTCTGGTATCACCCAAGAATCAGCAGAACGAGTGGCCCAGAGTCTGGTATCACCCAAGAATAAGCAGAACGAGTGGCCCAGAGTCTGGTATCACCCAAGAATCAGCAGAACGAGTGGCCCAGAGTCTGGTATCACCCAAGAATCAGCAGAACGAGTGGCCCACCAAGAATGGCCCAGAGTGTGGTATCACCCAAGAATCAGCAGAACGAGTGTCCCACCAAGAGTGGCCCAGAGTGTGCTATCACCCAAGAATCGGCAGAACGAGTGACCCAGAGTTTGCTATCACCCAAGAATCGGCAGAACGAGTGGCCCAGAGTTTGCTATCACCAAAGAATCGGCAGAACGAGTGGCGCACCAAGAGTGGCCCAGAGTCTGATATCACCCAAGAATCAGCAGAACGAGGGTCTCACCAACAGTGGCCCTGAGTCTGCTATCACCCATAGCACGTGGGCCTCGTTCTGCTTATTCTTGGGTGATAGCACACTCTGGGCCACTCGTTTTGCCGATTCTTGGGTGATAGCACACTCTGGGCCACTCTTGGTGGGACACTCGTTCTGCTGATTCTTGGGTGATAGCAGACTCTGGGCCACTCTTGGTGGGCCACTCGTTCTGCTGATTCTTGGGTGATACCAGACTCTGGGCCACTCTTGGTGGGCTACTCGTTCTGCTGATTCTTGGGTGATACCAGACTCTGGGCCACTCTTGGTGGGCCACACGTTCTGTCGATTCTTGGGTGATACCAGACTCTGGGCCACTCGTTCTGCTGATTCTTGGGTGATACCAGACTCTGGGCCACTCGTTCTGCTGATTCTTGGGTGATACCAGACTCTGGGCCACTCGTTCTGCTTATTCTTGGGTGATACCAGCAGAACGAATGGCCCACCAAGAGTGGCCCAGAGTGTGCTATAACCCAAGAATTAGCAGAACGAGTGGCCCAGAGTGTGCTATCTTCCAAGAATCAGAAGAACGAGTAGCCAACCAAGAGTGGCCCAGAGTCTGGTATCACCCAAGAATCGGCAGAGTGAGTGGCCCAGAGTGTGCTATCACCCAAGAATCAGCAGAATGAGTGGCCCACCAAGAGTGGCCCAGAGTCTGATATCACCCAAGAATCAGCAGAACGAGTGGCCCACCAAGAGTGGCCCAGAGTCTGATATCACCCAAGACTCAGCAGAACGAGTGGCCAAGAGTGTACTATCACCCAAGAATCAGCAGAACGAGTGGCCCACCAAAAGTGGCCCAGAGTCTGATATTACCCAATAATCAGCAGAACGAGTGGCCCAGAGTCTGATATCACCCAAGAATCAGCAGAACGAGTGGCCCACCAAGAGTGGCCCAGAGTCTGATATCACCCAAGAATCAGCAGAAAGAGTGGCCCACCAAGAGTGGCCCAGAGTGTGCTATCACCCAAGAATCAGCAGAACGAGTGGCCCAGAGTGTGCTATCACCCAAGAATCAGCAGAACGAGTGGCCCACCAAGAGTGGCCCAGAGTCTGATATCACCCAAGACTCAGCAGAACGAGTGGCCAAGAGTGTACTATCACCCAAGAATCAGCAGAACGAGTGGCCCATCAAGAGTGGCCCAGAGTCTGATATTACCCAATAATCAGCAGAACGAGTGGCCCAGAGTCTGATATCACCCAAGAATCAGCAGAATGAGTGGCCCACCAAGAGTGGCCCAGAGTCTGATATCACCCAAGAATCAGCAGAAAGAGTGGCCCACCAAGAGTGGCCCAGAGTGTGCTATCACCCAAGAATCAGCAGAACGAGTGGCCCACCAAGAGTGGCCCAGAGTCTGATATCACCCAAGAATCAGCAGAAAGAGTGGCCCACCAAGAGTGGCCCAGAGTGCGCTATCACCCAAGAATCAGCAGAACGAGTGGCCCACCAAGAGTGGCCCAGAGTCTGATATCACCCAAGAATCAGCAGAACGAGTGGCCCACCAAGAGTGGCCCAGAGTATGGTATCACCCAAGAATCGGCAGAACGAGTGGCCCAGAGTGTGCTATCATCCAAGAATCGGCAGAACGAGTGGCCCACCAAGAGTGGCCCAGAGTCTGCAATCACTCAAGACTCAGCAAAACGAGTGGCCCAGAGTGTGCTATCACCCAAGAATCAGCAGAACGAGTGGCCCACCAAGGATGGCCCAGAGTGTGCTATCACCCAAGAATCAGCAGAACGAGTGGCCCAGAGTGTGCTATCACCCAAGAATCAGCAGAACGAGTGGCCCACCAAGAATGGCCCAGAGTGTGCTATCACCCAAGAATCAGCAGAACGAGTGTCCCACCAAGAGTGGCCCAGAGTCTGATATCACCCAAGAATCATCAGAACGAGTGGCTCACCAAGAGTGGCCCAGAGTGTGATATCACCCAAGAATCAGCAGAACGAGTGGCCCACCAAGAGTGGCCCAGAGTCTGATATCACCCAAGAATCAGCAGAACGAGTGGCCCACCAAGAGTGGCCCAGAGAGGAAGCGGGACAGGTCAATGGCCGCCGTACTTGTCAGTACCAGGCCACGCTGCTGAGGTCACCCAGCGCCAGTCCTACCGTCGTTACATAACACAAGCTCCCTTCACTGACCCTGAACCTCCTTCACCTACCTACTACCCTTCAAACCTAACCTATCAACAACCCTAACAACCTAACACTAATCACTAACCAGTATTTTATATCTTTAAAAACATTTTTTTCAATTGTATAATTTTCATACTACATGACCATGCTTCGCCTGAACCCAGCCCGAATGAATATTTATCCTTCTCCTTTTTGTTATAACATACACAAAATATTATTATCATTGTAAAACCATATTTGACAAGTATTACCGCAAATGTTTCTTTTGAACGAAAAATCGTAATTTAATTTAAAGGAGAAATAACGACTATTTCTATCCTTAGTGATGAAGTATGAAAGGATGAATTCCGTTCATCATTACTCTTCACAATCCTGCGCAAGGATGACACGCAAAATCGTGAAGCGTTCCATACTCTTCACAATTCATTCTTTCATACTTCATCCCTAAAGATAGAAATAGTTGTTATTTCTCTTTAAAATAAATCACGATTTTTCGTTCAAAAGAAACATTTGCGGTAAAATTTGTCAAACGTTGTTTTACAAGCATAATCCGCATTATATTGTATTATTATCTTTGTAGTAGTAATGAGTATTAATCTTGAAGATAATCCACCAATATTCAAAATTAATAAAACAAATTAATACTACGTATCTTTTATTTATACATTATTATTGTAAAAAGCAAGCCTTCGAGCTACACGACGCTTTTCTTTCTACTGACTTATTAAGGTCAATTGGAGAAATACAAACTCATACACACTAATTGACAGAAATTAAGGAATTGGAAAGTCTTTGATATCGCCGGTCGTCTATTTCGTATCTCACTAGTTGAATTGATCAAAATTAAAAAAAGACAATCTAACAAAGTAACTGAACTATGTGGAAATATTTTTATTCTTCACAAGATGCAACCATTTACTCAATAATCTACTCCAAGCATGTCAAACTCAAATCCTAACACGGGCCAAATAAAAAAGTAATAAGATTATGTGGGCCGCAAAAAATACTTATGGCGATGTACATACGTTATGTATGTAGGTATAATATTATCAAAACTTACGACTTATGTATGGTGACCAGTGGTTCGTTATTAATAAATAAATTATGTATAATTACAATTTTTAAAAATTAGGCTACAAATTTTTATAATAAATTATAAAGGACTGCGGCGTGTGATTATAAACAATACTTAAAATTATACCGCATAAGTTTCTTTTCTATGGAAAATCAATATTTATTTTAAAGAGAAATATTTACTATTTCTAACTTTTTGAATGAAGTATGAGAGGGTGAAAATATGAAGAGTAATGGCGAACGGGAAAAATAAAAGTGTCCAGGGGCGGGAATCGAACCCACAACCTTCTGCTTATAAAAAAAAAATTATTAAAATATATTGTCTGGTGGGCCGCAAATTTATTCGTTGTGGGCCGCATGAGGCCCGCGGGCCGCGAGTTTGACATGCTTGATCTACTTCTTCACTGTGTTCTATGCACAAAAAAACGATGTATATAGTCTTTTGTACATAGATATTCTTTCCTTTTCTTCTTTTTCTTTTTTCTGAGCGAGGATTCAATTTCTTCCCCTGCTTCTTATTTCTTTTTAGATTCATTTCTAACAGGATAATTGTCTGTATAAGACAGAATGTCTTAATAAAGGCTTGTGAGTGTGTGAATTGATCAAAATTAAACGACTAAGAGTTCAAATCTCGATATTTCAACTTTTTTTTGTGTGTGTGTGGGTTGTACATTGTTGTTATTAGTGTCCTTCAAGTCAACTCTTTGTGACAATATGGACAAATATTCTCAAAATTTGATCTTTTAGTGACTATCACTCACAGATGCACATTGAAATATTTTATTTTATAGGCCTTGAGGGACTCTCTTTGGAGCTCCTGTTGAATGAGGTGGTGAGAAACAGAGCTGGAGCGTTTGCGTTGTTCAAATTTTGGAAGACGGCTGAAGAGAAAAGGAAGCTATATACATAATCTAACTGATTTAAATAATCATATGTAAATAATATTTGTCAGGATTAGAATGACGAATCCTGTATGGGACTTTGATTCCAGTAAAAGGCTTGTTGCTTCTGTTGTATATAGTCACAGTGTAGAAAATACTATACTATACCTACTACATATATCTCTGTATTCTTAGTTCTCTTCTCTTCAATTACTCTGTAAACTGGCGAATCCTTTATAGGACGAGAGGTCCTCAATAAAGGCTTTTGTTGTTGTAAAAAATATATATATATTTTATCTCCATTTTTTTTAACCGTTTAGAAGAAAAATGTATTTCAAAGTTGTATTTATGAATAGTATATTAATGTTAGTTTTTTTTATTCGTTGTATTATTGCAGCTTTGTAATAATCGTTGCAGATTTGCAGGGTCATCGACCTTGGTTTCCTCCTTCTTGGTATTATACACGTTTCCCGAGTGGGTTTCCATACTCAAAGCAAATAAATAAAAGTAAATAAAGGAAAATTACCTTTTAAAGTTATTGTGTTTATTTATTCTTCCTCGTAGGACGTGATCCGCAGTCTTCCTCTCCGTCCTCTCTCGCTCCAATAACCAATCAAGATATATATACAATAACAATATTACAAAAGGAATCAAACTATAAAAAGGAATGATGATAATCTAAATAATCTGTTTTAAATAAATATTAAATATCATAGAATATTTTGAATAAATGTAGAACGCATTGATGCAACAATATTTTTATCGTTATAAAAATATATATAAAAGAGACAAAGGTCGCCTCTCCCGTCAAAATAGACGTCAAAACTAGACGCCATCTATTGACCGTCTCCGCAACTAGCGGCCTCGGGTCGGTGACAAAGCCACAACACCAGCTTTGGCAAACTGAAAAGCGTCCATCTAGAGACCATGGTTTCGGGCTAATGGCCCTCGTCAGTCTATGGCGGACTTTATTCCATGAGATCCACACGGGATCTAATGGAATCCTCACAATCTACCAACCTTTGTCTCTTTATATCAAATCCTCTCGGCAAAATTTCCAAAAATACATATATTCTGTTATATTAAAGAGTATTAAAAACATAGAATTTATTCTCAAAATCTGTGGTGGTGGTACTTATCTCCATGTTTTCATTGGAGTATTTAGATGCCTGTTGATGAGACATCTGACATAGGTAGGAATGTTAGCTGGACATAGTGGGACAGATTCATGCCCCAGGAGTTCAGAACTCCAGACATACTGTCCCATCCAGGGTCCCGCCACTTTGAGGCAGTTAGCAGGTCTTGGGGAGGTATCTTCGCTGTAGAGGAGCAGAATTCATTAGAGTCTTTAGATTCCTGTTGATGGGACATCTGATGTAGGTAGGAATGTTAGCTGGACATAGTGGGATTCATGTCCCAGGAGTTCAGAACTCCAGACATACTTCACCTGTCCTGTCCAGGGTCACCCTCCCGCCACTTTGAAGCAGTTAACAGGTCTTGGGAAGGCTAAAAACCTGTATGTATATAAAGAAGAAAAGAAGATTACCTATAACCTATGCAAATATGTTTCTATATACAGTTACGAGCGTCATGCGTCATCTCTGTCACCGTTTGCTTTTTTTTTGAATGGTGCTCTCCTATTGGTTGGCTACGATCACGCCACCACTACGCGAGACACTTTGTTTTTGACTTTGCCTCCCCACTCGCTTTTTGGTTTTTGTAACTATTGTGTTGGAGCGGGTCGCTCCTTAAATAAATGCATATATTAGTTTAAAACTAAATGGAATCCTCTCTTTCTTTTTCCCAGTAAGAGACGCCTACGGAAGCCAACAGTACATAGACAGATAAAGCACATAGGCTATAGTTATTAACTAATATATGCATTCATTTAAGGCGCCAATTTATGATTGTAACAAATAGTATTTGAATAAAAACATTCAATCGGGTAAAACACGGGCGTTGCCCGGGTCATTCGGCTAGTAATTATATATCAACAACAACAAGCCTTTTATTGAGGACCTATTCCCTACACTGGATTCACCCTGGTGATAACCGCCAAGAAAAGATGAGTTATTTACAGATGATCGTTCATTTATAAATCTATTTACATACGTCTCTCTTTTCTCAATGTTTCTTCTATAGCGCAGCCCTGTAAACTGCAAGACATGACTAGATCCTACAGGAATTGCAAAAACTGTTACAACTCACTCCGGACCATATATATAGTTGCCCGGCCATCCTTGCAGCCCTCTATATGGCAGACATCAATCCAGAAAAGGACATCCATACGGACAAGACACCTCAGTTGGCCGGTATTGTGATCAGGGTGCATGGACCGATCTGATCTGTAGCCCTCTATATGACAGACATCAATCCAGAAGAGGACATCCATACGGACAAGGAATCTCAGTTGGCCGGTATTGTGATCAGGGTGCATGGACCGATCTGATCTGCAGCCCTCTATATGGCAGACATCAATCCAGAAGAGGACATCCATACGAACAAGGCACCTTGGTTGGCCGGTATTGTGATCAGGGTGCATGGACCGATCTGATCTGAAGCTCTCTATATGGCAGACATCAATCCAAAAGAGGACATCCATACGGACAAGGCACCTCAGTTGGCCGGTATTGTGATCAGGGTGCATGGACCGATCTGATCTGCTTCATGGACAAAACATCACCACCACCATATAGCAACAACAAGCCTTTTATTGAGGACCTATGCCCTACACAGGATTCCCCTGGTGATAACCTCCCAGAAAAGATTAGTTATTTGCATATGATCGTTAATTTACATATCTATTTACATACGGCTCTCTTTCCTCCCTGTTTCTTCTCTAGCGCAGCCCTGATAAGCTTATAATTATATATCAAAATGATATTATAGGCTATATATATTTTTTTCCATATAACTTTGAGTATTCCAATTTATTTATTTCCCCCTTCTTTTCTTTATTATCAGGAGAATCCATTTAGAAGACAAAAAAGGCCTTAATAAAGGATGGTCAGTTGATTCTAGAGTATATAGGGTATTTCTTTTTATTATCTTCTTTGTATTTTGGACTTCTATATATATCCGTGTAAGGTAGTTTCTTTTAATGATGATATTGTGTTAATGTCATAGAGACAATGTTGTTCGAAGAAGACTTTTTAAAACTGCGATGCTTTGTGCGAATCCGAAAGAGTCCGAAGTCCAGAGATCAGTATGTTGGACTCCCTCCCACGCCAGGGACCACATCACCACCCATGTTGGTCCGTGGATGCGTAGGCATGGACACAAGGCCACGCCACGCCCGCACTCTCTACCGAGGTCGGTCATTCAACACTTTCTCCACGAGTGGCCACACGTTCATACACCAGCGTAGATAACGTAGGTACATCTCCCAGACCAGAGTTCATACACCAGCGTAGATAACGTAGGTACATCTCCCAGACCAGAATTCATACACCAGCGTAGATAACGTAGGTACATCTCCCAGACCAGAGTTCATACACCAGCGTAGATAACGTAGGTACATCTCTCAGAACAGAGTTCATACACCAGCGTAGATAACGTAGGTACATCTCCCAGACCAGAGTTCATACACCAGCGTAGATAACGTAGGTACATCTCTCAGAACAGAGTTCATACACCAGCGTAGATAACGTAGGTACATCTCTCAGACCAGAGTTCATACACCAGGGTAGATAACGTAGGTACATCTCCCAGACCAGAGTTCATACACCAGCGTAGATAACGTAGATACATCTCTCAGACCAGAGTTCATACACCAGCGTAGATAACGTAGGTACATCTCTCAGACCAGAGTACATACACCAGCGTAGATAACGTAGGTACACCTCTCAGACAAGAGTTCATACACCATCGTAGATAACGTGGTACATCTCTCAGACCGGAGTACATACGCCAGCGTAGATAACGTAGGTACATCTCTCAGACCGGAGTACATACACCAGCGTAGATAACGTTGGTACATCTCTCAGACCAAAGTTCATACACCAGCGTGGATAACGTAGGTACATCTCTCAGACCAGAGTTCATACACCAGCGTAGATAACGTAGGTACATCTCTCAGGCCAGAGTTCATACACCAGCGTAGATAACGTAGGTACATCTCTCAGACCAGAGTTCATACACCAGCGTAGATAACGTAGGTACATCTCTCAGACCAGAGTTCATACACCAGCGTAGATAACGTAGGTACATCTCTCAGACCAGAGTTCATACACCAGCGTAGATAACGTAGGTACATCTCTCAGACTAGAGTTCATACACCAGCGTATATGGAGACAAAACTTAAGAAAATTGTACCTTTTAGCATTTATATCTGGATTCAGACAATAACTCTGAAAGAAATTTGATACACAATTATCTTTATTGAAAATCTACGAGATAACCAAGTGCGACCAAAATTGCCTCTGTCTCCTTCAAAATAACAGACAACTGGCGATATAAACGACTTTTCACTTCCTTAAGTTTTTCTCCATGAGTGTATCCTCAACTACCATGGTACGAACCCAAGGTATTTAAGAAGGGCGGATTCATCTCATGTTTTATTAATGAGATAAATTCATCTTGCTACCATTGTCTAGTCTCTCCGTGTCTGGGATACCGACCAGCTTATCCGGAACCTACACAAACTTAAAACGTCCATTTTGTACCATGGTCTTTCTGAACTATACAAGAAGGAATCTAAACCTATAGATTCATCTCTTTTGATATACTCTAATATATTAGATAATAAAAGGCATATATAGGATTTAATAAAATATTTATTTTGCCAAAGGTTGTGTTTGGAGTTTGTGTATACAAAAATGTAATGCCTCGATAAAGGTTGGCGTTCAGCCAGGCGAAATATTGGCAAAATAAATATTTTCTTAAATCCAATATATGCCTTTTATTATCTAATGAATTAAGTATGGATTGCTCTATTTTCAAAATTCGAATATATGTTACTAATAAAAGCGATTTACCTTACCCAACAAGATTAGGAAAACAAAGATGCGAGGTATGCCACTTTACCTTCTACATAGCTACTTGGACTGTCAGGCCATCAAGCCGATTATAAACAGAGCTACTAAAGAACACATCAACCTACTTTCAGTACCGTGGACTTCATCAAGAATCGAAAGAAGACGTATTACGTGGAATTGTCAAATTATATTGACAAACATTTTCAGTTTTTTTTCTGATCAGTTTTTAGCGGGAAGAATGTTGTCTTCGTTTGTTAGTGAACCAATCTCTCACGTCTTCTCATTGGACGAATGTGGCCATGTCTGTATATAAGAGGGGACTAAGGGAATGCGAATGGGGGCCCAGAGCGTGGAGAATTGGTGTGGAGACGCTTAAAGTGTTTTTCTACGTGGTCTTTCGGTGTCTGTAATCTTCTTCGCATCCCGGTGTGACCCGAGTCCGATCCCTACCAAAGCTACAATAAAGATAAGTACTGTTTTATTTTATTTTACCAATCGTGTGTTTCATTTACCTCCTTCTTGTTGTTGGTGTTGTACTCTTGACTGTACGCTGTGTATTAAGTTACATTTACTTTAGGCCCTAGTATATTCCATTTTTGTGTGATAACCCGTAAGAGTAACTTTTGTCAGAATTTAATTTATTTTAAGGAGAAATAACGATTATTTCTAACCTTAGGGATGAAGTAGGAAAGGAGATGAATTGTGAAGAGTAATGATAAACGGAAAAATAAAGTGTCCAGGGATGGGAATCGAACCCACAGTGTACCGCTTACCGGGTAGATGCCATGTCCACTAGGTTATCCTAAACAAAACAAAGTTCTCGATATATATTGGTATTTTGTAGAAAAACATTTCAATCCCCCACTAACCAATACCATGTAATATTTTGAAAGTCTAAATAAAGTTTCGTGGTTGTGTTACATACATATATGTTAAGAAAAAGGCATCTCTTTATCGTGCAACTGAAAGTTGCTGATGGCTTGCGCCATCTATCGGAATAAATATCAAGATGGCGCAAGCCATCAGCAACTTTCAGTTGCACGATAAGGAGATGCCTTTTTCTTAATTTATGCACCTTATCCCAGTACAATGTTACATTTGTACTATTTTTTCACATACATATATGTTTTGAAAACATTTTTGGCAAATAAATATTTTGATTCAATCTAATAATAGAATATATACACATATTCACCTAAACAAGTACATTTCGTTAAAAATACACTCATGGATATGACTTAAGTAAGTGGGAAATCTTTGATGTCATCGGTCGTTTGTTATTTGAAGGAGACAGGGGTAATTTTATTCATACTTGGTTATCTGGTTTATCTTCAATAAAGGTCACTTTGTATCAAATATCTTTGAGTTATTGTATGAATACCGATATACATGCTAAAATGTACAACTTCCTGAAATTTTGTTCACATTTGGTTATCTCGTGTGTCTTCAATAAAGGTCACTGTAATATCTTTCAGAGTTATTATCTGAATCCCGATATACATGGTAAAATGTACAACTTCCTAAAGTTTTGTTCACACTTGGTTATCTCGTGTGTCTTCAATAAAGATCACTGTGTATCAAATATATTTCAGAGTAATTGTCTGAATATCTAGATAAACATGCTAAAAGGTACAACTTCCTTAAATTTTGTCAATCTTTGTATATGAGAGAGGTTTTAATAAAACCTTTTGATGTTGTCATTCAAATAAGACACAATAGACATATAATATTATACATAAACACATAACTACAATAAACATATAATATTTATAAAGGGAGTCGGTGGAAGGATGGTCTAAACCATTGGTTTTCTACCGCTACGACCCGGGTTCGATTCCCGCATTGGGCACTTTTTTATGTTAAAAAAAAAAAATGCTTCAATGGCCCCCGATTCTTGCAAAAGTCCAACCCCACCAGCGAGTGCAAGTAACCAAACGGGGCTCTGGCACATTTTTAAGGGCAAAGTTGAACTACTTTTCACATGTGTAGACATGTGTTGCACTTACAGTAAAAGCAGTCGTCTACTTCTACCCACCATGATTATCATGGCCTGTACCACGTGTATAAACACATAACTACAATAAACAGAGAATATTTATCAATAAAAAAAAAAAACAACATAAATCGAGAAAGAAAAAAAGGCTGCGTGTTTTGATATAAAAAGAGAAAGTTGAGATGGGGAAGTTCACCAACCTTTATCATTGGATGGCGTCAAGTTATCAGGAACTCTCTCACTCCATTCTTCTTCAACCCACCACAGTTGATTGTTGGCTTTTCATCCTTTCTTTTTTATCACAATATCTCACATATCTTTTACATCTCTCCATGTAATCGGTATCTTGTTGAAGTCATTTGTAAAGAATCATTGTCAAGTTTCTCTCTCTATCAACTAAGATTTTACATTTATAATTGAAAATCTAAGAATGAAAGAGAAAAATTTCCTTTTTTACATACACATACACAAAATTCTTTATTAAGACATATTGTCTCTTTTATACATAGATTTACAACGGAGTATCTGCAAATGAAAATAATAAAAAAAGTAAAAAAGCTAATCACATTTATAATGGTAATAATGAAATCGATTAAGAAAAAAAAAAAAAAGGAATCGCCTGATCGTGCTACTAAAAGTTTCTGATTTCCAATTATTTTATTTCCAAAGCGCTATATCCCGCAAGGGATACTTGCGCCAAACAGGGAGAAAAGTTTATTTACATAAGTTATTTACATTATTCAACGCATGAAAACATTAGAGATCCAGATTTTGTAGAAAGTTTAGAATGTATTTTTATATAAATTTATTCCGATAGATGGCGCAAGCCATAAAAAAATTTTAGTTAAACGATCAAGAGATGCTTTTTTTCCCTTTATATATTCACCTGATTCAAAAACAAATCCACTTTTGTGCTATTTTTACAATGATATTTGGTCGTAGAAGTACAGTCTGCACCACGCTGACGAGGGCCAACAGCCCGAAACGCGTTGGCGGTTAACTTTTCTTGATTTATCAAGAAAATGAGTTGGCCAAATATCAGAGAATAGGTTGAATCAACGTTTAGTTGATTTCTGTTCCACTAGATGGCGTTCTGTCATCAAAAAGTTCATGTGAACGTAGCCAGGTTATGCCTTTTTTTGATTTTAATTAAATTTATATACAACAGAACTTAATTAATTCAATGTTGTTGTTGTTGTCGTGTCCAATGAAGAGCCTCAGATGTCTCCATGCATCTCTATCACAGCAGCAGCAATATCCACTATCTTGAGTGTGTATACTGTATTGTTGTTGTTGTCGTGTCCAATGAAGAAGCTCATATGTCTCCATACATCTCTATCACAGCAGTCGCAATGTCCATTATCTTGGGTGTGTATACTGTATTGTTATTGTTGTTGTGTCCAATGAAGAGCCTCAGATGTCTCCATGCATCTCTATCACAGCAGCAGCAATGTCCACTATCTTGGGTGTGTATACTGTATTGTTATTGTTGTTGTGTCCAATGAAGAACCTCAGATGTCTCCATGCATCTCTATCACAGCAATGTCCACTATCTTGGGTGTGTATACTGTATTGTTGTTGTTGTGTCCAATGAAGAACCTCAGATGTCTCCATGCATCTCTATCACAGCAGTCGCAATGTCCACTATCTTGGGTGTGTATACTGTATTGTTGTTGTTGTCGTGTCCAATGAAGAGCCTCAGATGTCTCCATGCATCTCTATCACAGCAATGTCCACTATCTTGGGTGTGTATACTGTATTGTTGTTGTTGTGTCCAATGAAGAGCCTCATATGTCTCCATGCATCTCTATCACAGCAGCAGCAATGTCCACTATCTTTTGCTCTTCATTGGAAAATGGGTGCCGTTTCCACGTTAGTCACCTTGAACCAGAATTTGGTTGAATATTCCAAGGGTCCAGGGGGACCGCAGGGAGGTGAATTAATTCAATCAAACTCATAAATATATTAGTCTGGGAAAATCCGAAGAAAAGAATTTTCTTTTATGTTTTTTTTTACGATAAACATATATTAAAATTTATAATAATATTATAATATATATTAAAACACGA